>VZZY01016753.1:218713-237972 GCA_013400335.1 Eurystomus gularis
CAAATCCTGTTGGCCGAGGATTTGTTCACTTCCAGAAAGGAGTGTTCAGACGGGTGCAGCTGAATCTCTTGAGCTTCTTTTGATGGCTGTATTTTAACCCAGTGGCCAGGGCTTTCCACTGTATTTGGTGCTAGTTCCCCTCCAAAAGAGCTGTTAATGTTGGGACGTTGGTGTTGACCACAGCTGAAATTTTTAGAGCTTTGTATAATCCCTGCTCAGAGCTGTTACCAACCACGTCTAACACTGAGGCTCTCGGCACGATCAAAACCAAGCAGTGGTCACAACAGACAAGGCTCTTCTGGGGAGGTGGCATCACTGGTGTGGATTGTTTGGCAGTCTGGTCCAAACGGTGGTTTTCAGGTTGGTTTGAAGAAGAGCAGGAAATAATTTGGCGGTGCTGGGTGAACAGTTGGACTCGATGATCTTAAAGGTCTTTTCCAACCGAAACAATTCTATGATTTTAGGATTTCAGAATGTGCAAACACAAAGTTAGAGTCACAGTCAAATTATCACCTTTTAAAAAAGAAATTAAAAAAATTCTTATCCATCAGTCAATAAAAATTGACTCCTGTGAATCCGTGGTCTGGAGGGGCTAGCTGAAGGAAGCTCCCACCCAAATTCCACTCCGGTGGCAGTCTGAGAAAATCTTGTTAACATTCTTGTTAACCCAGCTTCTGCAGCAGACGTGCCAGAGCTGGCTGCAGAACTGATGTTTTGAAGAAATTTTCCTGTCAGACTGTCACGTGCGTGTTGCTCTTCCCCCCCCAGAGGTTAAAGCTACGTGAATCTCTGTCCAGATTCCTACTCTTCAGACTCTTCCGTGGTTTTGAAAAGGACCTTTTGCCAAAAGCGTGTAGGTGAGGAGAAGCTCAGGCTGGTTTCCTGCCTGTGCTGGGATAGCACTGAGGAATTTTCTGTTTCTAAAGCCCACAACGAGGCATTCCTCAAAGAGAGCAGCTCAGGGCTGCAGCGCTGGGGTGTGTTTATGCCTCCGTATTATTTGTGTTGAGTATCCCTTAAAGTATCCCTCTGCATCTAAGGAGCTTATCCCAGCTTGTTCTTTCCTTTGTTTTATTTATTTATTTTAAAATAGGCTCTTGGTTACATTTTAAACTCTGTGCTTTTTAATTTTTTTATTTTTATTTTTATTTTTCATATAGTCTCTCCTTCCTTTTGATGTAGCTGCTCACTTGATTTCCCTTTGCAGTGGCCTCTTTCTCTTCCATGTACCAGTCCAGTTGTCAAGGGAAGTTGCACAGGAGCATATCCTGGGCAGGTATATTTATATATCTTTAAGGCAAAAAAAAAAAAAAAAAAAAGAGGGCCAGGATTTCAAAGGTTTTTCTGGGAGCTAGATGTCTAAGTTTCATTAAAATTTAACAGGATTTACGATTAAGCTTTTTAGGTTTCTTTAAAATCGAAGCCAAAACTGAATAGTCTTAAAAATTTTCAGAATCATTATAAAAGGAGAACATAATGCTTGATTCATTTAAAATGCCAGTAACCTGACAATTTTTTATATAACAGGAGAAGCTGCTTGACCAGACAAGTACCAATCCAATTTAATAATCAAAGTTATCTGTATAATGGCAGAAAGGATAAAATTTAATCATTTCATTTCTTCCCTTTATGGGTAACGAAATAAGACTAATAACGGTTCTATTTCAAACACTGACAGGCTGTGGGTCAAGAAATGACCCACCTGTATACTGATGAATTTTAATATAGATTACATAGCAAAGAGTGGTAGTCATTTTTTCCTATGCACATTTATTACTAGCTTAGTGAAAAATAACTATTGTGGGGAAGTAGAAGGAAGATAAGAGACTGAAGATTTTCATATCCATTATTTGATTTGTTTGGCAAAGCAATATATGTGAGTAGAGGGCTGGACTAGATTACTTCCAAAAGTCCCTTACAACTTACTCTGTGGTTCTATGACATCAGTGGGATATGAGCTGAGATATGTATTCTTAGTGAGGTGGGGAGAATATTAACTGGACTGTGAAGAAGATGTTTCAAAATGAAGATCTGATTTTATATTACAAAAATAACCTGCATTTATAAAACCTAACATTTCTAGAAATAATGTCTTAAACTTTTGTTTCAAGATTACCTTCAGAACTAGCAGATGTACATGTGGAATAAGAACTGTTAGAAGATGCCAGCTATACATCTTTCTATCTATTGTGGTGTTCAAAGATATTAAATTCATATTTAAGATGTAGTGGTTTATTTTATGCCATCCACCTCAAAACCAGCAATAACTGCCCTAATACCTAGTTTTACAGTATAGATAGGTAAGCTCAAGAAGGAGATCACAAGCTTTTTGGCAAATAATTGGTATTCTTTCACTCATACATGTAGATTTATATACAGACTCTCCTTAGCAGCAATTGGATAATTCTAAACTGGATATGCATTGTATAAGTAAAAAGGCACAAGAAACATTGCACTGTAAGGAATAATGGTTGAATATACAACATCTACAGATGCAGGAACAATGTTTGTTCTTCAAAAATAACATCAGGAATTACATAAGTTATAAGTAGAACAGCACCTCATAAGAATTATACAATAAAAGTTCCATTTGATCTTATTGTAAAGTTTGGAAAAAAAGCTTTCATTTTAAAATATTTTGACAACTTCATTTTGGTTCTTAGTACAGCTCTGTATTAAAAAGTAACTTTATAAGAAATGGCATCTTTGGGATCAGTTGTTTCTAAAAATTCCAAACTGTCTGTACTGTAAGTTACAGAAAAAAACAGACTTTTCAATAACAGGGTTTTTTTTCCCCACAGAATCATTTAGGTTGGAAAAGACCTCTAGGATCATCTAGTCCAACCTTCATCAAACATCTCCCTAACCCCTAGACCATGTCTTGAAGTGCCACATCTACGCAATTTTTGAGCGCCTCCAGGGGTGGTGACTCCACAACTTCCCTGGGCAGCCTGTTCCAATGCCTAACCACTCTTTCAGTAAAGAACTCCCTTCTGATATCCAATCTAAACCTCCCATGGCACAGCTTGAGGCCATTACCTCTTGTCTAATTAGTTACCTGGGAGAAGAGACCAGCACCAGCCTCACTACAACCTCCTTTTAGGTAGTTGTAGAGAGCAATGAGGTCTCCTCTCAGCCTTCTCCAAACTAAACAATCTCAGTTACCTCAGATGCTCCTCATACAACATNCTGCTGGTCACACCATTTCTGATACAGGCCAGAATGCTGTTGGCCTTCTTGGCCACCTGGGCACACTGCTAGCTCACATTCAGCTGACTGTCCACCAACACCCCAGGTCCTTTTCCACCAGGCAGCTTTCCAGCCACACTTCCCCAAGCCTGTAGCGTTGCCGGGGGTTGTAGTGACTGAAGTGCAGAACCTGGCACTTGGCTTTGTCAAACCTCATACAATTGGCCTCAGCCCATCGCTCCAGCCTGTCCAGATCCCTTTGCAGAGACTTCCTACCCTCAAGCAGATCAATGCTCCTGCTCAACTTTGTGTCATCTGCAATAATACACAAATACACAAGTTTGTAATACACAAACTTTCAGACCTTCACATCACTACCAGCAAAAAAAAAATAAAATGAGAAGACTATCAAACTGAAGTATGATCATCTCCCTTATAATTTTCTTATTTTTCTTATAAACCAATTAAAGAAAATTCCATCTTCTAAATTCAGGTGCCTATGTTTATGTAATAGGTGACAGCATCTCCACTGCTATCTGCTGGAGATCTAGACATTAGAGGAAGCAGAACTCAGTTCAGTTGCTTAATTACACATTATCTAGTGTCAATTCAGATGCTATTGGTTATCAGACACTTATACAGAACAGGCAGATAGGACACATGACCTATCAATTTGCACACTTTTGTGAAGCAGCAGCTGAGGCCAAGTCAGATGTCCTAGAGCATCTGAAGTATCACTGGACACTTCTGTGAAGCAAATTATTTAATTGATCCTAGTCGAAACTAGAGTTCATCTGTTCATCCAGAAGTAGACGTCTAACTGGTCAAGTAAATAGCTCTCTATTATTTAAAGCAAGTATCTCCATAGATCCCTATATGTAGGTGTCTTAATTTGCAAGCCCAACTTTAAATGATGTTTCATATAAGTTAAGCTTCCTGAATAGATGGAAAGACAGAAATCCAGAAATAACTACTAAGCAGAATATTTCAGCATGTCTTTTCCTAAAAAATGGTTCAACAGATGTCACGGTAAACCTTTTGATTTTATAGAGCTTATTGTACTACATCTTGAATCAATACAAGTGACACTTGGTTCAAGCAAGAATTCACCACACAAAGAGGTCAACTAAATGATGCCAACTCAAAGTGTGAGCCATGTTATTTTGGAATTACTTGACAAACTAGGATTACTATAACCAAGCATTTTTTCATAAAGCTCTCAAACTGTCTGCTGTAATTAATCTATATGTTTAACTCACTGAAGGTTAAGAATTCTTCCAATGCAACAGCAAATCAAGAAAAAGGTCACAGCATTTCACCTACACACCTCATTACATTAAACTGAAAAAGATCCATAACCTGAGGCTTTGGCCCTACTTTGTTGTTTGTTTATGGAATCTCTTTTCTTTCAATACAAAATTTAGTCAAACTAGAAGAAAAAGAAGTTGCAGAAAACAGAACAGAAGTAACTGCAATTGTTAATACTTCAGTTTACTTACTATTGACATCAGTGTTAGTATGTAGTGCTGCAAATTCTGTCCATGGTGACGAACCATTTTGGTGTCAGCTGTAACCATCACTTCTACATATCTTGGATAGGAAAGAAAACGTTTTTTTCTGGAATGTGGATTGCCACCATCTTCTACAGATAGGTTATTTAAAGCATACTCTAAACTGAGAGACTTCTGTAAAGCATTGCTCTCTTGGTTTAAACTGCTGAAGGTTGGATGTAGTAAAGTGCTCTTCAACTCCTTTTCTGTAAAATAAAAGATACACAGTTGAATGCAGTTTCTAAATTTAAAACGGGCAAAAGGCTGCCCAAGACAAAGTGAACTTATATTTCTCTTATTTGCATTTATTTATTTATATTATTTCTATTATATATGGAATAATTGTTGAAAAGTAGTTAAGAAATAGCAGTAGAGTTCCTCGAATGCAGTATAATCCAAACAGGCAGGCTGAAAGGAGCTAAGCTACTACTACAGCTTAAGCAGGGCAACGAAGGCAGCAAGTTAAACAAAATACTTTTTTTTCTCCACACAAACCTTTGATACCAAGAAAATCAATCAAAACAAACCATAATAAAGACTAGGCCTGGGTCTTGAATTCAAGTCTATGATGACTTTTTCATTTGTATAACATTATGTTTATATAAATACGGAGTTTACTTCATAAGCAAGCACACATCAAAAGCCTTCAGTGACTTCCTTGACAGCTCTGTTAATATTCATTCTGTAGGATAGGAAGCAGAACCTGGTCAGATACCTCCAAACTAAGTACTCCAAACCTCCAAGCTAAGAGACAAATCTTTTTAGAAGGACAGAAATATAACACAAGGTTTTTATCTGTGAACACTTTTGCCACTTCACTCCCCCAGAGGTGACAATGATCCCTGCATCACAATCTTCTGTAGTTCCTCCCATAAATGAAAAGGGGAAAATTACCATATTCTTATGCCTTAAGAGCATAAAAGTGAAATTTTATTATTTTCCTTTTCTACAGATAGTCATGTTTATGCACTAAGCCTTGCTTAAACGTTCCTGAAGTGCAAGTACATTCAAAATGGGTAAATGCAGATTTCAAATCTCATGAAAAGTGTAGAATTTTAATTAGGCAGGATGTTTCAAAATGCCAAACTGAACCAAATAAGCTGCTTTCTCCTGTTGTGAATCTCCACCCGTTTGTGTTTTCTTTGAGGCCAAATAAACAAAGCCTGTATGTGTCTATCAAAAGCAAAAAAAGTATTTATGTCACTAGGCTTAAAAAAATTAATTATGTTTCCAACACAATGAAAAATATTTTTTCAATGGCAATAGTATAATAGTAAAAGTTAAGAAGTGCACTGCTCAGGCAGGATCTTCAAAGGCTTCTACATCAATACATCCCAAAGCAGATGGTATCTCAATGTTTAGAATAAGTCTATGGGCACCTACAATTTCAAATAAATCCTTTCTAATACCACTCGTCTAGATTTTGCATTCTGATGGCAGCTGCAGGTGCCCTTCTTGCATCATATTATTTTCCAGCTACAAAGATGCATGCATAACTATGAAAAACTACTGAAAGTTTTCAGCCCCACCGAAAAAAACATATTAAAGCATAGTGCTGTCTACTTATGGTTTCATGGTATTAATAAAGCTTTTTTTTTCACACAGGCACCTTCACTGCATGTATTCTTTCAAGTTACTTTGCTTAATGATTAACTTATATACTGTGAAGCTATGAAAGTGCAATCATTCATATGTCACATATCCTAATAGTATGCTTGTAAATCACTTCATTTTAAATAAAACTAAATACTATGTAGTATGAATAATTTATTAAAATACTCATAAGGACAAAAATCTACATGAATGGGTAATATTAGATCCTTTCACTAACACAGGGCATCTGTCTTCCTTAATATCTCTTAGACTTACAATAAGTTCATTATCTTTTACGAATATAAGCAACAATTCCTGTAGATCTACTCTTTAGATGTTTACATATGGGACAATGGAGGTATAAAAGAAAACCCACAGAGAAGTTCTTGCAATATCATGACTTTTTTTTACATGCACATTTTGTTCTACATTTGAATTAGCCACTGGAAGAAAAAAGAAATGGCTGCCAAGCCTACATGAAAGAAACATGTATGTTCTACTGGAACAGCCTGGAGATAAATATTTACAAAAATTAAATCTTTTTTTTCTTAACATCTGACTTTTGAAAAAGTTACATCGAAATGTAAAAGTATGACTATACCTGAAACTTCACAAGGTTTATGTGATTTCTGATAATTTTTTTTAAGTTCTTCATGCCTGTATATAAGATGTGGTTTGTTATGCTCATCTTCATGTTCACCTCCATCCGCTTTCATCAGAGGTTCTAAAAAATATTCACCATCATGTGCCTTAAAGGTGCCCATCTGAAAGTAAGAGAAACAATTGATTTATTTTCTACTAAAAATACCAATATAAAAATATTTTTCATTGAAATAAACTATGATATTTTGAAATTAATGGAAGTAAAGTTGTACTTGAGACAGAGGAAATTTCAGCAGAAGCTAGAGATGGAAGCTTGAAGGTAAGGCAAAGAAGCTTGCTTTCAGAGACTTGTACCACCAGAATAAGTCATAACATCCTACCTTGCATATTAACAATGTATCATAGATAACCACTACATAGAATTAATGAAACAAAGGAGATCACAGAGAACCTAGGTATAACCAAGCAAGACCAGCTAGGAACTGTGCAGAGGAGCAGAGGCCATCAAAAAATTCTGGAATTGAGTGCTGCCCAAATTAAATTTTAGACTGATTTGCTGCCTTCTGACCTTTACATAATTTTTGCTTTGCTTCTAAAACTGCATTTTGCCCATAGATCAGAAACAGTGTCAATGAGATATTGTTTTTAAAGACTTTGAAAGAAGTTCCAGGAATTCAAAGTTGACAGTTTCATTAATGCATTTTTCTACTCAGTTGCCCTCTCTATAGCAGACACAGATGGATAACTATGTAATGGGAACCAAAGGAACTCGATTACTAACAAAAGCACCAGCACATATACAAAGAAAAAAATATAAAAACTAAGCTCCTTTCCCCTACCCTCCCACCTCATAATCCATTCAGCAATGAAATCCTAAAACAAAATCTCTTCTTTCTCACTGTACTTCTAACCAAATTCAGTTTCCCATGGATTAAGCACATTTCAGGAAGCTGTGAGAAGGGTAAAAACATGTAAGAATTTCATCAAATTATTTTCAGACTTTTTGGCAACTTCCTCACTTCAGACAATTTAGCACCTAAAGTGAGTAAATGCGCTGCACCCTCTTTGCTGTTTTGCCATGCTAGTGAGGCATGGTGACCAATATGGGAATAGGGATAATCTACATAACATAGTTTGAGAGACTCAGCATTCATGTCAACCTTGAAACTCAAGGTTATAGAGAGAGGCAGAGCAAGATACACAATAAGTAGGAACAGCTTTTTTCCAAGCAACTTACAAAAAGCCTCTTAAAACCTGCTACAGACTACCTTAGTATCCAGAATGATACTATTCCCTTGAATTTGGGATCCTTCTAGCAGTTACCAGGTTTCTGTTCCTCAAAGTTTGTTAGGCTTCAGGCATGTCAGACTATCTGTAATCTTGCCTGACACTGTGTGTTTCATTCAAAATTACAGTTATTGTAAACTCACTGTGGTTGAATCCTCTGCATCACCTTTGTTGCAGAAAGAAGAAAGATGCAGCTAGATAAACAGTCATGAAAGGAAAATACTAACTCACAGAAACACTTCTCCCCTCTGTTTCGTTTAAATTCTTAGAAAGGATCCAGGATGACTACTTGCAGTGTTCAGTTCAGCCGCCTCACATGCAGAGTTTCCAGGGCATGTGATTTGTAGAGGACAGCAGATTGAGCATACTGAGAACACTATCTGCTGCCTGGAAAGGGCCTCATGAAAACAGATATGCCACAGTTGTCAGTTAGTCCTAAGGAGGTACAACCTTCTGGACAAAATGGCAGGGACAGACAAGAGCAGCCTGTCATGCAGGGACAAAGCAGCAAGAGCTGATGCTAAGATTCATGTTGATGTTTATTACATAAATTCTTAAAGTCCCAACTACCAAAACATGATAAATTTGACACCATACTATTTGTGAACACTAACATGCTAATTAATTATTTTCCCCTCATATACCATAAACTCTATTTCTAGATAAGAAACATTTAAAGTATGTTATTTTAGATTTAAGCAAAACCATTATTGCTACTGCTTTATTCCACTCATATATTTCAATTCCCTCCTACTCCTTCTAATAGCTAGAGCAGATACTCGGTTTCTTCAATGGCTTTTCCAACTGGCAGGCTTTCAGATTTTACAAAGAAATGGTTTCAGCTGCAGCATACCAATTATAATGGTACAGAACTAAGGAAAGAGTTAGTGCTACATTTTAAACTCATCTTCCAAAATATCAGACTTCCACTGGAAAAGATGAACTGCAAGAAGGCCATATTTTTCCACCATTTCACACTCAAAAAAATTGACCACAAAAAAAAAAATCACTACAACATGTTTTTGCGGGGAATCTGATCACTTTGAAAATTCCACTCAGACTTCAATTCCATACTCAGACAACCAAGTGTTACCAGAGGAAAAAGCCTACCTAGGAATTGAAAACCATATTTACGTATGCATTATCCTCTCCAGTGGATTGGGAAGAGTCAACATGAAGCATCATGACTGATCTAAGTCAATCTAGGATTACTGATACTCCAAAAGAGGTGTTCCTGCCTCTAGATGGTTATCTCATTTTCCTAACACATAGGTCTACAAAGCTTCAGGCACCAGCTACACTGCTTTATAGTTCTTCATTCACAAGTGATACTTCATCTCAAGACAGACTGCTGATACAAAAGGAGCTATTACTGTGAGTTAGGTGCACAAGGAAAAGGGCCGTGAGATCCAAATGAAAAATACTTTCGGTAAAACCAAATAAAGCAAAGTCACTTAGATATACAGAGGCAGGTTGCTAAAACAGGAGCCCAAGCATTTGCAGGAAATGAAATGAGAAATTAACTGGATTTATCTATCATCTACAGATGCCTCTGAAATCATGTAACAAGAAATCTGCCCCAAACATTCTATTTCTGTTCTCAGATAGAGAGGTAAAAGTACATTTAAAAGATCTCTTCAGCAGAAGTGGAGTACAAAATTGAAAACAGTCTCTTGCACATCATAAATAAGTAGTCCAAAGAAGGAGTGCTACCCAGGACTATGCATATGCACAGATTTGAGGAAATTTATGAGAAAACCCACATGAGAAAGATAATTTATTTCTTGGATTTAAAAGACTCTGGATGAGTTAGACACTTTATATTAAATCAAGGTTCAATGGATCAACGCAGCTACTCACTATATTTGGTATATCTTATTGGTTTAAAGTGGCTTAAAACTGTATAGTCTTAATCAACATATTTGCTCTATTCCAAGAGTAGCAGAAATAAACACTGCAGAAGTTATGGTTAAAGTATGTACCATACCCATATACAAATTATATCCTTGTGTATAATGGCAACTTCGTAGAACACATGGAAAACATAAGGGATATATAGCAGGTTTCAGAAATGTGGAATTAATATGTCCAACAGCAGAACTGGAAAGGTTTCAGAAAAATGCTAAAAGAACAACTGAAGTTCTGGAAAACATGACTAAACTGGCAGATTCCCTCCCAGGTAAGCTCCACTCCTGTGCTCAAGTATTTTTCATGCCCTCATAGTATGGCTTCTTAAATTCAAAAACCTGCAAATCATTTACAGAAAGAGTACTTTCATAGCCAAAGTAAATTAAAAATCCCTTCCTTTTATATAATTCTCTTCCCCCCTCCTTCCCCCTTGTGTTCATTCAAAGCTCTTCTCAATCATGGGAGAAACCCTTCACCTTTTTCTTCCGGATCCACTGTTACAATGTTTTCTACTGAAAGCCTTACAAAGACTAGTTCAATTAGTTCACTGAAGAAAAAAGTATTAAAGGTTATCTGATCATGGTACACTGCCAACATCTGGAAAAAATATTTCTACTAAAAGATAATTCAGCTAGAAACACAATAAGAGATAGTTGTTACAAGCTGATGTATTAATTAAAACTAGACCTAATAGAAATAAGAAAATAGTAATAAAATAATAAATAATACATCAGCTAAACAGCAAGGAAGGAATATCTAGCAATGCATAAGTGTTTTCTGGTGGAACAAGTTTTTAAGTGATTGAAAGCAACATTATATTTGAAGTTCTTAGAATAAAATAATAAAAACTTATGACGAAAGATTCTTCTCCTATAATAACTTTAACTATGATCTAACTACATCTCCTCACAAATTTTGTGATGTTAAGATTTCATGAGCAGATAGCAGTCACACTTAACTACACCTTGAACAAAACTGATGAGGCATCCACCTATCCCCCAAAGTGTCCTGGTCTGGAAAGGCACCTAGTCACTGGTTAAATCACACAATGCCAGATTGGAATTTAAATTCCATGTAAACTCCTAAAAGGAATCTTACCTATTTGTATTATTAGATCACCTGTGATCCAACCATACTGGTAACCACAGCACTGGATCCAGTGTCCCTACTGCCAAGTTACTTTCACTCAGGAACACATGCAATAAAGGTATTTCGCTTTTACATAAGGCACCTGGGAGAGAATATTCTTTCAGGAACTGTAAAACCTGGCACTAGGCACTAGGTACCCTGAATATCACTTTGTAAGGCTATTCCAGGCAAGAAAGTCTGGCTGAAACCAAGTTAAAAAGTATTCCAGGAGTTTCTAAATACAATTTGTAACAACAACAGGCTGGCTAAATAGCAGTGAAGTTGTTATTGTAACATTCTTTCAATCTCAAAGACAGATGGAAAGAGCAGGGTTCATGACAATTAACAAGATTTATTGGAGTGGAAGGAAGAGAGAAGGGCAATTTATTTATATTTACCTTCATATACAATTCATAGTGAACAAGCTATACAAGTCATTTAAAAATCACACTAACAGCTTTTTTTTCATAACAAAATCTCCATGTATGTAACTATGGAAAAGCAGCTATTCTGCTATACCTGTTGGAAGTGGTGAAACAAAATGTATCTATAGATAAAGGGGTTTTCTATGTTTGGTTAGGTTTTTGCAGGGAGGGAAGGAGTTGTTTGCTTTGATTTTTGGTTTTTAGGGGGTTTGTTTTGAACACATAAATAAAGCTAGTCATCAAGCTAAGTATTCCCATAAACAGAGAACTCTGGGATCCATACACTTAGTCTTGGAGGAAGCCCCATCATATAAACTTGACATTTACCGAGACAGACAGGAAAGTTTACATTTGCAACTTACCTCTGTTTAAAGAGAACTTCCTAGCTTTGATGTTTTAAAGTACATGCAGAAACACCTTTTTCTCTTACCAGGAGAATAGCTTCATAAAGTCCTTTCAACCTCGTATGTGCCATCAGACAGTTATCACTCAAGTGTATGCAAGGTATGACTAGACTTTCACCTTTTTTAGTCAACCACACAGTAAGTTACCTTGAATACTTTTGTCAATATGGTGTGAGCTGTTCTCACAGCATCTGACTTTGCTACCATAATCTCACCATTTTCTCCATGGGGGCATGTCTGAAACAGACAGCTAAGTCTTCTACAGATATGTTATCTCAGATGGGAAGCCTATCTATTCCCCAAGAGTACAAAGTTTCCCCAGATCCAGGACACCTAACTGTTGACTGCCACCTGGGGCTGGAAGCATTAACTTAAGTTAAAAAAAAAAAAAAAGCTGTTTTGAACATCATTTCAGTAATTTAGCTCACCCAGTGAGAGGAAAAGGCCACATGTTGTGTCCTCTCCCCTCCCCTGACACTCATCACTCACATTAATGTACAACACCTTCTGTGTACTTCCTATAAGTTTAACAAACATACAAGTAAAGCCAACGTTCTGTGGCTGTCCGTAGCTTTCCAGCATGTTCACCTGGATTGCATAAACCCAAATTGATGAAGAGGAGATTGTGCATCTCCTATAAAGGCAGCAGTTAAGAACAGGCTGCAGCCATTGGAATAATTTACCTGGCAAACAGAACGTGCTCAAGCAGCTGCTGAGGAAGAAGGCCACCAGACACAGGGTGTGGGCAAAAGGCAGGCCAGTTATGGCTGCACCCTTGACATGAAACATTACGTAGGCATGTCCTCGTCTGTTTAAAGGACAACTTATGCAGAATTTCTGGTGAAAAAGTAGATACATACTCAGATCCTACTGACTCTGATAGACATTTCCTGTGACAGACCTTCAGCCGCATAACTCGCAACCCCAAGTATCTTCTCAGTTTACAATTGCAATTACCACCTGTATTCGCTGATCTGTGCTGGTCCATGTGCAAAAGCTCAGCATCTTGCAGAAATATTTTCAGGAAAAGCAGAAATGTAGAGAGTTTGGGGAAAATGTACTAGAGATATTTCAGGGTCTTTGTACCAGCTGCAAGGGAGACCTAATCCATCTTACTATTTTATAACAAATTGTGTAATGAATAGCGATTTTGCCAAGACAGGCAGGCTGAAACTGACTCTGGGATACCAGATCATTTTCAAGTAAATTCAGGTAATATGGTCCACTCTCAGATGTCTCTGAAAAAGACATCTAGTGTCCACATGTGGGGAAACAAAGCTAAAATGAGATGAGATAGCAATAGTAAAAGATACATGCAGTTCATTCTGTGACCAGCAGAGCAACACTAGGAAGACTTCAGGCAACTGCAGTCATTAAAATAGACCCTTGTTGAAAAATGCTAGATCAAGTGTCACAGAAGGGGAAATATTTAAAAACTGGTCCTGCTTGTGAGACATATTAAGAAAAAGCTAATAGAAAACAAACCAAAAGTAAATGAGATTAAAATTGTTAATGAAATGAAGTCAAGAGCAAAAGAATAAATAATCAGAGAAGAAAACAGCAAAAAGAAAAATCAGATTTAAAAATTCAAACTAAGTAATCAAGTACACAAATCTTTATCTAAACCTTTTCAATGAAGGTAGAGTTTGGTCTACTTCCTGATCCTTTCTTGTTCTGTTCAGCTACAAAAACAACAGCCAAAGAGAAAGAACATTTTATCCTTTACTTGAAAAGTCAGACCTTGTACTTGAAACTATTTTGTGCTGGTGAGAGATAGAACAAAAGCCCAGGGTGACAACAGAAGCACTGAAATTTTTGACTGTTGCATTGCAGAGATTCAGGGCTGGAGCCTCACCTTGTATACCTATATGATGAGTGAAACCAGAACTATTAAGTGGAAGTCATCACATCAACCAGTCAGCAGCAGTAAGACTTAGTTTGTCCCAAGAAGAATTGATTGTCTTGAGTTGAAATTTTAATTATTTTTTCCTAGCTTATGACGGAATCTCTTCTTAAGATATAAATCTATAAAAAGTAGTATGTGGCTTGGGGGTGCTCATAGGTTTATAAATGTCACCTGAATGCTGAGAACTAATCCACCTTTCAGATTTAGAAGGTTAACTTTTTTTGAAGTGACAGCACATAAATCAAAGCATTAAGTTATGTCAAGGTAAGTATATCTTTCACTTACAAGTGTTGAAGCTTTCTCTGGAAAACCAAGGTAGTTGCACTCAGTGAAGTTATTAGTACTAAGCAGCACCAACCTGGGGAGCAAATATCTGGAGTCTCTTACCTGCACTAGATCTCCACAAGAAACTTGATGCTGGCTACGCTAGTTTGTTGGGGTTTTTTTTTTAAACCCGACTATTAAAAATTACATTTCATTAAGGTAAATTACAGGACTGCCTACTTTTCCTTGAAAGGAACCACTGCATTCATCCATAGCAGCAGACTTTATTTTCAAGAATCTCTGAGAGAGGTGATCTGCTGACCCATGTTAATAAAAAAAAAATAAAATAAACGCAACCTCCTGTACTGAGGATATTCTGCAGATCCACACTGAGGTTCATATTCCTACCATTCTCCAGACAAAAGTAAGCTTGATGTGCAGTAAAGCAGTGTCACCAAGGGGCTTCCTTGAGCTCCCAAGGAATTTGTCACGTAGACCTTGTAACACTCCAGAAGCTGCATTAGAACAAAGCAGTCCTGCCTTCCTGGACTGCAGAAAGCTGACAGCTAGCAAATCCATGCAAGATCTGATTTGCATGTACTTTCCTACTCCTAACTTTTGCCAGTCAGGGAGCATGTGAAGTTGCTCTACACAGCAGAGACTGAGTTTCCTCCTTTCTTCCCTTTCCCTCTCACACAGCAGAGTCACAAAAAACACCTTTGGCACTTGGCCATTCTTCCAGCTCACAAAAAATTATTTTAACTATCCACAGCATCATTCTTGTCCACACATTCCGCATTTCCAAGACAGAATACCAAGCTTCTCAAAGGACTAAACTGTTTTTATAGCATTCATTCAGGATTAAAAAAATAAAAATACAGCTCATTTCTTCAGACAGGGGCCCGCTGGGAATTGAAAGCTCATTCTAGTTATACATAGCAATAGTTCCCTCATTAAGATACTTTATTCACTGCTATTTGCCAATAAACTTGTAATCCATATGTTCTCAAGAGTTAAATGATTTTTTAATCTATTTTTTTTTACCTCTTTGATTTTACTGTCTGGATAACATTTGAGAGGTCTCTTTAGTCTACGTGCATCCAGGGACATCCTCAGCAGATCTTGTTTCCCATGTTTGTAGAAAGCTATAATTGACTAATGCAGTAGAAGTAAAAAGATACAAAACTTAGAAAAATAAAGTGAAATAAAGTGTGAAATTTCAAAAATTTCTTGCAAAGATGCAAGAAATATGCCTCTACGTGATCAGATGTTCAACTAGGCACCCAGGCCATCACTCCAAATGACCTTCTTCCTTTGATGGCATCCCAAACTTCCCTAATTACACACTCCCTCCTTGCAATTACTACAGACTCCCTGCTGACCTTCTAACCTCCCTTTGCCATTTGCATCCCTGAACCCGGGGCACGCTCTGAAATGTAACACAACAAAACTGCACACAGGGTGTCAGGAGCCATTAAGCAATGCTCCATGGGTACTCTGGGTTGTACATGCTCTTGGCACACTCAGAAAAAGGCTTAACCAAGGGTGAAAAGGGAAAGCAGAGCTTGAGAGGGAGAACACAACTTGAGAATGCAAAAAAGAAAAGGAGGAACTTGGGAAGCAGGAATGAAGCTGTGAACGAAGGCAGCGCAGAGCTGGGGGATAGATGCCTACAGGATAAAGTCAAAGCAAGTACCTGGTTTAGCTTCAGATCTCTCAGGCACATCCTCAGAACAATTTTTTAAATCCCATTTTTAAGTTTCCTTTTTATTTAAGTCCAAGTCCTTTTTTCCTCCCCAGCTTTTACAGCATTGGTCTACAGCAATTGCCTCATATATGCAAAGCAGGAAGATAAAATTATACCTAATAGTTCAAAGCAATTTCTTCTATTTTAAATTCCATATGCCAAGGTCAAGTTCAGCAATGAGTGAAATGGATCCTACAAACAGAAGGGATTTTACTTTAAATACAATACAGAGCTACCAAGTCATTAGTCTAGTTTCTACCATCTCACTCACAATAAATAGCATCTTACCTCAGCTGTAGTCTCACTTGAATCTTTGAACGTATTCATGAAGCACGGTACTGCTCAATAAAAAAGCAACAACTGACCAGCTTATTTTTGCAAGTACATTTGTTGAATGCACAAAGACATGAAATTTTAAAAACCTTGAGAAAAAAAAAAGTATATCTTTTTACTAGCTTTTGAGGGTAGTCCCACCTGGGAGTGGGGAATGCATTTCTCACAGGAAAATTCTAACTGGCCCCTACCTCCCTCCTTTCACATCCATTCTCACCTCAACTCTAAAAAAGTTGTCTCCCCTGGCAGTCACATGAAGACTTTAACATTTACTTTGAACCCATGAGGATGAGAAACATTAGGCTGAAGGCCCCAAGTCAGGTTTGGGGATACTCTGTGCAGATACAGGCAACCACCTGGGTGTGAACACCTCTTCAGCTTCACACAGTCCCTCCTTGGGGAACTATAGGCATGCCCCACAAAAAAGTGCACCAGCACCCATGCAAGGCATGCATGCATCCTCTTCTGAAAACCTCACCAGCTCCACTAGTGGAGGAGAAAGCAGCCACAACACTGGGTATGCTACATACCCTTCAAAAGACTGTGTCTGCCTGGGCAGAAGGCAAAATGAACAGCGAGAAAGGGTCCCAAGAACACCAGGACAGAAAGGCCTTTGCTAGTGGCTCAGACTAGGCATCCTGTCAGTCAGGCAATGACAGAGTACACGAAGTCCTGCTGGAAGCTGCAGTGAAAGTTCACAAGGCTTATCCAGAAGAGGCAAAGGCTCAGTTTAAAGGCCCTCAGGGATTTCTGAGTTGAAATATACATGACACAGACTGTAATGTACCAGTAAAGGGGTAAGGGGGGTGGTAGGGCAGTGGGAGAGAAGTTGAGAAGCTAGTTGGAACAACATTTAAGTGCAGTAGATACACATATTTCAGAAAAATTCTTTTCAGCGCACATGGTACCTTCTAGTAATGAAAAGTGATGATTTGCAGGGACAAAATTAACACAGGCAACAAAAGTTATGAAAACTGAAGGTTTTAAAACTTCTTACATTTATTCCACACAGTATGACACTATTCTCAATGCCACAGTATATAAGCATCTACTAGAACATGAAACATGTAAAGAAAACCAACCGTATATTTGTGATTCCTCCTCTTTCCTACTCCCTCCGAGTTAGTGCACCATACTGGTGTATCAGGTAGAGGTTTGAATTGGATTTTGGATAACACATACAAGAGCCAAAGACAATGTTTGTAAAGCAATATATATAGGCAAAACTTTGATGAACACATAACTATTTTTTTTAATACTTGCTTCTCCAGCAATTTCCATGGACAAGCCCAAGCCTACAGATCTTAACCCAAAGACAAGGTGACATATATCCAAATATCCAAAACCAAACAAGGCAACAGAGGTGTCTCTTTCAAGTACCTATTATTTCTGAGCCTCTTTTCCATTATGTGTATCCCCTTCTTTTAATATGCATCACACTTTCCTACATGCATCCAGCCAACTCCATTCTATTTTCTATAGGCTACTAGAAAGAGACTAGAATACAAAGTTGGATTTTTTCAGTTCCCCAAAACAAAAGTCTTGCACCCTTACTTTCCTAAGTGACTGCAAAAAACATGGAACAACCTCAACTTAAATTCACACTACTATTTACACAATCATATTTTTACAGTGTGCTCTTCACAAATCCTTGTCCTCAGCACTTTAACACACACTGATGTGGTATAAGCACTAGGTATCTTCTTGTTTCTAGACACAAAACTGTAAGATATAGCAACACAGTATAACTGTTTTGATAGACAGTTGTATAATAATATTTCTTCATTACCACTTTGGAAGACATAAGGAATGCTATCAAGGGATAAATAAAGAATGTGTATCAATGGAATTTTGATTTGTTGGCTCAATTGAGTTCTTAAGAAGCATTTTAGAGATACGCTCTCACTGAAGATAGTAGGAAGCTTCCCATTCACTTTTAACAGAAACATGATTAGAAAGCACTGCTGCACAGCTATTAGAACAAGACATACCTCCACAGCATTACTAAAAGCAGAGGAAGGACAATATCAACACCAGTTCTTCTATCATCATCTCAAGCACTAGTTTCCTCACTCATAACTGCACAGCATCTATAAAGCTACTAACACAACTGATGCCAGCTAACAGCATCATTTTATCAAAACAATAGCTTACTGTGTTTCTGAGGCATGTTTTTTCCTCCATTATAATGCTCTTGGTGTCAGGAGTTACATCAACCAATTCTATTACGGGCCAGCAATAGGTCCTTTGAAAGCAGCGTTTGTATATCCCACCAAAAAAGTATCATCATGACTGCAAACTGCCGATGCCAAGGCATTTCATGACCAACTACTTGGAACGATGCCCGAGAATCTGCAGCTCATCTCTGGGGCAAAGGCATCCCACTACGGAAGAACATGAATGGAGAGGGGAGGCAGTAACCACCATGCTTACCAAGCCACCACAGATGCTGAAGACAGCCATGTGCGTTTCCTGTGCATTGACATGCCCACGGTAGAAACAGTGGCGCAAGTCAGAGGAGGACTGCTTCTGCGGGGCCCCTACGTGCACCACAGTGTACTGAGCAGCGACGAAGCCCGCATCTGCGCTCAGGTTGAGCTGGAAGACCTGCCCGTATGCACTGAGCTGGTAATGCGTTCGGAAAGCAGCGGGCTCCAGCGGTGCCTCCAAGCTCCTCTTCCTCCTGCTGAAGTGATGCGTGTGGGGGAAGACTTCTCCAAACTCATTCACTCGGACAGGTGTGATGATTTCATAGGAGGAGAGCTGCTTCACTAAGGTCTCTGCAACAGACAGCACGGGGCTCAGCCGGACGCACCGGCACAGCGGCAGCCTCCTCTCGCACCCCGGCGGCTCCGGGCACGGCTCTCGCCGCGCCAGCCGGGGCTGCGGTGACAGGAGCGGGGCAAGAGGGCCTGCCTCCAG
>VZZY01016753.1:238517-306617 GCA_013400335.1 Eurystomus gularis
GCCGGGAGCGGGGTCCGGGGAGGCCGCGTCCCGCCGCACCCCTCGCCCCGCGTCGCCTGGCGCAGCTGCCGTCAGAGACCGCGAGAGGTGTCATTTCAGAAAAAAAAAAAGCGGGCTTGCGAGAAGCCCGGGGGGGGTCCCCTCAGGTCCCGCGTCGCCCACACGCACCCCGCCTAGCGCAGTGAAGCCGGGACATGTCTCCTCAGGTTCCGTCCACACGCACCCCGCCTAGCGCAGTGAAGTCGGGAGATGTCTCCTCAGGTTCCGTCCACACGCACCCCGCCGATCACCTCCCCCCCGGTCAGCTCCAAGGTGAGGACGTTTCTACACACAGCTTTGAAGGAAGGAGATCTCAAGGAAGATTCTGACACCATGGTGTCCACAGAGAGGACTTGTTTTGCTTTAACACCGGGTCCCCCGCTTAAATAATTCTGTCCAGGCAAAGTCTTTGTGAAACTGCTTGTACCAGCATTCAGGGAGTCCTGCGCCCCTTACATGGCGCCTGTGGATTATCAGCCGTGCTGAAAACAGGTTGTTAGGAGGCCGTACTCTGGCAATCGCTGTACGAGTACAATGGTTCCTTTTCAGGAAAAGCGGGCAGTTCTGGAATTTATTTTAATGAAATGTAATTTTCAGTTGTTTGGTCCTCAAATCCAGTTCTTCTAGCCATGCTTAAACCTACATCTTCAGGGAGAGGGGGGAATCTGCCCTTGAAATAAAATTCCGCAAGTTGGAGAATCCATTTAGTTGATGACTAACCACTGTGAAAGATGGGGGAATAATTTTCAATGTCAGCCATCTAAAAGAAAATATCTACCTGGTGAGCCAGGTTTCTAAGCTGGATGGGGGTCTAGTCAATACAGGCAGTGAAGTCTCTCTATTCAAGCCACCAAAGCTCTCCAGAAAACGTGCAATGTACGTACAACTTTTTTTCAAATACTTCTTTTGTCTCCTCTTTGTTAAGGGCTTTGTCTCAATCTTTTCTTGTCCACTTCATCAAAAAGTAAGCCAGACAAAGGGTTTAAACAGAGATGTTTATACTCTTGGCCAGTGCTATGTTCTGTGCATTTGTTCAGCAGTGCACTGGTGGCCAAGACAGTGTGAACAGCTTCAGAACTGATAACCTGCATATTGTATTGCTGGAAGGAACAAGAGTGCACAGGGGGAACCAAGCTCATCCAGCCTCTTCCTGTGTTCTTACTGGCATACAAGAGGAGTCAATGACTGCTCTGTCAAAGGCAAAATGGCCCCAAGGATGGCCTTTGAGCTTGAAGAGCCTTTTTTATCTCAAGGCATAAGTTTTGTGATCTGACTCACCTGTTATTTTAGGAATCGTGTAGGGTATAAACAGAGTTGAAGGACATGTTTTCGTCTCCTGAAATGAGGGAATGAGCTGATCAGGCTTTGAAGGAAGGGGAGTAGGACTGCAAGAACCTTCACTGCTGAAGTCAGATATCCTCAGTCAGTCCAAGATTTTAGAAGGGATGTCTAGATTGTTCCAAAGTATATTGGTATCCAGCATAATCTTGAGAATATTGAGTCTACTTGGGAATACCAAGGTGCCTTCTTGAATACTCTGAAGATGGCAGCTCTCAAGTGCATATTAAACTATTTTCTCTATGTGGGTCACTGATAAGCACTGTCATATGACAAGAAGTAAATACGTGGAATCTGAAGACTTCTACAAAGCGAGAACAAACAAAAAGCATATGTCTCCAAATACCATTAATGTCAAAGTAATCCAACAAGAAGCAAGAATTCCAAGCTATTTCTTTTAAACTGCATGCACTGGAGAAGGCTGATCATGACATGTAAACAAAACTCCAGCTCTGAGCATCGGGTAGTGCAAAAGAATAGGAGGTGGGTGGAGAGAGCTCCATCCCCACCGTCACAGAAGCATGACAATGCAGAGTTTGTTTCAGCACCATGAGATGTCCCATTGCAGAAGACTAATACATGGGGTTCTCACATAGTAGTACAGCAAAATTTAACCACAAGTGCTTCATTTTTACTGGCTGTTGTACAATGCATCAACAATAGGAAGAAATAAAACTGAGCGCAGCAATTGTTGCACATGCCTGAGACCTCTCCAGTAAATGAGAGTTTGCCCCTTCTTCAAATCTCACTCGTTGAACCAGTGATCAGGAGTGCAGCAACTTATCTCCTTCCTCAGTCAACTTAAAGAGTTGTTGGTGATGAAGTAAATGGGCGCTATTTCAGTAAGTGTAAGCAAATACCTACTGATTAAGATGTGCTGCTTCACTTGTTTGTGATTTGCAAAATTATTTTTTCTGGAAAAGAACAGAAGCATCAGGGAAGTCAAATTTCAGTGTTCTCACTTCAAGCATGAAGCTTCATTGTAGCCCACTTCAAAGCAAATACAAGCAGTTTGCTCATTTTTTAACAATTAATGTATGCATTTATGTATATATTTTGAATATTTTAGAAAAGGCAATGTCTACTTCAAAATGGGAATATTTGAAAAACAATACAATTGATTTTCTTAAATCTCATTTGAATGTGCTTAACTTTCCCTGTGTTCTTCGTTAGACTGGAACACCAGTGCAGTAAGCACTGAAGCTCTCTCTCTGCCTAAAGATTGACTGTTTAGAGCGATTTAAAACTGACATTTATTTAGACTGCCAGTGTTGTTCTATTAGCTCCTGGCAATGCCATGAGACTACTACACAAAGTCCAGTGCCAACTGAGCCAGTTTTTTCAATTGTTTTTTCAAGTTTTCATGCTAAACAAAAAGTAAACTTCCAAATGTGAATCTGGAGATTCAGGCAATGTCAGGCATTCAAATTGAACACTTTTTTATTCTCAGCAGCCACTGCACTTTTGGAAACCACTGAAGCTCTACGGGTATTAGGCACAAGTCTGATTTTCAAATGCAAGATGGGTTAGCTGTGCAGGACCAAAGGTGAACAGAGGGATTTTTTTAGGCACTTCTAGTAGTATTCATGTTACCTGAATGGCTTTGGGCAATAGGCTGCGGTCATTCAACTCGACCTCTACCCATATGGCATCAGTTTGAATCTTGTGAGGAGTAAATATAACCCTGTATATCAAAGGAAGGGGGGCATTTCTCGTATGAAGAAATAGAAGTACATCAGAAATTTCAGAACGCATGGAAATAGTGTGTTTGCTACAATTTTAAGAGGTAGAAAGGTGGAGACAGGCATGAGGATGAAACAAAGGTGAGAACTATGGAAGCTGTTTAAAGGAGCCAAACTGCAAAATTTACATAATGGAGTATTAAAAATAAAAATGCAGATGAGGGGTTGGCCACTAGAACAAGGACACAGAGAGGTGATGCAGTCTCCATCCTTGTAGATACTCAAAACTCAACTGGACAAGGAAGCCTTGAGCAACCTGAACTAATTTTGAAATTAACCTTGCTGTGAGCAGGAGGTTGGCCTAGATGAACTGCAGAAGTTGGTTCCTTCCAGCTCAAATTTTTCTGTGGTTCTATGAACCAAAGGAAAAAAGGTTCCTGGAGAAAGCTGAAGAGACCGAAGTGGAGAGGAAGAAGAGAATCATTAGACCTACTAAAAGTACAGAGATGTAGGGGGAAAAAAAGTCAGGAGAAAACAGTCTTAGTCTACAAAGAAACAGAAGAGGAAGAAAGGAGAAGCAACTGAGAATATTTGGTAAGATTTTTTTCAAGGCTGGAAGTTACAGGCTGGTGAAGATCCAGCTAAGGCAGTGGAACTATGTTGGTTTACATCTGCAAATGCAATCCTTGGCGATGTAATGCATTCTGACTTCATTAAATCTGCATTGACATAAAAGCTTGCTGTTGAACAGTTGCCTTTAAAATGCCTCCTACATTAGGGAAATAAATCCATCTATTTACACTGTTTATTCTTTTCACTTATCTCTTTCAGCGGATATGTTTGGAATGAAATACGTTGTGCCAATTACTTTGCAAGTGAATAAAATACAAGGATGTTCTGTGCTCGCTGAAACCACTTGCCTTTCTCAGGGTTTCACTAGGATTGCATGGACAAACTGAATTGCAATTATGTCATGATTATTCAAATATTTGTATTGTACGCTCAACATGCTGCAGTAGATAAGGCTTACCAGATAAAAGAGTAGGATTTGTAAAAAAGCACATTGAGTAGTTAATGAATTTCTTCCTTAGGTCCAGTACAACCTACCACAGATTAGCTATTAAATCCTTTAACTGGCTTTTGTGTCCATTTTTCTTTTAAGTGGTCTTTTGTAAGTGGTTGTGACTGAAAATCACAAAGTAGAAAATAGCAGTAAAAGTCAGTTGTTCAGAAAAGACAAAGGCAACATTTAAGTAAGTGAAATTGTTATAAAAAGTAAGACTTATGGATGTATTTTGCTTGGAAAGGGAGACTATGTGAAGTATAAATTTTACTTATATCTTGGCATTTTTCTGTCTTGTGGAATACAATTTAAATCGATCCTTCATGGTCTTTATTGACTGTTCTTGTTAGGATACTAAACCCATTGCACAAATCTGCCCTGTTTGCAGTCTCTTCTCTTATTCATCACTTTGTCTGGTGCTTACCCTGAGAAGTCCCAGAGGTTATATTTATACCATATATTTATATATATATTTACACACCATGGAGCTACCTGCCCCTGGTCAAGAGTGGCTTGAGTCCCCATTGATCAAGCTGGCCTTGCCTAGATGCCGAGCCTTGCGACAAGCCTGGCTTGATGCCTCTGCCATGGGCCTTCCCTTCCGTGCCTCACTGTGTGTGGTGGCAGCTGGGCTGTTCCTGCATGCCCTGCCACTGCCACTGAAGGCAGCTTCGGCTGTGCTCATGAACTTCAGGGCCAGCAGCATCATCCATCAAACACTATCAGATACTGTCTTTAAGCAAGGACTTCACGCATACTCCAAATAACTTAAAGCTGACATAGGTCTGATGCTGTTTGCCCCAACCTCCGCCCTGCTCTGTCCTCCTTCACCTTACCCCACATCATCCTGCTGGGTCCTCAGATTCTCTCCCAGAGTGCAGGTTCACCCACCAGCCTATCTGCATCCCCAAGGGCTGGTCAGGAACGGGAAGATCTAGCCATGAAGCCCCCACAGTACACAAGGACAGCATATATATTGCAATAAAATACAAATGTATTGTCACTGACACGAGTGAAATACATACTAGATGACCAAATAAAGGGCATTTAAAATAAAATTATAACTGGTCAAGTATGAAGTACAAAACCCCAACCCACACTGGATAGTACCGTCCTAAGGTCTTCTCTAGTCTTGAGAACAGGGTGGAAAGGTCAATAAGCATTGGGGTACTGTATAAAAACGGGGGAAGCTCTAAGAACAGCAGGGATGCTCTGGGGTGAGCCAGGAAGTTAACCCTGGCATGGTCTCATCCACCCTTGCTGGGTAGTGGACTGTCCTTCAACCAGCCTGGTCACTCCAGTGCAGTGTGGACACTGAGATCGGGGCACAGGGGAGCAATTCAGTGTGACCCTGCGGGTGAACCCATGAACTCACAGAATTTAAAGGGAATGAAATCAATGATATTTTATAGAAACTAGTAGAAGTCTAGGCATTTTAAGCCATACTATAAATGTATTCAACAGTTTGATATATTCTTAGGCTGATTCAAAAGCTGTTCTGAAAAAAAATTGTGGTTTTTTGCCTTACAAGTTGTATACATTTATGCTACTATCTGCAGTCGCACTATAATAGTTTTTGAACAGTAGTGACTTGCTCTAACATTAATGTCTGCACGCTTACCCCTCTCTTAATCAAAGGTAACCGAAAGTTCAGTACTTTTGTATTATTTAGCCTGAAGTATTTTGCCAAGTTTTATCCTGTAAAATATAGGCTTCCCTAGAGCACACAGTGCTGCATACTGTACCATGTAATCGGAACTTGCTGCCCTTAGTGTTTATTGAGATCCTGCGTTATTTTCGATATGAATAATTTTGCAGTATTGCCTATGAAACACTAACTTACTGGCAAAAAGTATTATCTGCAAACAACTAAATAGGTGCCAGGCTGTCATAGCTGCTAATTTAAGAAGCTGACAATTGATTGAAAATGATTTCTTTGTGTTATATGTGAAGACGGGCACTTTGGTATCCTCACAAATCCCCTGGGAAGGAAGATGAAGAGCCTGGGAAGGAAGATGAAGAGCCATATGCCAGCTACAAGGTGTAATACCTAGCATTGTGCAAGCACCATGGACGTACCGTGGCTCGGTGTCCCACGACAGATGCTGGCAAACTGCTCTGGGCTTTCTGCTAACCCTGGGGCAGGAAACGAGCTCTGGACTTCACCCTGTCTTGTGCTCCATCAGCACAGTGCTCTGATGTATCAGCTGGGGGAATTTCAGCTTTCGAGGGGAGGCAAGTGTAGGTCACTGCATACTCTTAAAAGAGAGTGCATAAAAAAATCCCCCTCTAACCTGAGATATCCAAGTGATCCCATACAGATCACTCCAAAAAATAAGGATTACTGCACTGTGAAGACAAAGGCATGTGCACTGACTCTGCCAAAAAAGCCAGCTTTTTTTTTAAAGTCACAAGCACACTGCAGCTGTTACTTTGGCTCAAGAGAAAGTATTCCCCACAGTAAAGAGACATAGGGCCCAATTCATCTCTCATATCAACCCTGTTAGTTATGCTAGGCATAATTTGGCTCACACAGCACTCTCCTAGCTACCAGCCTTTTCCAGAGTCCCACTCTGGGTAGTACCCTAAAATTAGTACACAAGAGAATATACTTTTAACATTCCAAGACAAAAAGAGCAGTCATAAAATGTGAGCATCAAATTGTTAATAGGAAGCCAAACGGTTCCTAATTGTGCAAACTCAAATCTGTGTTTGCCCAGTTGTATCCTGTGCCATATTGAAATGCTAGCTTTATCAGGAATTAAACTCCTCAGAACCAGAAACTTCTATCAAAGTGTCTGTCCGTCCGAGTGAGCTGCACAAAGACTGCAAGGACCCAGAGGCATCTGAGCTTCATTCACTGTGCTAGGTGGGGCTCTATAGCGTGATAAAAAAAGATTACTTGGAGCACAACACTAGCATCATGTCACAGTGTTGTGTTTCAGAGGAGGTGTGAGCTTGTCTTGCGCTGATTTCACTGTTCTGACATTATAGTCATCTACAAATATGGGAACATCACAAATTCATGGATCTTTGTAATATCTGGGCAAGATATTCTCGTTCATTATTAGAATGCCATTCATATATTAGAATTCATAACTCTGATTATGCAATCACTGAAGACAAAAGGAAAGTGAAATCAGGTATGGCATTAACAGGCCGTTCCTGGAGAGCTATATGCTTCATGCCTTGCAAGAAACTTCTAGCAAAGAGTTGTCAGCTCTCTGCCAGCTGATAGTCACTGAATTGGCATACCAGAAGCTACCATCCTCATTCTCTTTTTTCAAATACACGATTTAAAAAATCTTCCTTCATGCACTACTTTCCCCAGCTGGGAGACTCATGAGAAAAACACTGCTCACAAGAAAAACTGACCACCAAGACAAAGAATGGATGAGGGCTTCCATGGCCAAGCAGCACAAAGCTGTGTATGAACTACATTTATTATAATAGGCTTATATAAGCTCAACATTTGAAGTTATTGGTTGGAAAACCTTGAACTTCTTTTTTTTTAGTGCTTTTGTCTGTTTCTTTGATAAATCATACATCATTTTGATAATTTTTTTTGGTCCAGTTTATGTAATTCTAAGTAACTTACCAAACTTAATTCATTTCAGTTATACTTTCAAACTATTTTGGAATCCATTATTCTGTAAGGCTTGGAAATGTTGTATCTCCATCTTTACTAAATCTGAAAGATTTTATCCTGACAGCCGGATTGTGCATGGTGACTTTGCAGAGAGAAGTGATGCCCTAACTGAACTAATTGATTGCATCTTCAAGGAGGATACAAATAAATTGTTAATTTGATAAATAAATCTAAATTCAATTTTGGCTGAATTTGGGTTAAGATTTACAAAACTAATGAAGGGAGAGAGTTGTTTTACCCCAGCCAGAATTCATCCAGGAGAAGACCCATGTTTAATCCTATTTCTTCCAAAGGAGACTTGATCTTGTTTTTCCATAAGCTGTTCAGTAGACTAGGCTGGGCACACTTGTAACCCATTTTCTTGATGATGTTCCATTATATATTTTACATACTTTCCATTTCTCTAGTGGAAAATCTGTTACAGTATAGCAGTTAGATCAGCTTTCTGTTGCATGGTTTCATATCTCATTAAGGCAGCAACAGAAAATAAACTCAAGGATCCTGCATTGTTCTTGTTGAGGTCTCTAAGTTATGGTTGCTGGGCAGAACTTCTTTCCTTTTTGCTAGAGTATTTTCCTCTGCTTTACTATGGTAGCCTGAAAGAAATGGTATAAAGGTGGAATGGAAGCTTTTCCAGTTCTATCTTATACATTCTCTCGTCAAGAATTTTGGGGAAAAATTATTTAATTAGTCTGAACAAAGGAACTAAAGTAAAAAATCAGCTCAGCCACTGAATAAAAAGGCAATAACTTTATATAGTGCCAAGCAGGACCCAAAATATATGCCTTGAATATTTATGGTTTTGAACAGATTTGAAGATAAAACTGCTGAATGGGTGGGTCACCAAGTGTACTAAATGTGTATGTTGTGGGAGTTTAGTATAGAAGTACAGGGATACTTCCCTCAGTGCTTCAAAAACTGATTTAATAAGAGTTTACAGTATTTTCCTGAGGTGCCACTGTTCCACTTTGCATAAGACTTACAAAGTCATTTCCAGCGAGAGGTACAAAACTGAGGCATTTGGCTAAAACCAGTATTGAGAGAGAGTGTTTGTGCTTCCTGTAACCTAGGACATAAACGTTAGTGATACTGTCAAAATCCAAATAACTACTATTGGGAATCCTAAGACTTTCCTGTCAAGCAAAGAGTGTTGTGGTGCAGATCCTGTTTGCTAAGCCCTGAAGCAAAATCCTCAGGTCATTTGATTTAAAAGCTTGGAGAGTCACAAAATGGACAATAGTTGAATAATAGTACTTTGAATAAGAGTACTTGGCATTTGAGCCATGAAGACACTTTCATTCTCTCTTTTTTTCTCCCTGCAACTAGTTCTGTCTTCTTTTAAACACTTTCTTTTCTAAAACCAGAGAAATATTAAGCTTCTGTACTCAATAATGCATTTGTTACTAAAGAATGAGAAACCCTTAGTTCCACTGTAATTTTAACATTAGTCTCCCACACATGCATAACGATAAGCTCTTTCATTACCCTTTGAGACAATAAGGAGCATTTTTATTTAACACTTAATAAAATTATAAGACTGTTCCCTACTCACAGAATTCCCTAGAAGTCTGAAAGGGACTTGAGTGGAGTGCAGTCCTCTTGTAGGGTAATGAACGCTCACATGCAGACTTCCTCCTGAAAACTGCTACTACAAAGCATAGAACCCCAGGGAGGTGTATATAGTGAGTTACCTGGAAGTTAGCCATACTGTAAGACTGGTCACATCAAATCAGTGCTCACAGGGAGAAATTACACTTGGCTCTGTCATGTTTGCATTCCTTTGAAACTGTTCAGGCAAAAAGAGTGGTTCCGGTAATTTCTGAATGGCTGCCTGTTCTAGAAGACATGGACAGACTACATCCTAATTTAGTTTTATTATTACAAATATTATGCCATCCTCCATGGCTTGGCAACTTATTGCCAATTAACCCTATATAAAACAAGTACAAACTGATTTTAAAAAAGTAAAAGATCTAAACTAAATTCAGTATTTGGATTTGGTAGCGAACCAAATGAAATTATGAGTAAGGAAAGCATAATTCTTAAAACCTGAGTCTTCAGATTCTGAATTTTTTAATTCATAATTACAGCATTTTGAACTAGCTAAAATTAGCAGAATATTGCCAGGAAAACCCCTAGATTAAAATACAGGGTTCAGAAACAGTTACAATCTCGTCACCAGTATGTAACACATCAGCTGAATTCCAGCTCTATTCTGTACAGCAGGTGGTGGAAGGAAATAATCTGATACAATGATCCCAAGTTAGCAGGTGGTGGCATCGGTCAGGCCTTTCATAAAAAGCAAATCAGCCTCATCAGAAAGATTAACAATAAACAGAGGAAAACACCATTCCTCCTTAATATGCATTTCATTGAGTTATTTAACAAATAATTTAACGAGTTATGGTGACTCAAAAACATGTAAGTGAGGGAGCCATCTTAATCCATAAGGTTAAGTCGCTATAAATATCAGTGTGGGTTACTTGCTTTCCATAGGAATTTTTTTTAACTCTCAATCTATAATTTGGTCTTCAAAATGAGTGTAAAAATGCTGTCAAATGCTCATTACCCCGTGGATCCTTCTCTCATTAGACTTAGTGGATCTGTGCGTGCGCACTCTCTGTGCCTGCAAATTTCTCTGCTCTCAGATTGCCACGAGTGACCGTGCTGGTTACTCTCCTCTTCCCACATGCGTTGCTCTCCATGCATTGCAATAAGAAAATGTTACTTTAAATATGCAACCATATTTCTTCGATGAAGTAATGTCATGTGCTCTGTTATTCCCCTTTTCCAAACAATGTTTTCATTTATAGAGTTTATGATTTTTTTCTCCTTTCTTGCAGTTCATTTCCTAAGACGCATATTCAGTGCATGTTCCCACAAAGAAACAGATTTTTAAAACGCAGTAGATACACCTGTAAGAGTTCTTTTTGTATAATGCATTTTCTAAAATATTTAACTTTGTTTTCAATAATGAACTGCTGTTTCTAAAGGATTTTGCTGATGAATGTACTCTTTTTTTCTAACAGATGTACACACACACACAGTTCTCATGGCTGACTCAAGGTCGTACATTATGTTTAGTATTAGATGGGGTTTTTTACTCATAAATTGTTGCCAATAGATACAGTCTTTCTGATTTGGAAACATTTTACATCCAATTTTCTCAAAAGTATGCCAAGGAGAATTATGTTCTTTAGTTGCTAAAAGACGATTTTTGAGAATACATGGAAGCTTTTCCTACAGATTTCAGCAGTCAACTTGGGCCCACATCGCTTGCATCAGTGAGTGCCCTAACAATATCCTCTTGTCTGCACTCAGCAGTGCATTATATAATACTTCAGCCGTAGTAAAAAGCTCACTCAGAAATGTGGCAAGAGCATTATCTGTCTGGAAGTGGAAATTAGCCTATGTTGCTTGCATAATACTACTATTATTACTGTATCTTATTTGTCTTTGGAAAATAATTATCTCCTTCCACATTTAGAGAACAGCCGGGACCAGACTTTTCTGAGAACTGCACTGTACATGCCTAGTGAACTCAGCCAGATTTGTCTGATATCTTTTCATTGTCACTTACAGGCAGACACATAATACTTTGCCGAGGGACACTTAAATATAATTATCTGTAACTTTACTACAGTGTCTTGGAGATGAAAACTATTAGCTGCAAAGATTGACTGTGACAGACTGTTAGACAATCAGAAATCTACCTTACTTAGGTCAGTCCTGCGAGTCAGTGATGAAATAGCTAAAACTTGATCTCTGTAATCACAGGAAAAAGCCTACAGGGCAGCAGAGAAATTCCTTGCTTGACATACTAAATCAGAGTATATTAGGAAGACCTCTTATGGTATAGTAATTAAGAACTATTCATCACATATAGAAGACAGTCCTATCAATATAGTATTATGGATCATGTTGCTTCAGCTTTGCTCAGCTTGTTCCCTCCAATTTTCCATCTTCTGTTATAAAATCTTCCAGTTTCTGAAAATCCATCTGCCTATACACTTGCAAGTTACATTCATCACTGACACTATATCCATTTTTGTATCATAATGTTTTCAGATTCGTGCAATGCATCAGAGTATAAAACAAACCACAACACTTTTATGAAAAAAAATAAATTATGTTAGATTTCTTTTTAAACCCGAGTATCTGCTAGGTAGCATTATTGTGTTAAATACTCTGGACTTCAGTATATACTTGTCTTATAAGTGGATGTCATAAAAATGGAGGCAGGAGCAGAAAGCTTCACATTTAAATGAAACGGAAAGGTCCTAAAGTGAAAGAATTAGAAAATGGTGTCCTCTTACAAGAGGTTTAAAAGTAAACGTGGACCAAATGTCACATATCCAATGTGGGTTCTTGCCAAGAAAATAGCCTGGCAGGAGATTAGAGGGAAGATCACATTCTCACAGTGCTTAGCCCAGTGACCTGACAGAAGCCTGGTAAGGTGGATTGACATCAGGGTGGAGGTGAAAAACAGGCACAGAGCCACTGGGCATCCTTGTCAGAGATGAGAGGGCAGGAGGCCAGGCAGGACCACAGGATACTTTTCTTGCCCTTATTAGAAAGCAGGGAGGGCTAAATGCAGCAAACATTTCTTTCCATATTCTTGGGTACTTGAAACTGAGGCATTCACTTTCTGCTTATTTGGAACTTAGTTGATTTGCTGCTGACAAATATGCAGGAAAGTAAGCTTCCTGTGGTGAAATCCTTTGTGCAAAGTGAAGGAGCAATGAGCACTCATCTAATAAAATACTCAGAGGTATTTTTACACTTAAAAACTCCTGCTGACATTTTGAAATCTCCCTGTCATTAGATATCAAGATAGAGGAGTGGCATGCAACTGTCTGTAATGGGAGCAGCTGATTCCAAACAGTGACGCCAAAGCCAAGGACTCTCTGTTCTCCTCATACATTCTCCTGTATGCCCAGAAATGGAGGGGGCAAATGCTCATGTTGTGGGACCTCCAGATTGGTGTCACTAAAGAAAGCAGCAACCAGAACAAATGCAGTACGGCATATTTTTCTCGGTGGATAGAAAGGCACTACGACCATCAAGCTGTGGGGTTGTTGTGCTGGTTCAGCCATCATCATTTTATGCTGCCATCGGTTGACTGATCACACAGACCAACACTGAACTCGGCAACATCCCCTTGGAAGTCTTCAAACAGTCCTGCCATAGGTTCCCATGGGCCCAGCTCCTCCACAGCCCACTGTGGTGCCAGCATCACCTGCTGGACACAATGGACAGAGATGGCTCCCTCAGTGGCCCTTCACATGGAAGGACACCACTGAGAGAGCTCAGCAAGATGCAACCAGCCCCAACTGAAGCCACATGCAACAAGAAGTTCCTCCGACTGCTCATCTCCTGGTTAATATAATCCTGGCCTCACCCACCAACCACGACCATCTGGCAGAGACACAGGTGGGCCAGGTTCTACCTCTGGAACATGAAGCCAATAGGAAAAACAAAACATTCTTCTAGGTTGTGACTCATCCACAGGTCAACTCCAAGTCAAGGCCCACAGCTCAGACCCCAGCACTTCAAGGGCCAACTAAAAGCAGTGATGGTGAGCAATAGCTTTGGGCTCCAGCCACAAAGGGATATGTTGTTTAATTGATTCTGTTTTAGGTGGTGCGTAAGAGTCATGACTCATGGCACGATTAAAGAACATTGCCTTACTTTTCCCTCAGATACTCTGCAGGACTCATACAGCAATGACAACAGACTCTCCTCAGCATCCTAGAGGAGAAATACTGACTAGATGAACTTCATGTGATGTGAATAAATATATTGTTGTATATCACTGCTTGGTTTTTTACGTAGTAAATTCTTAATCCCTAAAGAGAACCACATCATATAAAAGAGAAATGCAGAAGAAATAGTTAATTATTTCTGAATGCTGACATTAAACAGCTGCTTTATTACTATCTGCTTTTATCTAGCCTTTTTTAGTGCAGGGAGGGAGATTATCTTGAGTGCTATACCTTTGGTAGTGGCTTGGCTGTATCAAAATCTGACCTGCAGGTCAAGTCTGCTCCTGTTAGGGTATGCCAAAAAGCACTTTAGTAAGAGGAGATGAATGATGAACGTTGGGAAGTAAACTTTTTAGCAAAAACTGCCATACACTAAGCAATCCAAAAGCAAGACTGATTAAATGTGAAACTGCAAGTGACTCCTGTGAGAGTGGGCAGTGAGAGAGGACTGCAAGAAGCCCCCATCTCTGTTTGGGTGGCCTTCTAGACACGCAGGCAATACTGTGTCCCTCTCGACAGCTGGGGCAGTGCTTGCTTTTTGTCTCCTCTAAGTGCTCCTGGTCACCTAACAGGACAGATATATCCCATTTCACTCTCTGCTTGTGCTTCCCAGAGCAGGCAGAAACTATAAATGTTACTGTAAGCCTCACCCCTTGCTCGGGACTTTGGGTAGTGGGACAGATCCAGTCGCATAAGAATAAACTTTATGGGCTCAGTGCTGCTTCTGGCAACATCTGCGGCAGTTCTGCAACTATAGACAATGGGATTGAAATAAGCGTAAGACAATCCTGGAAGCATTCACATGTTTTTAAGAGTAATAATGTATTTTTGCTTGAACACAAACAGTATCAAATTTAGAAGTTAACATAAGTAGGTATAGTTTCACCAAAGCTGTAGATTTTCATTATTTAGAAATTAACTCTGTTCTTGATAACTATTCTAAATTTATTTCTACTATATATTTTAAAAATAAATATGTTTCAGGTTTTTACAAATAGGTTAAATTGGTTATTAGGAAGTAAATCTAATTCTTGAAATTGTACATCAAAAACTATTTAAAGACATTCTACTGGCTTAAATATTAAATACAGAGAAAAAGTTTTATTACTTCAAGTTTTTTTTTAAGGCATGGAAATTGATACCAATTTCTAAAAATTGGTATGTTAATATATATTTTTAAATAATATAGTTTAACAAATTCTAAAATATTTTGAAGTAGATATACAGCTTCCTGAAATGCCATGAAACTGATTACAAGGGTAACCATATTACTGATGAATAGTATTAATTTTAGTCTTCTCTAGTTATCTGTCTTGAATGAAATTTAAATTACTTGGCATACATGACAATATATAAACATTAAAATATATTTCAATTGTGGTGATGTGTATGATGTTTTCAGACTTTAGGCCTTTCTAATGAAAAATACCTCCTGCAAAGTAGTGTCTATGATACTCTGCATGTTAGGGTAATGGAGAATCTGTGTTTGGGAAAAAGGGCCTACACAGTTATGTTTTTCTATTTTCTTGGTCTCTAATATCACTGAAGTATCAGCTAAGTATCTGAGCACTCTGACTCAAAATTCTGGGTGTACTAAAACACATGAGAGATTTGCCACAGGCTTCTGAGTTCCCAGATATTCTCAGTTCAACAAAGCACTAACAGTGTTTTCTGAGATGAAACACACCAGTCTAACTGGGATTTGGGAAGGCAACATTTTTCCATGAAAGCTGTAGCACCTTGCAGTACCAGCTTCCAAGTGTGAATATTCGTTATGATGTTCATACACATCAAGGTCATACAAGAGCTTAAGACTCTTCTCAAATCTAATTAAACTTTTTAGGAGGGAGAGCTACCACTCTAGCTGTTTGTTAAGACAGCGTACAGATGTTGCACAGGGCTTGTACAAACCTGTGCCTATGAACAAATTAAAAGCTTTTAAGATCACAGAGAAGTTTTTGAAGCTAAAAATTAGCCATGATTACATACACAATAACCTGTCACTTCTTTTACACTTCTGTAAAATAAAATGCTGTCAAGAAGAAATAAAGTATCCTGAAGAAATGCCAGAAGACAACTTTACACTTGCTTAAAACATGCTTCCAAAGCTGCTAAAAGTCCATTATTAAAGCTCATCTCTTATTGAAGAAGAGCTATTTGTTGTCATTTTGATTGACAGTAAAGCCTATATAAGACACAAAATTACTTGCAGCACTATAGAAAGATGAAATTATACAACCTGTTTTTTTACTCATGACCACCAAATACACTAAAGCTAGTTTTCATGAACATCTGGTAGTGTTAAAATATATTAAAATAAATGCACAACAGCATTTATTAGGAGTATTTTTCTTTTTAAAGTATGACTAAGTATTTAATTCATGGAACGTGTTTTATCTTATTTGTTTATTTATTTTCCTGGTTCCCCTGAACTTGAGGAAGTCTCTAGTGCAGTCTGAATTTTCAGAGGTTTATAATTTGACAAAATCTGGGAGAATGCAGAGAATCCACTATCATATATACCAGGTCTTTGCCCCAAGAAAATTTCCTTTAGGCAGGTAGTGTATTTCCAGCAGGTACTAAACAACTTCCTGTTTGTGTAATCTAATTATCACAGATGACTACAGCATTTTATCTGAAAATTTTCAAATATAATCAACCCAGAGTCTGGTAAGGTTATGAACAATGACAACAGGATCCTACAAGGATTGCCTTGTACAATCTCAATTCTAAGCCATCATAGAAGTTCTACCTACCATAGCTACTTACTTTACTGGAAAGTAAGTAAATAAGTATTTGATACTTCAGGACTTCTTACTCACAGATGCTTTAGGAAAAGAAAAAAAGACATGGCTGTTGGTATTATTTTCTTAAATGTGTGCTAGCTGCTTCTTTCCCACTTCTTACAAAAGGACATAAAACCCAGACCTGTCTCTTTTTTATCTCCAGAATTCAAGAGACTGACATGATTGGTCAAGATCAAGAAGCTGCATACATCAGTGTCAGTACTAAGCCTGACTGCTGAGATTGACATTCCTCTGCTAAGACCTCACCAAAGCAACAGAGTAGATATAGGATGTATAAGCAAAAGACCATGCTAGTGAGCAAACTTACAGTGTTATAGCTTGTGATATGGAAACGACTTGTGAATACAAGTGAAAAAAACCCTTTTTTTTTTCATTGTAAAATTACACTTATTTGAAAGTATCTATCCCTTAAGCAAGCTACAGAAACACATTTATCCTTGTCTATACAACTGAGAATTAGACTTCTGGCCAAATTCAGTTTTAGAATTTGAAGCCTAAATTTCACCTGTTGATATGTAATATCATCTGGTTTACAGCAGCCACATTCAGCAATACGTGGGCAGTAAATATACTCAATTACTCTAACTTTTTAACACAAAATTTATGATCCATAATCACATTCTGATTTCATTTACATAAAAGTTAGTCTAGATGTCTTTGATTACTAAAAAGAAATTGGATATGTAAGATCAGCAATGGAGGTGAAGAATGTTTTTCAACTCACTTGCTCAGATTCCGTCTGGATAAACCAGCATAATCTCACTGACTTATGTGGGGAAAAACTATTGGTCACTTGTGCTAGTGGCGTACAGGCACAATTCTCCATAATTTAAGGACTGAATCCACAGGGAATATTATCCTTACTACAGTTCTAGACAACAGCTTGTGGAAACAAGACCATCTGATGCAGCTAAGCTGCTCTGGAGAAAAGACAAGGGCAAGAGAGCCAAAGTAATTGGATGCTCCTCTTTGAGCTCCACAAGGCTGGGGCTCAGTAGGGAAACACTTTGTCCAGGGTACAGCCTGGAAGAGACTCAGAACTGTTGTGCAAAGTTGTTGCTTAACAGTTGTTGGACAAAGTTGTTGGTGCCTGCAAAGGTGTAATTTAAGGATGTCAGGTCACAGGTCTGCTCTAAGCATGCTTCCTTTTCACATCTAGAAAGTTGTAGCAAAAATAGTATTCTGCCAAGACATCCATAGACTGAGAGATACTTGTCCTCCAAGGAAGATCCTAAGGGAAGCACATTCTATGGATGGGCTGGAGCAAAGCAGCCAGAGGATCAAGATTTAGGAGTGCTGGCTCTCACAACAGCTGTAATTTGGAATCCACTGTATAAAAGATTTAGTGCATCATATTTGTACCTTATTTATTTCACTGTTACACTTAAGTTTTCAATATATTCCCATAGCAGGTGCCCATATATTTTTAGTCATCCAAATGTATGTGTGTGTGTTATATTTTCCATCTCCTTGGGTAAGGTCAAGATACTTCTTCTATACAAAATAGAAAACTGAATTTGGATCTTAAACTATTTTTAACAAAGCGGCAGTTCATGGTGGCGATTACTGCACATGCATGCTAGAAGCCAAGTGCCAAATACTCCTGCTCAATTTCTCTAACAGCTGAAAGAAAGAATTTTTAAAATATTCTGATAGCAGCTGAATGGCTTTCCTTCAAACTTCTGGGTTAAGGTAGATATGTAAGTTTGCAGTGTAAGATAATAAAGAAAAGCCACTGCAAGCAAAGACTTAAGATACAAAATGGTATCTAAATTATAACCGTAGCATCACCTGAGAGTAAATAAATTACCCAGTCACACCAGTAACAATATTGCATATTTATATGTCAGATTCCATTTAGAGATTTCAAAATGCTTCAATGACATATTAATCATCACAACCTTCCTGATAAACAGTTGTCATTATCCTCATTTCAAAGATCAAAACACTGTAACACATCATGATTTAAATGACTTGCTGGGCTTCATTCAATAAATTTGTAGCAGAGCCATGAAACATGTCCAGATATGAGGACTTTACATTTTAAACTGTCAGTCTAAAGTCTTACACTTTAAAATGCAATGTGTTTTTGTATCTGATCTTTGTCCAGAACTTCAAACTGAATTTAAACTCTGTTTAAAGTCTTACCATTTGTGTGTTATGTAACCCACAAGAAAACACTGGTAACATAGTTGGAGATTTTTTCTGAACATAAGATGAACATACCATCCCCACAGATGTCTTTAGCTAAATCATCAACACCTTGTTATTATATCACTTACCACAGTATGCATGGATCTCAGAAATGGTGTTAAAGTGAAGAGAGAGAGAAGTATGTGGCTTTACATGCTTTAGAGAGCTATATTAGTTCATACTTCCAACCTGAGTGAGACCACTTTCACACCCCTCGTTGAATGTGCCGGTGGTTATGTGAGGCATGTGCTATTCTCGCTAAGAATGTGCTTCAGCGAGATCCAAAACCGTGATTTTAATGGTTGTAACTCTGTACTCCAGCATGACGGGTACAAACTCAGTTATGTCTTCCACTTCTCTTCCAAATGTGGAAGATAAAAACCGTAGCAAGACAGCTCTTTTAATCATGAAGTGTTTCTGTTGAAAAATAGCCAAGACTAGTCTAATTGTCATGCTTGCTAGACACATGGAGGAATCATAGTGTGCTGCTTTTTTTCTTTCCTGAATAACAGTGCACTTCTGTTTGCCCAGAAATAGGCATGCGTAAAAGAAGCATTTTTGAGTTATCAGACCCTGAGATGTCCTTTATTTAGTGAATTGCAGAACAAATTCGAGTTTTCAGTCCTGGAAGCTTATTGTCTGAATTCTGTTATCAGAGTAACTGCTTCCATAAGGAAAGGGAAAACCTTAAGGAGACTCCGAAATGCTGAGGACTGAAATGCAGGAGACTAAAACATTGGGAAAACAGGCAAACAAGCGGAACTCTGCTAGAATTTCCACCTGTTTATAACAGCAATGGTAATAACAAACTTGCCCACATAAACATGAGATATCTTGTCACACCTTTCCTGTACTGGTATTTTAAGTGATTAACAAGAAGACGCTGGGGCATGTTCATTTTTCCCCTTCTTATTGTGAGGCATCAACATAAAAGACATCTTGCTGCCCACATTGTGGCAGTAGAAAAATAAAATGGAATAGCCAAAGTATATTATATTGAATGTAAATTAATGATCCCTCTCCAACAGCACTTAAAAGACATCTTGTCCTGGCAAGGTTTGCAGAAGGAACCAATACTAGAAAATAAACTCAGAAACTTGAGTAACTCAAAACATTCGCATGTATTTGATTCATTCTCAACTTCTATGTAAAAAAGCAATTCCGGAAATTGTGTCAGAAGCTATTATTGATAGATTTGCACATCATTGAGCAGACAGACAAAACGATTTCCTAAATTTTTCCTACGTGCAGGCACTGAAAACTAGTGAACAAATCTTCACCATTGACTATGGAGAACCTGCTTACTATATCCCATTAAAAATATCACAACTAGAAAAATAGTTTTAGGAATGAGTATCAGAGTCGAAAGACAAATATTTGATTCCACTGCAACTAAAAATTAAGAGCTTCAAATCAGTTGATGGATGTGGCACACTAATAGGCAGCTATAACAGTGCCACTGTCCACAGGGGAGAAGATTTTAGGTGAAACCAGTCCAGACCTAAAGAAGATGGGGACAATATCCTGCTTCCACAGGACGGCCTGACCAAAATTCTGAAGAATGGCTGCTGAAGATGATACAGTAATGTAGAGTTGCAAAAAGGAGTGTCAGAGAATTTCTTTAGTTTACATGTGTTTCCCTCTAGTCTGGTCACTGCAGATTTGAGTTTCTTCCAAAAGGCAAGCTCTCACAAAGCCAACAGACAGAAGAAATGAAGGATCCCCTAGCAGTAATTTGAAGTGAAAGACAGGTCTAGTTCTGGATACTATTTGTACCAAATGTGAGGTTTCTTAGAGGTGTGCTCTTTGGATAAATTCAAACTCTCCAGGAAGGTGACAAATGGTCCTGGGTAGAAATGACTTCAACATTGACACTGAGCAAGACCTGAAATTGCCTTTGGGATCACTACGCTGTGCAGCGCAGTGGTTGCATGGATGGCTGATGCCATCAGAAGATTACTCACTGGCACTAACTGATGCATCACCTCTTTGGGAACAGAGTTTTGCTGTTTTGTTGTTTGAGATTTATAACACAGGAATCTAAGATACTTGTCTGCTACAGCAATCTCTTCAACTGCACTGCACTCTTAGAAGGATCCCTGGAAGGCCCCTGGGGAGGTCTTTTAGCACTGCCTCTTGAGGGCATCTCCAAAGAAGCTAAACACATCACTGTTTATGGGCTCAACACAACCACCCTGCAAGTCTCTGGGGGTCTCCTGGCTTGCTCTGGTAACATTTGGCAATGACTGAGCTTCTTTCTTCCCCCTAAACGTGAGGAAGGGGAAATCCCAACATCCTGCAACTGAAAGAAAATAGCAAACTAATTCCGATGTGCTCATGAGCACCAAAAGGCCTCTTGTCCGGCTGACTCACAGTTCTTGTTATCACCCTTTATGTGATGAAACTATGAACCCTCTGTGGGCCCTACTATTCTGAATGAAATTTCTCTACAAGGGCATAACACTTCACTGTTATGTACAGAAATTTTCACTATGGTTGTACAGAACAGCAAATCGTAACGTTGCATGCCCTTTCTGGCAGGCAGTTGTTGGCAGAACAAAACTATTTGCAATCTTTTCCACAGCTGCAAAGTAGCCTTTGTGTATTCATTTCTCCAGGATGTAATGCTATTCAAAATTCAGAATTCATTTTTAATTTAAATGATTGCATCTTTTGGATCATTGATTTAACTGTTGAAATATCCTATTAGTTACCTAAGCAATAAGATGTAGCAGGCATATGCACCTTTTCAGTGGCTAGTTTTCAGAGTGCTTCAATTGATTCTGTATGTGTACTGCTGTAGAAAGCATGCATGACATTTAAATGATTTCAAATAGCATCAAATTATTTGGCCATAACCTGAAGAATTGTATGCAAGCCAGAAAGGTTGTGATTTAATGAGAGAAAATTGAGGTCACAAATGTTTCTTGAAGACTGGAACACTTCCGTTTGAGACTGAGATTCTCTGCCTTCTTCTTATCCCAGAACTGTAACATTTGGGAATTCAAAGTGCCTGATGTTGTGTACAACACAATGTGGCATACAAATATCCTGTGTGAAAAATCCATCTAACATCAGCCTCTTTACTGCCATCCAGAGGCAGCATAGAACCAATATTAATAATAATTACTTGTAAACAACACCCTAGAGACAGAAAATGTTTGAAGAACAAAGTCGGCCAAGGACTTTCAGCCAGTCAGGAAGCAAATGGAAGGATGGAAGGTGTCACAAATATATAATTTGCATTCCAACAGAAAAAAGGGCAATTACAAGTTTAAAATTATAAGTTTTTAAAGATGTGCGATATTAAGATTTTACCAGCATGAATATGGAATTTATACCAGCTCATAGGACTGAAGCAAAAAAGGAATTACGAAAGATGTTTCAGTCATGTGCCAATAAGTGCTTCAGGTCATACCACATGGATCACTTTATTCCTTGACCTTTAAGTATTGCCATCAGTAATATCTGCATACTACCTTACAATACAACATCTCGTTCAGTGTACCCTCCAAAAAAGTGAAAATACAGTTTTGCCTTGGACATATGCTGGAAGCCCATGAATTTGCAAAGGTCTTGATTAGCATGGCTTGATAAATTTCCATGTCAGTTGAGCAGAAATGATGCACTGTGGGTGCTTCCTTGGATCATGGCAGATAAAAAAGATGATTTTATCACCTCTTTCACAGTGCACCCCCAGCCTCTGCTTGTGTGGTTCAGCCAGCTGTGACATTTGCTTTTTTAATCTTTTCACTCTAAAAGACTGACCAGAAGTTTCTTCATCCTTCTATAAGGAGCCTCTAACCAGACATAACCAAGGCTGAAAAGGTTGTGAAATTAGCCTTACAGAGGCTTTTTGTACTGTGTCAGTCCAGCAATTACTGATTTCACCGATCTTTTCACAGAATTTCATAAACCTTGCTTCTCCTTCCTAACCTACAATATAATATGATATTGAAGTAGCTTTCTTTGAAGAAGTGGTTCAAAATGCACTAAACTGACAATAAAAACAACCAATTATATTATAAGTACAGTTCAGAAGTTAAATTAAAGCTAAAACATTGCACGGATGTTCAAGTAAATTACTACTGCTGTCAGCAAAAAGGTCAGCATTTGTATTTGACACAGAATTCTAAGTTACAGGTTAATAATTTAGACCAAAAAAATGTATCTTAAAGTTGAAATTAGAGTCCATTTTGGCACTCATATTTGCCATACTGCCATTTCTCAATCTCAGAAGTGCAAAATCTTAGGGTGATCTAAACCTCAGTTTAAGAGTTCTAGCTCAAATGGGGAGTTGTCCACCCTGTAAGCATGAACAGGGGGCATGAGGGTACCCAGGGAGGGGCAGGCATGGAGGCCTTCACGCAGGCCATCAATGCTTGACAGGTTTTGCAGACAACACCTGTTTCACGGCAGCAATGAGGAATTGGGGATCAGACTGCCAGCCCATGCCAGAGGAGACGGAAAACCTTGTAAGCGAGAGAAATCCAGAAAGAACATATCTGAAACACTCAGGGAAGTCCACAATGACAGAGATGTTGCACAGTGCCAGGCTCAGTTGTGGTGTTGAGATGAATCTTGGCTGAAGCTGAACTGCTAGCAGCACCTAGGACCACAAATTTAAAGCAATCCTGTTCTGTCTAAAGATGTCTCTCCTGTGAGTGCTGTGCAGACATCCTTTGTGCTGTCCAAGGGGCTATTTAAGTTGCTGAAGTTACATGCACACTTAAATGCTTGTGGGATTGTAGTCCATGATAGTACCTCACTTTTAAATATGTTCATGTAAGGCATAAGAGTCAGTTATAAAAGATTTTGCAAATAAATTGGTAAAGAAAATAATCTATACAAAATAAGTATGTAAGAACCTGTTCTTCAAAGTTTATATGAACATTAGTTTTCTTGTAGGTTAAAGAAAATATTATGGGCAAATTGAGAGTTCAGAATTCAAATGGTTGACATAAGATGTTCAGTACATATAGCAATGCTTTATTTTAAACGATGGATGGTAAGAGTGTGAGGGGGAGAGTATTTTTGGTTTACCTATTTGACTTTTCCATATTCCTTGTTGTAACAACTTATAGGTATAATAATAATAATAATGCACACAGCTACAATAATGATATGGTGTAAACCTGTGAAAAACAAAGAAACTAATATTACTGAAAATTTCTTTCAGCACACTCTGTTGAGCTTTAATAGTGGCAGCAAAGGCTCCTCAACAAGGGTAATCTTCCTTGTCTGATTACTACAATGCTTAGTTATAAGGAGATGAGTTAAGGAGTCTTTTGTAGTGTTAGCCTTCATAATATCTACCTCTCTGGAGTTGAGTAAAACCTTTTAGAGTTTCCAAAGACAGTTTTGATGCCTTAATTGCCATCCCTTTTTTTTCTGGGCTAATTAACATCAGTTTGCAAAAATCTCCTGCAAGACATTGTAAAACATCACTTGTTAAAGAGATTGTGGGGCTCGCTCTTGAACAAATGTGAAGTGACATTCTGCTGGTGTCTTTTGTAAGATCATATAAAGGAGCTGGTTCATCTACCAGAAAAAGAAAAAAATCCCACCAGGAACCAGTGAAAAAGACAATACTCATCATACAGAGTCACAGGGCTAAGTAAATGGTTCACACGTCTTGCTCGCATGAGATGAAAGGGAATGACTCTGAATTAATTTTACATTTGATCACAGACAAGGAATTCTCCAGATCAAAGTGTGCCATAATAATGGAGACTAACTAAATGCAACTAGATCCAAAAACATCTGTCAGGGGTTTGATGTCTAAAAATGGAAATCCTTTATATTAATGTGTTATTACATAACCACATGAGAACCGAAAAACTCTTGAAGTCTGATTTTGTTTTTTTGTGTTGCGGTTGAGAAAATTCAACTAACATAACCCCCCAAATAAATCTAACACATTGAGACAAAAGAGAGTGAAATATAACAATGAGTCTTCAACCTCTGTTCTCTTCATGTATGATCAGACACTATTTTAAAAAAGGCTAACTGCAGAAGTGCTGGTGACCTGAATAAAGTATATCTGCAGCATAGGAAATGAGTTTGATGGTTGTAATCCAATTTTCAGTGGACAAGGGCGCACATCACAAAAACCTTCTCTACAATTAGCACTAATTGGCAACTTTTTTTGGCAGTCTTTTTACAGAGGCCAAAAATTGAATGGACATAGAGATTAAACTGTCTTTTCACTCCTAGAAGTACCCTGTTTGAGCATCAGCTGAGATTTATTGGTACGGCAGTGTGGAAAAAAAACGCAGGTTTTCTGACTGTGTTGTACCTGTTGTGGGGATGAGCAGACTTCATTCTTCAGGGCTGTCAAGGCAACATTTATACACTAATTAAGTTACAGCAGAAGAGTGAGAACATTTTTTTAACTCTTTAGCTGAAAGTGCTTAAAAGGTAATAAATATTTGAAGGCGTAGTGAAAAAAGCGTGGAAATTTAAGCACTGCAGAAGTGAACAAAGATGGGTTTGTCTTTTTTGATGGGAGAGGCATGTGTGTGCAGAAGGCAGCATTGTTTCCTTCCCTGTTTCCTCTGGGATCACTCATTCACTGATGTAATGTTTTTGTGTAGTAGAGACGCATCTTTTTGAGCAATCTGGATGCTTAGAAAGACCGATGCCCTTTCCAAACTGTATTTAGGTTACTGAATTTCAAACTGAGCTCGATCACATAGCTGGACCCACGTCACTCTGCAGAGGAGGAGGCATGTTTTGCTGCAGCCAGCCTTGCTCCTGAAAAGGTTTTTGGAAGTTGTCAGGCTTTGGAGCAGCTCTTGGCTCTGCAGTAGCATAGAAGTGACCCTCCTATTTCTGGGTGAGTGAAGCTACAGTGCAGCAGAGACTTTGATCCATTACACTATAATGCAGTTTGCAAAGAAAATCAGAGGACAGAGCAGAGTCCTGTTTCTCATAGGTTACAAAATCTACCCACTCTTGGCTGTAGCTCTCTTTTTTGTTGCTATTTCCAAGAAATTGTCTTTCTTAACCCCAGGCCTCACAGATCTCTGCAGTTTCAAAGAAGTGCATGCAGCGCTACTTCTGTTGACATCAGTTTCTGTTCTGCTAGCATTATTTTTATTTATTCTAGACTCTGGTCACTGTTTATTGCTGACCTAAAGGAATTTAGATTGCTGTTGTGTTGGTGTAGTCTAACAGTACTAATTTCCGGAAGGAGCACTTAGTACTTCCTGAGAGTTGTTTATTTTCATGGGGATTGCTAAACTTCACAACTTCTGTGTCATTCAGTTTTTCCAGGTCAATCTTTCATCCCTTTGACAGATTAAAATTCTCTTGTTCTTGTCTGAAATTATTAAGATCTAACAGCATACTCCGAGAAGGATCCAGTGTTTGTGCTTCTCCTGCAAGTTTATGGAATACATGAGCTGAGAGGATATCACTAGAATTTTTGTTTCTTGTTGTCTGTTGTCAATGTTATCATTTCATTTTTGTGGAAGAAGCAGCCCTTCTGGAATGGATTTAAAGGCATGGGAGGCAATGGCTTGGCAGAAGTGATTGGTTGTCTCTTGAAAATTGGACGTGCAGCTCTTTGTGAGGTGAGGATATGATACTCACTTATTGCAAAGAAATATATCTAAGTATCATTTTAGGCTAGAATCAATGAGATAGCAAGCTAACAAGTGCTATTATTAGCTAGAAATTACATAGCATCAATGTTTGCCAAACAGTGTCCTAAGGGTTTGGTTATGAACCAAAGCCTGAGTGAAGGATAGGATAACTGAGGGCCGTGGCTTGAAAGACAGTGACTCCCACTGAACAGGCTACAGATCTTTTAGGTGAAGCAAGATACAACAATGTTTGATCTACCCTGACAAAGCTTCTTTAACTTTTTCACACTCTCAGGTTTAATTTTTTTGTCAAGGGCTTGTTATTTTAATGAGAGATACACAAGAAAGGATTTTTCCATATTCTTTGTTTGTATTTTTACCAAACTTTTCAAAGAGAAGTCAAAAAAGGATATAGAGCTGACTAAAATGAAACGGCAAAATATGCTGCATGCAGTAGGAAATGTTTCCATAGTTTTCACTGTAATCTGTTTTCAAATACCAATCCTATTCTGCTGAAGCTGCTCACTTTCAATAGTCCCTTGCTTCACGTATATTATAGGTAACGAAAATCGGTGCCAAGCAGTTCTTCACCCTGAGCAGATCTGCCAGAGTAAACCAGACCCAAATTATTGGCAAAGAATAGCATTGCAGATAAAGATTCCTGGTACTGTTTCAAAGCTCTAAACTCCAAGTATGACTGAAATGCCTGTTTCTGGAAGTGGCTGTTTGCATTTCTTTGACTGAGTGAGCAATTTTTTTATATGCACATTGTTTCAATTTAACAAAGGTTGTTAACTAAATTCTTTATTGTTCCATGGATGAATATTATATATACTAGTACTCCAGGCAAGTATTAAAAAAAGTACTTTAATGAACACAGCTTTGTATGCTAACAACAGTTCCTAGACTTCTAGAGGTTTGGGTCATTCTACTTAACAGTGTTTGGAGAGTATTTTTAGTGTCTTCTGATAGTAAATTATCCAATTTATTAATAAAAAATGAGATGTGCTGTTATTTAGAGTAGATTATTTTCTTAAATATAAATGAACTGGTTTACTAAATTGCCAGATCTGTTAAAAATGTAAGGGGCAGGGGGAAAAGGGAAGATTTCCTATCCCTTTTATTTATTAATTTTGACTTCTATTACACTAAGACCTACCCTGAACTCTGTGGCAATAAATTAATTCTCCTTATATAATGCTCCCATAAGGAAACACAAGGATGAAAAATTCTGGCTCCTTGAATTCACCAGCGATTTTGTAATTTCAGCAAGGCCAGGATTTGACCTAAAATGTCTACTGGTACACAGATGATCCTGTTTTGTCAAGCGAGGTTACCCTGAGGAATGATGTGGCTTTGCATATGTTGTGCTCTATGTGCATTTGGTTGCCATACTCCACAAATTCTCCTCTCCTAGGAGGGCAATCAGGGCTAACTGTGAGGGGAAGGGTGAGACAGACTTGGGTAAGCAGCTCTGACAAGATCACAAACCAAAAATATCTCCTTTTGCATAGCCCTGTGCCCAACAGAGTCTGAGGAAAGGAAACAAACCTGAAACAATTGCTGTTGTCAACCCGTGTCTTCAAAACCCAAAGGTGAAAATATCCCAGTGATTTCAAAGGGTCCAGACTGGATTTTGACAAAAAATGAACCAGAAGGACCCATACAGAAAGCATTGCTGTGGAACACATCGGTGACCTACAGCTACCTTCCAGGTCAACAGTTTAAGAGAGATTTGCTTTGGCTGGAAATCTCTTGGGCCTACCTCATGGTGACCTTAAGGAGGGTTTTATTGGGACCATCTTTTTGTGGAAGGGCTGACCGAAGAATGATGTTGAGTCATTTCCTACTATCCTGAGCATCTTCCTTCTCGTTTTGCCCTGAGAAACTCCTCTCCAGCCCTCCTGTCTCTCCTCCATCTCCTCCATTTCATCTTCATCTGCTGTTTCTGTCTTCCACAGGTTGTTCCCAAATGCCCATACTACAGCGCACGAGACTCTAGACTCTTCCTTCTACCATTCAGGTTCAGAAAATCCCTGCTTCCAATTAATTCTTTTAATGTTTCTATAAATGGGCCACTACTGGATCCACATTGCTGTAATTCATCAGATAGCATTTTAAAAACAGCCGCTTGGTGAATGAGATGCCAGATGAAGCAATGTTGTAATTACTAGGGAGCATCCTTGGAAAATTTGGTGGTTACTGCCAGCAAAACACAACATTAGTTCAATGCCTGTAGTTTTGGTAAGACATGCCCTTTTCCCAAGAGATATAACTAGTGAATATTTTAAATACTGAAACAACATCACATATGGAAATAAACAGGAAGTGTGTTATTAGTGTAACATCTCTCAGTAATATTCAATTTACATTTCCCGCATTAGCAAGCGAGCAGTTAACCTTTCAAAAGAGCAAATACTAGTGATAAAAATAACAGAGCTCAAATAAATCAAGGAAATGATATATGAGTACTGAACTTGATTTTAATTCAGGGCTCCAAGCTGCCTAGATAGCTCCTACACTTGTTAAACTCATGCAGGTTTTGCTCTCAATATGTTTCATATTACTGTTTGAGCATAGTTGAGCTTCCTCTGAAATTAAAATTGAGAGCTAAAGGACTAATTCATAGTGAAGTCAAAGAGATACCATGCAATATAAACATCAGAATCTGCGCTTCTTTTTTTTTTTTTTTGGCTGAGCTTCTGTAGAGTCTGATGGCAAGTCAGATCATTATACAAGGGAATTTCAATTTCCGGAAATTGTTTAGGCTGGCTCTTTATTCTGGGGTCTTTGAAGGGTTTTGATAAATACTCAGATAGGCACTGACATCGCCTATTTATGTTACAGCACACCTCACAGAGCAACCAGTTCTATCATTTTGTTGTCTTTTTCCTGACTTTCAGAATGCAGTTCTCTATTTTAATTTTTTATCACTATATTTTTTCTAAGATAAATTCTTGAAATTTGTTGAAAATATTTACAACACAAGCTTTGCATGAGCCTTTCAGTTCTGATGTTTAATTTATTTATTGAAATCTCTGAAGATTTACTGTTATATCTAGAAATCCTCCCTCCATGGATCCCTTTACTGTTGTACGTTGATAGAATAAATTTTCTTCTAAGAACTGAGTTTTTCCTTGGGTTGTCATCCTACCAGTGAATTTAAATAGCAAACAAATAAGAATTGGTGAAAATCCAAAAGTCACTGAATTATTCTTTTCATTAGTATTTCTACAGTGACCTGTATGATGTTTCTTAACAGTTACTATAAAGCCACAATATAAAACTTTGTTCTTTTTACTCCAAAGGGCTACATTTCATGTAATAAATCCAGTAAAATGAATCCTTCCACTGGTAGGCTCACGGCTTCTCTTCTAAAGACAGAGTTGTTTATACAGACAGACTGTGCCTCAAAACATGCTCAAGGAGCAACTTCTGACACGCAAAGAACACAGACCCTTGAGTAACAATATTTGGGGTTTGCTGATTTAGAAAGAAACCTGATCTTGGCATTATTTACTTTGTTTTTCTAACACCCACGATGCTGAGACTCTTTGGTTGCCTTTCACCTGTACTGCAGGCAGGATGGCTGCTCTGAGAGTGGCTTTTTAAAAAAAATCTTCCCTGTAGTGGTTTCTGTCTTTGCAAATTCAGCGCCCCAGAATCTGTTCTCAACTCCACCTAATGTAATTTAAAAGAATGCATACTCCTGTTGTTAGGCTAAAGCCTCAGCATTTAGTATTTTCCTAGCATGAAAACAACAGACTTGCAATATCTAGTGGATCAAGGGTTGAATCTACATCTTTAACCTATGTCATTGCACCTTAGCTGTTCTGAAGGATCACTCTGAAATTCAGCATTTATAACAACCTCTGATTCCACTGTTTAGCATCTTCTTACTGCACCAGTGCAAGACCTGATCCTGCAACTGTTTCCCAAAAGGAATAGTTCTATTTATCCCACTAACTTCATGTTTTGCTTGATCTCTTCACCCAATGAGCAGTAACTGGTTGCACAGTCAACTTAAAAAAAACATGTTTAAGAATTCTTACATTTTAGTAAAAGCTAGTCTATGGCAAAGAAAAAGGTTATTTTTTAGAAGGCTACCAATATTATTGTATACTTTTCTTTCCAAAAGCAAATCTGCCTCTAGCAATGGCTGACATACTGTGTTTTCCCATGAGGTCAAAGCCACACAACTGAGTGGTGGTCAGTATTTCCTCGTTAAGGCTAACGACCTGCCATGAGCCTACCCTGCATACACAACATGTGCCTCATCTTCTGGTACAACATATATATGAAAGGGTGTTTATTCCTTCCCAATGCTTCATTTTCATGCTCCACCTCAGACAGGGCTGCAGGATCAGATTTGCAGCCACAATGTCCAGATTTCACACTCTTGGTGTGACTTGCAAGCCCCACGTCTCCCTTTTCCCTTTCTTTCTAAGCTGCACACCAGCTGCATCAGGCATGAGGTTTGTGGTCTACCTGTCCCAGAAGGTCTGAGAAACCTGCTTTAAAGCCGTGAGTTAGACACTGGCTTTTAGCCGTTACTCAGGAATAAACCTTATTACCCAGTAAGAGGGGCTGTAAGCCCAGGCATGGCACATCAGAAGAGTGAACTTCACTTCGTCTGCTGTAATTTCAGCAGGTTTATTTGGAAGGTTGCTTTCTCCAGCATAATGGGCAGAATATCTCAACTGGTTCCTGCCAGCAGCCAAAAATATAAATTGTGCTGTTTTGCTGGTACCTCAAAGACCAGGGCAAGGAGCTCTCTGGGTCACGCGCTTATAGTTCATACTGGTCTCCCTAAGACTCCATCACATTTTCACTCATTATCCTATTTTTTCCAGCATGATCCATAACTTTTAAATATATCATATTGGTTTTGGCTACCCTACTGACCTGGACCTCTCTAACTACAGAGTGTCTAGGTTAACCACAAGACTGGAAGCCTTGGAGTAACTTGAAGGGAGGGAATGCAGAAGCTTGGAGTTTTAAGTTCCTTCTTTTCCTAAAGCAGGAGAAAAATAAAAGATAGTCACTTCCCTTTGGAAAGTGCCTCCACATCACCTTCAGTGTTTTTTTATGGCATTCTGCTGGTTTAGTATTCTGCAGGTGGTACCCTGATGTTCTTAAGCTCTTTTGTGAATAGCAATCTGCGTTTCTTTCATCAGATTGGAAGCTACTGTCTAGATCTCCCTAGGGAGAGAAAGAAGAAAATCCACTTCTGAAATTATATTTCAACCACAAAAAAAAGGCACCACTAGGTGTGAGGAGAAGAAGGGTCACATCATCCTTTGAATCTCTGCTCTAGTAACAAAGGAGAACAAAGTAAGGTCCATGGTGTTTTTTTTGTGTAGGATCCTCTTCTGCTGTGAAAATAAGTGTTTCAGGTCCAGCTTCTCAGGCATATCTTCAGTCAGACTCTAGACCCTCATCCATTGCCTAGTCACCTCATAATATAAGAGGGAGCACTGGGGCACATGTTGGCTTTATCTTCACATCTTTCTACCCCACAGACTCTTCTAGCCCTTTCTTAAAAAACTTTTTAATCCCAGCACCTGCATATTCTCTTGGCTTCTTCCCTTCTATTGCCTGCATTAACAACTTCACCCTGCACTAGCAGCTCCCGACATGAGACTATGTTTTCCCTAGTCTGCAGGCCAGATTCTCACCTCAGTCATAGAATCATAGAATGGTTCCAGTTGGAAGGGAGCTTAAAGATCATCTAGTTCCAGTTCCCCTGCCATGGGCAGGGAGACCTCCCACTAGACCAGTTTGTGAAAGGCCCCAGTCAGCCTGGCCTTGAACACATCCAGTGATGGGGCATCTACAACTTCCCTGAGCAACCTGTTCCAGTGTCTCAGCACTCTTATAGTGAAGAATGTCTTCCTTATGTCTAATCTACATCTACCCTCTTCTGGTTTGAACCCATTACCCCTTGTCCTATCACTACAAGCCCTTGCAAAAAGTCCCTCCCCAGCTTTTTTGTTATAAAGGACAATACTCATTTAATGAAAGTTAAAGTCCACCCCATTGTCTTCTTAGACTGCCCTTCCAGAGCTTATGTTCAACTATTGTGACTGCAGTCCTTCAAACTGAGACTTCCCTCAACTTTAGAGTTGAAGGCCACCAGCGCATTGCAAGCATGGGCTCTCAAACAAATTTCTATTAAAGAAAAACGAAAGAAACATTTACTGCTGAAATTTAACCATATTTTAGCTAAAATACTAGAAGTTAATATTTTGTAAAAGTTTGTACAGAAGGAAGTTCTATGTTTCCCCAGCATAAACAGGATTCAGAAAAAAAACAGGAAGAAATAAGCCTATTCAGTATTTACTTACCCAGGTCTTTTCTTTATGGAACATTTGTAGCGGTACAATGGATTTCTATGACACAAACATCTCAAAAATAGATTTGACATGCTAATTTCCATTGCAAGGATATTTGCAATGGACAAATGCACATGCCAGTTAAGATTTTGCTGAGTCAAGATGACTCAATCACTGGGAAAGCTCAGAAGCAATTTTTAACATTGCTTTATAATTTTTATTGTCACATTATGTTATAATTCAGGCTTTTCTTCTTAAAATCTGACTTTGCACACCTTCAGCCTGTATTCAAGAGCCTCTTTTAAGAGGCTGTTTCCTCCAGAAAGAGTGAAACTGAGGAGAAAGGCTGAATGCAGTTCCTAGATTGGGTTACAACCTGCTCATCAATAGATGACATGCCTCTAGGCAACTGAATTTATTCAGGTCCAATGAGAAACTGAGTGAAGAGATGCACACAGTAAGGACCAGCAACTCTTTCATTCAGTTAAAATCACTTTTCAAAAAGTCCTCTTGCAGTATAAGAAGATTTATTTAAAACACTATAAACAGATTTATTTTTAATCTTGAGAAAAATTAAATTCCTAATAGCTATTGAGAGGAAAATAGAGGATTCCAGCTGTATATGAAATTAATTCTGACACAAAATCTCTTGTTCTCCAGATGATAATAGAATAAAGAAGAATCTATCCATGTCCACAGCTGGATCTGTCTACCAATCTCATTTAAAGTACAAACACATTCCTTGTCTTCTGGAAAAGGATTTAAACACTCTTGCTGCCCTGAACTTTTAAAGTACTATTACTAAATATAAGGATTGCTTTTGCCATTTTTCTACTGCTTTCCTTTATTACTTACTTTTTAAAAAAAGATACAATGTAAGATGGAAGACCCCTCACTTGAAGATTTTAGAGTTAATGGATGTGATTTGTCACTTTGATGCAAACAGTCGAATCATCCCTCCATGCAGGGTCTGGAGAACAACTGATTTAATCTTCTCTTACAATAATAGAATCTGACATATTCTGAATAAAACTTTTAATAGTCACATTGGAGGTATTAAAGGAGCTTGCAGTTGGCAAAGTATTACAACCCACTAGTAAGTGAAAACTGCCGCCCCACTTGGAAACTCCACTTTTGCTAAAGGGAAGAAAATAGCCTGCTGTGCTTGTTGTCTTTTTTTTCTTCCTTTCTTTTTAAAATTTTGCCTTGTTGTCCAATAAAGTTGCTCCGAGGCCTGGCCTTCAAGCCTATGGTGTTCTTTACAGCTCCAGCTGCAGTTTTGTGGCAATGTTTCAGCATTGTACAGGATAAAAAGAGTCCTCTGATTCAAGCATGTGGAAAGGAGATACACAATGTAAACCCACAACATATCTACTGCGCACCAAAGGGGGTTGCCACATGATAGCAGCAGTCTGCCAAATCCTCTGAACTTCTGGCATCTAATAATAGGGACGGTGCAATAAAAGAAAATCAAGGAAGGAAATTATTAGGGAGCTGGGAAAAGGGTAGGACTTATGTCACTTTTTGCAGGGCAAACTCTTTATCCCACTTCATTAATGCAATGATGATTGGATTGATAAAGGCTTAGTTCTGAGTACATCTGTTGGACAATAGCTGCTCTTTATTTATCTCTGTTCTGTGTATCAAAAAGTATAAAGAGAAGTTTACACTCTTCCTACACTCCAACCTCTCACCCCCGTCCCGGAGTCTGGAATTTTCTTTCCCACCGTTTTGTTTCAATTAGAAAGGATATGCTCAAGTATCGCCTTTGTTCCCACTTCAGAGAGAGGGTCTCTAGGACCTGAAGTAACCTCCAGCAAGAAAGACAAATTGAGCATACTAACCCTCAGGGCACTATTGATCCCCAAAGAAAAACATGGGAAAAGCACACATGAAAAACTTTTATGAGTAGCATTTTTTAAAAATGTGAAGAAGAAAGTAGCTTATATCTTAAAATATGAGTGTATATAATGAGCTGAGTGATAACTGAGTCACAAATATGTACTTACTAAGTGTATATAATACTGCTTTACTAGCATAATTAATGACATTTGTCAGACATGGGTTTATTTTTTAAATTTTTGTGAGTTTTTTCAAGAAAATATATCTCTTGTGGTGATGAAAGTAACACCACAAAGAAAGGTTTGAATACTTACACTGCACAAACACTCATGTCTTTATAAGACTAATCTCAAAATAACATAATACAGAAAATTATTACTACTGGCACTGACACAACTTACTTTGCTAAATTCTGCTCTCAGTTTACATGGCTACATATCCCATGAATTCCAGGGGTTGTCTGACTTTTCTGACTTTTCAAAATTTGAATACTGCTACATGGAAAGCTAACGATGTCAATGGAATCCGCTCAGACTTAAGTGATGGCAGTGTGTCATTGTAAATAAAATCTTTCATCATGTTGCATGAAACTATGATCTCTAATTACCTCAGAACACGTGGCTTAATTTCCTTTATTCATTCATATTTTTATTTTCCATGTTTTCCCTCTGGGAAGTCTTCCAGATATTGCACAGTGATTTTCATGTCCTGCTTTCCTTTTAGCTCACTCCCTTAATTAATTTCCTTTTTATGTCACTCCATTCCTGAACATTGGTGTTATTTTTTTCCCTATCCTCTCTTCCTCCTAGTTCAACCTCTGGGGTTTGTTTTTTTCCTTTTTTAAAGATCTTTTTATACCTTACCAGGTGAAATGCTTTTTCCCAGAGCTCTTTTGTCAGAATGACTGTTTTGGCATCAGTTGCAACGTTAGGAGCAAGCATTCTCTCCTCGACCAGAATAATCATTCCACAGCATTTTATTTTGGGAGAGTGAAGTTTGAGGCGAGAAAGGACAACATCTGCTAGTTGAGAAGAAGGCCTATGATCTGTCAAACCACACTAACCAGCCGCCCAGCATGTTCGCACACACTAGTTCTACCAAGGCTGGTCTGGACCAGTTAAACCCAGTTCTATAATGGAGGCAAACAGCAGACGTTTGTGAACTTCAGTAAATTTACCCTCTTCATTGTTTAGAAATACTTTGAGGTAGTCTTATGGCAGTTATTGCAGTTAGATGAGAGAAAGTCAGATGGAATTCATTTATTTGATTTATCCATTTATGAATAACGTCAAAGAGAACTCATTAACTGTAGTATTCTGCTGGTTCTCTGTAGGGGAAAATCTAGATGGCAACAAGCATATCACCAGGCAGTTGTGAACTATTTAGAAACCACCAGCGAGGAAAGAAAATAAAACTATTTTGACAAGAACTTGTGAAAAATTAAATTCATTCCAATGCTGGAGATTGGAAACAAGACTTAGCACAGTTTAATGGCAAGAATCATTAACTAACTGTACAAAATCACCAGAAAGGAATTCAATATATGTGTCCTCTTAATTTCAGTAACTGCTCTCCAGTAAAGTAATTAGTGTTAGGTCAAATTTCTGACCTCAGTAAATCAAAGGGATGAAGATCTTACTGATGAACTTTTAAGGTTTTCAAAGGTTCAGTATATAGAGCTCTTCTCAGCCATCAGGGGTGTTTTTCTGGAGCATTGTGATATTTCCTGGGACCCTTTAACAATCTTGCAAGTGTCTTTGAGATGCATCATATTTCAGAATGTAATTTCCATTGAAGTCTGTGGCCACGGCTTACTATTTTTATTTTTTGAGAAGCGAGAGCCATGCCTGAACCTGTGACTCCCCTGCACCCTGGTATCCATCATAGGCACCACACATTCACATGAGAAAACATAGATTTTTCCTCAGAAATCTCCAGAAAAGAAGAGGCAAAAAAAGAATATAAAGGTATTATCATAGTTAACTTTTACAGATGACAAATACAGAGATTTTAAGTAGGAGCCTTTTCCCCAAGTCTTATTTTCAAAAGTCCTGCTAAGTAGGACCATGTCAACTTGGAGTCCCTCCATAGCTAATGGAGATAAATAAGCATCATTGCAAGGCAATTCCTCTGGCCTATTCTAACTGTCTATGTTAGGAGAAAATGAATCTGTACCTATAAAGAGAGCCCAGTTCAGATTAGCAGTCTGTGAGTGACTCACTCAGATTTAAAAGTCTATCTTTTGATGCCTGTTAGGGAGGATTACTCTTGTTCCTGGTCACTTGACAGGCTGTGCAGCAAGTCTAAATCAGAGCCACAAACTGAAAACAGATTTCTGTTGTGTCACGCCAAAGCCTCAACAGTGAGGGCAATCTCTGAAAGGCAATTTATAAAAATAAATTATACTCTCTGAGCTAGAGGAAGAAAAAGTGAGTATCTAAATAGGGAAGGATGAGGAATCGCTTCCTGATTTATATCTCCATTTCAGAAAGCTGCTTTCCTTTTGTCAGGCTGGCATGTGCATTGCTTCTTTTGTGCCAAGCAAGAATTTTCGGAGAGTTCAGAACATAAATGAAAGGTCACAGAAGTATAGTTTTCTTGCACTAAATCTTCAAAGCAAAGAGGCTGCTAATCACCAAGGATGAAGTCTAGCATAGCAGAAAAGCTTGAAACAGCTTCTTCAGAGAGTGTTTTAACAATCAAACCTTTTTCAGGGAGGGAGGGGGAAGTGAGCACACAATTGCAACCTTTATCTAATAATCACTACCAGCGGCTGTAATACCACCTTTTCCTCAGAGATGTGATATATCAACATTTAAAGGCAATATTGGAGGGAGAGAACATTAACATTATTCAAAACTGAGTCTGTTCTTTGATTTCCAACATCTATCATTCGTTGAAATAATAAATTGTTAATTTTTTTTTTCTCTTAAGATAATGCAGTTCTTTGTGTTTTGTTTTGTTTTTTGCAATGCTTCATATCTGGAACATTTATGAAAAAGAGAGTTAAACACATAAATAGTTCAAAAGGCTTTAAGGACAGCCAACCTCCCGCTCCGCATCCTTTGCTAAGCAGGCTGCATGAGATACATCAAAGCTTCTGTCGATGAATGTGGTAACTGTTACCCTGCCGCTGTACATGCTACGAGAGAACTAGATCCAAAAAGGAACTTGGGCACTGAAATATGTTGAAACTTCTCAGTTTCTAATTTCACCATCACTAGCTTTCAGCATCTGGTCCCCAGAGTGGAATCCAGGGCCGTGAGTTAGTAGACCCTTGGCCTTCTCGGAGGCAGCACAGAGGAACATCAAAACACCCAAGGCAGTGCCCCAGACCCAGGGCTACCTGGTCCTTGGCCCTTAGCCCCAGCTGCATGATGGACACTCCAAAGCCACTACCCTGGTACTTCTGATGCAGATACTGTATACCTTCCTAAGGTAGGGGAGAGGAGTTAATATCTTTTTAAGAATTAAAAAAAAAACCATAAGGAAGGTGTTCACGGCCTTCTTTTGTATGGTATCCTGATGCAGAATCTTTAAACTTATGGTTACAGCCTTTCAAGAAGGGCATTGGAAAATCTAATTAAATTTCTGCTGAACTACAGAAAAAAAAAATCAGAGACTTAATAAATTTTCTTTTATTGTGTATTGGTTTACTGTATTAATTTTTTTATTTTAACATTGATTATAAAATTTAATTGCAATGAAGTAAAATATATAACTTAAAACATAGTTAAAGTAAATCATGATGTTTTATTACTGGCAGCAGCTCACTCCCTCTGGAACAGATGACTGAGAAGCAGTTGTAAATACCGACTGGAAATTTCTGTATACTGGTTAGAAAGCAACTAATTATTTTTTATAACAACAATGGCATCTGAATGCCTTTGTGGAAAGGGAGGAAAAGGGACTAGAACTCCTTTCTCCCTAGATATTTAGATGTGCAGCAAATAATAACAGCTAATTTTCGTTTTTCTGATGAAACTCAGCAATCAAAGACAATTAGCTCTGCTCAGACTAGACTGAAATGCAAAAGGGTCAGAGAAGAATAACAAGGATCTTCAAAGCTGTTGAACAACTTTCCTATGGGAAACAACTAGGCAGACAAAAACTTTCAGACTGGACATGACCAAGGATTGATATGGAAGTGGACTACAAAACCCTCAGTGGCCTGGATAAGGTGAATAGGGAATTACTGTTCACTGCTTTTTCTAGTACAGAAGTATGGGGCCTCAAGTGAGGGAGGGAGGCTCACAGCAAACAAGGAGGTTATTCTTCACATTGCTTATAGCTGTGTGAAGCTGTAGGAATTGGTGCCACGAGATGTTTTTGCTGATAAAAGTTTGCAGGGAAAGTGAGCAAATAAAACACATCTCAGCAGAGACAAAGGAAAAAGTATCTTTGGCAAGGTATGTTCCAGAGACACAAATTGTTGGGGGTCAGGAAAATATTCTGGGGAGTTATTTCTGCATCCTTACCTTGTTTCTGACCTCTTTGAGCATCTGCCACTCTTGGAGGTAGGTAGGCTATTGGGCTAGATGAGCCTGTGGTCTAACTTGGCATGGTTCCTCTGTTTTTGTGGATGAAAGCTGTAAGTTGTTCTTGGTGATAAGAACAGAATCCAGATCAGCTTTACTGCCCTATGAATGTCTCAGATACTAAGTGTGGAGCCTTGGCCACTCCTCCTGGTCTCAAATGTATACTGCATTATGTCCCTGACATTTTGAGTAAGCAAAAATCATATATGAGTTGCTACCTTTAATCATCTAATTCCATATATGGCAAAGAGGGCAGATTTTTAAAAATATCTTGCTCATGTCAGATCTTTAAGAGTTTGTTAAATAGAGCTTAAGACAAATGCAACTCTTCTGGATAACATCAGTCCTAAATTGGAAAGAATTTTTAGTGACAGTGAATTAATGCTATCATCTGCTAGAAAGGCCCTCTAAGAACCGTTTCAATAGAATCAATAGATTTTCTAAGGCTTAATACTCCAAAGTCATAACGTGATAAAAAGTGGTTTTGTAAAAGCTATAGTACATCTGAAAATGTAGTTCCCAGGGATCATTTAATATAATTTCATCATTAATATTAACTGTTTTTTCAGTCACTAACATAATCAGTCACACTAGGAAAAACATAGACATACTAGTTTTCTTTATAAACAAAATGACTGAAAAGATTCTTCCACTGATTTTGGCATCTTGACTATGCTGGTCATTTAAGGAATTAATTAATTAATTAATGCTAGTAATTTAAGAAATTTTCCATAATGCTGCTAATACAATTATGAAATGTTTTTATCAAGAAATCTGTATGACCAATTTCTGGAATTTTGATTTATCTTCTGATATAATCTTTTTCCCTTACTGCTTTAGTAAAATTAAAAACCCAGTGAAAAGTTTTAAAAACTGTTAAAGTCTTTGAAATTTTGCAGAGAGCTGCAGAAAAGAAAAACACCTGTTTTATTGGAAGGCTGTTACATATACAAAAAAACTATCTCCAATGAACTCACTCAAAGTCACTTTGCCTGAGAAAAAAGACCTTTTCCTGAAAGAGGAACTGCCACTACATTTCAGTGACTGTTGTGGCATGGGTACATGGGCAGTTAGGTATTTCTCAACTAAACTAAGTAGCAGCACATCTCACGAAACCTTCCTGCTGTAGCTTGAAGAACTGGAAGAAGACAGAGCACATTCCTATGTGGGAGGCCTGGAAGAGAAAAGCAGCCATAGGTATGATACAGGCAAATACGTACAGCAGGAGTTCAGGGCACACGTTGGCATCCCAGGCTGATCATGTTCCCAGGAGTTTGTCCTTATCCTCTAAGTTACACAAAGATTTTGCAAATCAGGGATCCTGATTATGGACAATCCCATAGTCTCTCAAAAGACATTACGTATATCATCTGAAGAACCTATGCTATGGAATTATATAAATATTCTGAAACTTCATTATCTTCTTTCATACGTTGTGGTGAGGAAGGCAATTGTGTGCTTCCACAGAAGACAGAAAGCTACTTTCTGAAGGCATAAATCTGTCTCCTTTCAGCATTCTTAATCCCTTGACATTTGCAGACCAAGGATCCTAGAGCAATAAAAAGAAGTAATAACGGGACAAAAGTAAGGTTACTGTAAGTAAAAGGATACAAAAGAAAGATCATTATATTTAATCAACTTTCTGAAGCTTATGGCAAAGGAAATTCATTCAAAGGGAAGATTCTGGAAAGAAAAAAACGGTTTGAGTTCACAACGACTTCCATGAGAGCAAAATCAAGGTCTAAGGTAAGAACAATTGAGAGGATTTCTCTCGGTTGGAGATAAAGGGCAAGCAGAACTTTCTTCTCCAGTGCAGACTTCAGTTTTGAAACATTGAAAACCATGACACTGTAGCCTAGCAACACGGAGTGCCAACTTAACCCTTTTTTGCAGATCAAGTTGGACTCCCTCTAAACTGATGTGATGCCTGCAATGAAAGGGAGCAGGGCTTTGCTCTGCTCCAGTATCAGAACTCAGAAAAGGCAGTGCAAGAAGCTAAACTGAAAACTAATGATAGGGATCACAGGAGATGGAGTTGTAATGGTGGAGTCCATGTAGCACCTGAGCTACCAAAATAGGTAGTCTTCATGACTTAAGGATCCAAAAAATATATTAATTTTGTTATCATGAGGGCAAACTGACTGAAACTCTTTCCAGCTCTCTGTGGAATTTGAATGCGTTTTTCGAGTTTCTGATTTAGAAATCCCTTTTCTTCACAGCTGCCTGCTATATTTGCTCATCATCTCTGCCACCTGATACTTTTAATCTTTCTGAGATTTCCCTGGTTCTCTCTAAAAGAATTCTATTTTTATTCTGTTTTCCATTTTATCTGCTTGAATAGTTTGTGTGAGGTGCGTGGTTGCAGTATGTATTCTTGCAATCTAGAAATCTCATTCCATGTCCTCAGCAGCAGTGTAATATCCCTATATCTCTGCACAATTTCAGCAGTGTCAGTCCTCTGCTGTGTACTCCTACAATATGGTTTTCCTGCAATTTAAGGTTTCAGTATCTATTCTAGGAACTTTTGTACCGTATATTGCACAAGCTCAGATGCAAGCGTACCCTTTCAGAGTCAGATCCTAGAATTCAAATTCAGACATGAGGGGACATACTCATCTTTGTTGTGCCCAGGTTCTCAGAGTGCTGGGTTCATACTCCTTTCCTTGATGACTGCTAGGATGCAAGGACTTCTTATCAGTTCTGCTAACGTATTGCCCTGATAAAGGAGACGTTGGATTGAAACCAAAGTCAAAGTCTAACTTTAGCTGCAAAGCAAGACCTTTTATCAGCTACCTACTGCAACACTGGCAGGAAGACAGTGTCAAAAGAGGTTCTGTTGAAGCATGTCTTTGATTCAGGCTTAGCCCAGGCTCAAAGTGTGCTGAAGCTTTGGCAGAGTGCCCTGGCAGCCTGGTATTAGCTGGCTGCCAGGCACTGGAAGCTCACTGCTTTACATAAAAAGAATAATTCCTCCAAAAATGCAGCATCATTGTCATTGTCACAAAAATCAGGAGGTTTTTGTGTTAGTAAAAAAACTTAATATGCCATTCCTATTATCTTGCTTTAAGTTTACATGGGAATAGAGCTTACTAGCCTTTAACCTACGCCCACTCCCTCCATATAATACTGGGTTCACATTAAGTATATGCCAAAGAAAACTGACTTCTAACATCTTTCTGACCAGATGATGATTTATTTTTTATTCCTAAGTTTACTTCCTAAGTTTTCTTTTGCATTATTTTGCCTCTTTTTAATCCTCTCTGATGACAAAATAGCCCGTTCCCATCACTGCAGCAAACCAAGTCATCAAATGAGTGACCTGTCCTTATTCTAACAGTTCCCATCCCCTTGCTTTTTTTCCCACACTAACTGTAAGATAATAAATTTTGTTTGTAATAATTAAATAATCACTGAGTGAAATCCATAAGCTATCCTTTTAGCAGGTATCCTCTCTTCCAGAGGAGTATCTTGTCATTAAACTAAAGGACTGTGCTCACTCTTGCTGCCATCTATTACTATGAGAATCACAAATTCTTTATTATCAGAGTGGCACTGCTTGACAATGAGACATAGAAGACAAACCACCCCAGGATAACTAGGAGATGGGACATCTGCAATTGAATGATCTCAAGTCATGGAGGACAAATATGCCAGGTCATTTTTTTGTCTTCTGCAACTGTGTTTCTAAAGAAAGGAATATCTGACCACGAGTTCTGAAGAAACTATGTAGGCACCTGATGGTAGATGTTACAAAGAGTCTTAGCATTAGGTATTCCTAGGTGAACATCACATTGGCTATGTTAGTTACTAACCCATGCCTTAATTTTTAAGATTTTTCTCTAGTTTAATCACATAGATGCTTCTTTTATTGAAACACACTCAAATGTAAGAATAGTCATGTTGTGCAGTCCAGCACTACTCACTGTAATAATTAATATTAATTTTAATAAAAGTAGAAAATAGTATAAATTTATTATCAAATTAATGCAAGGCTATCCATCACATAAGAAATACTTTTTATTAACAAACTAATTTTTCTAGACCAGTCAAAACTGTCCTTTTTTGAGCCATATATATTAAGATATGCAGCTTATTGTATCACTTTTGAATCCGGCTAGCTCAGTTGGCCACCATTTCCTTCTCCTTCAAAATACTTCAGTGTTGTCTGCAGATCCAATGGTATACAAAGCAGAGAACTGACTAAAATGATCATTGACTGTCAGGCTGGTATTCAATATTTTGTCTGTCTTTCCTTTTTCTTTCTTTTCACTGGTTACTACTGTTTTTTTGACTTTCCTATTCAAAATGACCACCTTATGCAAACCAGAGAGCTTGTGGTTTGAGCTGTTTTGAACACTAAATGGATGGGCATTTCATGTTGATTCTATATCCTGTCTTTTCCCTAGTGTGAAGAGAACAGGCTCCCTATTACCTCCAAAACACTAGAAGGAAACACAGGCATTAAAAGATTAAATGTTGGGCAGTGAGGGGTATTTAGGAGAGCTGCCAAAGGTCACAGCAGTTATGCTTGGGAACCCGCATCTGCTAAGTCCCAGTCTTAAGCCTTCACTGCAGTTCATCCTTTCTGTTTCTCACAGGAGAATAGGATGGGTTTCAAAGGAGGCTACACCAGGGCAACCTGACACCCTGCTGCAGGCTGGGTTATAACCTGGTGTCAGCCTTCCAGTGGTTCAACCACTTGACATGACTCCTTTCTGGATATTTTAGAAAATCCTTTTGAATGAAAGGTGCTATAGCCCCCAGAAATAAGATACCAATGCTATTGCTGATTTAAATGAAAATCATTGTGCTGTCAGTGTGTTTAGTTACCTAGCTTATTACCTTGAGTTTTGGCCTTCCCTTTCCATTTATGTGAATATCTTTGATCTCAGTTAATACCTTCATTTGGAGATTTAGACAGCTGCAGTGTAAATACAAGGGATGGCATTGTTTTCATAATGATGGGAGTTTCCTCACCTGCTGCTTCATTTCATCTCATAATTCAGTTAAATCAGTTGTTCTTATTTTCTTGAATCACCTTCTGCTTGACAAAGCCACAATTTGGATCAAAAGAGCAAGGACAGAGTATCATCACCTTCAGAATTCTGCATTTAGCTCCAATTGCTTCTGTCAGTCACTTTCATTCAATTATCTCTCATAATTAAAAGCTCATCTACAGAGATACTGCAGGTGGCCACGATATTACCAACCAATGGAAAAATACAGAAATTTCAGAGTATTTGTTTGAATTTGTGCCCAAACCGGCAGCACACAAAAGTCACCATTTTACGACTGCATGTTTCTTTGTCTGAGATAATAACTAAATATATTCAGACAAATTAACCTGTGAACTGAGGGCCACATCATGGCAGTCAGCTCCATCACCTTTTGTGAATGAGTGTGATACGCTGATGTCCGTGATGATTAGATCAAGTTCTCAGGTTACTTCTTAAAAATAAATGCTTGTTCAATCAAAATAAATTCCTCCTTTGGGCTACTTCTGAAATGAGATCGTATGTGGAAAAGAGTTGTAGTATCCCATTGCCTCAGGATCTGTTCTATTTGTTTGTTAAGGCTGTGTGACTATCAGAGCCAGCACATAACAATCTTGTGCAAAGAAGCTGCATCAGAGTTGTTAAGGTCAAGCGTGCAGAGTTAGAAAATGCTACTAAATGCCATTGTGACAATGTGTTAGGAAATAACTTTAATATGTTGTTATATGCTGTGTTTCCACGAGTCTGCGGTCTCATCCAAGGAGTAGAACAGCCACAAACAGCAGACAGGCAGCTGTGGAAAGTGTCCCTTGACATTCGGCATTCAGCGCACAGCTCTAGGCTCCATGGAAGAGCTTAAACCCTGCTCTGAAGAGATTTATGGATTTTGTCATGGGCATTTTGTTATATTATAGCACCATCCATGCCTCACAATTAATAAACAATTTTTCTCAAAAACTTAAAAAAAAATGAAAGAATCATTGAAGTGCTGGGGTCTGAGCTGTGGGCCTCAAGTTGGAGCTGACCTGTGCATGAGTCAAAACCTAGCAGAATGTTTTGTTTTTCCTATTGGCTTCATGTGCTGGAAGCAGAACCTGGCCCACCTGTGTCTCTGTGGCTCCACCCTCACCCAGGTGGTTGTGGCTGGGGTGGTGGGTGAGGCCAGGGCTACTTTAACCAGAAGACAATTAGTCAGAGGAGCTTCTTGTTTGGTGTGGCTTTTGTTGGGGCTGGTTGCATCTTGCTGAGCTCTCTGGGTGGTGTCCTTCCATGTGAAGGGCCACTGAGGGAGCCGTCTCTGTCCGTTGTGTCCAGTGGGTAATGCTGGCACCACAGTGGGCAGCAGAGGAGCTGGGCCCACAGGAATCTAAGGTAGGACTGTCTGAAAGAAGACTTGTGAGTGGATGTTGCTGAGTTCAGTGTTGGCCTGTGTGATCAGGCAACTGATAGCGGTGTAAAATGATGGTGGCTGAGCCAGCACAACAATCATTTATCTCCAAAGGGGGGAGCAGAAATTAAAGGAAATATTCTGCATTGAATTTAGGTGCCAAATCTGATCCTTGCAGTTGAATTTTCACAAGGAGAAAAGCCAAGGTATCATTACTTTCCATTTCAGTTAATGGCTCAGCACTTTGCAGGCCAGATCTTAAGGTCTCAAAAAAGTTTTCTGTAACAGTGAGGACACATTTGTAAAAAGTCTGTGGGTAAATGCCTTGACAAATACTACACAGGAATTCTGTGCTGGAGGCAAGGACAGAATCTAATCCCACAGCACTCAGCTGCTGCAATTCCACATTTTACAATTCTGTATTCAACTGCTTGAAACAAAAGACCATTTTTCCTTTCTTTATAGATCCCTCCATCATAAGTACAGCTCACAAGACAAAGCTTCTTTCACTACACAATTCTTAGTCTTCCTCAGAACTCTATCAATCCTTCACATTTTCCTGGGGGAAAAATAATTAATAAAGGGCTGTATAATAACAGAGACACAGAAGAAGATAGAATTGAGGTTGCACAGAGAATCTTAGTTTCAGTATTTTCCTTCTTGCTACCATAATATTCTTTTGATATACTTTCTAGCCAATAATTTCCTAGGCTTTTAAGAAAAGCATGGACAGACCCCAAAAATTCTTTAATGTGGAATTGCAAATTATGTCTACACATAACCTCCCTACATACACGGCAAGGTTAAGAGCAGGCTCAAGGCTGGGAAAGCCACGCCTGGTCTGCCCACATTATTGACTGTGGACTTTTGTCACTTGGCTGAGAACATTAAAACTGCTTAGAAAAAGTCAGCCTCAGGGTATCTGCTAGTGGATGGGGCTGTAATTGTGCTTGGCTCAGAATATTCCTGACCCACATGAACTGGGTAAGAGAGAGCTTGGCTCCACTCTACAACATCTAGAATGTCCAAACCTTCTCCTTTGAGAGGTCTCTGCAGCTGGCTTCATGTAAGGCTTCCAGGCAGGACTGATTTTCAGAGGCAGTTCTGAACTATCAGGAATATCTCAGCTTTTAAAGGAAAGCATTCGCTATTTTGCCTTGAATTTCTCTCTATTCCTCCCCAGTTTTTGCCCTGGGAACTTATCCTTTATCCTTTCAATTACATTATATCTAAGGCCCAGTAAAATGATCTTTTGGACATTTTCTGCCAATTTCAATGCTAAAATGTACCACAATAATCTAGTAAATTCTAGTAAACTCTATTTAATCTATTGTGCATGCATACAAAAGAAACACCTACGGAATGAAGTTGTATGATGTGCTAATTGTGAACCCCATGAAGCAACATACTTATTTCAGAGTCTACTAATACAGACCTTTTTTTTATATTTAACTCTACATAACTGTTTTAAAATATGTAATTAAGCCAGAAAAAGGGAAACACTGCAATAAATTGTGCCCGCATTCTGATTCCTATTAGGTACTGTCATGCAAATTGTTATACTCCAGTAGAAGAATAATCTGTATGTAGTTGAGATAAGCAGCTCCACATGAATGTGGGGATCTAATGCAGAGATTTTGCTGTAAAGAGCCAGCAAAGAGCCCTGGAAAAGCCCCTCTGCCTCAGATGTTCTGGGGAACCAGAAATGGGGCAGAGAGATTATTTGAAGTGTGTATGTGTGTCTGTATGTGCAGCCTCTACTGGAATCTGATTCATATGAACTGTATCAATCTGATGTTCTAGAAATAAGGAATGCATATCAAATGATTTTATAGTAAGCATGTGTCAATGTGTTTTTTAAAACACAGAACATGAGGAATGTGACACTTCAGTATTTCATAGTTTCTCCCCCATACACATGTCTCTGGAAAGCAGCAATTCTTTTGACTGAACACCTTGTTTCAGTGCACTTTGTGCGTATGTGTGTCTCTCTGGTAACCTTTGTGGTCAGACTCCGTGGCATATAAAATCAAATGCCCTTCCCACACACATACTTTTGGAGAATTTGTCTGTCTGGCTCTGATTTTACCTCAGCATTCCTACAGAGCCACATGATGGTCTTTCATCAAAAACCTCAACACAAAATGCTGTTTTATTCTTCACTCCCTCAAAATATGACAGGCTGGAAATCTCCTGTTTAATGCCTAAAAGCAGTTTAAATCCTGGAATCAAATTTTTTGGTGATGTTTTTGCTTTGGATGGACAATTATGCTGGTAGTAAACTGAATTATGAATTGTTTCACCTGCATAATTTGTCTGTCTGAAAACAGGAATGTTAGAAGACACAGACAATTGCTCGTATATTACAATGGAGAACATAAAAGGGGCTAGTAAATACCAGTTTTCCAGAAGACAGCTGAAGTTCTGACAGTAGAAACGCTCATCGGTTCTTTTCATGTATCCTTTCTCAGCATTATAACATTGGAAGAAAATGATGTTAAAAGGTAAAAGGTTGCATGTGACAAAAGAAAGATCTTTGATATAATATATGTACAATTATTTCCTGATGTTAGCTTAAGAGGCCACAACATAAACCATAGTTGTCCCACACAGTAAGGGATTTACCTTTCCCATCTGCATTGCTTTAATATATGGGGCAGGAGGGAGAAGTTTTGAAGGATGAAAAGTTTTCACATTCACCTGATTCTCATTTTTCAATTCATTAGAATATTTTTTATTTTGAGCAAAGTGCCACTTTTGACTCCATTTTAGGAATAGCACTTCATCTGTTTGCTCAGCTAAGCCTTAAAAGCACTAAACACAAACCTGTCCTTTGAAGATGACAAATCACTTCACAGTTCCTGAACAGAATCAGCATCAAAAAGGTCCTCAGAGAAAAAGTATCAGCTGTAGACCAGCTGCTTTGCCAAAGCCAATATACCAGCCTTCCGCAAGCTTATTTTTCTAATGTTTGTTAAAGCCTTTGTTGTGTAAATTCAAGTAGGACAAGCTCTGGGCACTGCTGGGTCTCCCCTTGCTCTGACACCCTCAAGCCCGTACTGGAGAGCTCTTGAGGGATGAAGGGCTGAGCTCAGTAAGAAAATGAGGCAGTGACTTTCTGAACCTATGCCCCTACTGTGAAATTGAACCTCTGTCCTGCAGTTTTACTTTACACGGCTCTTTCCATACCAGCGAGATGGGAAAGAAACACCAGCAGAGCTATGCAAAGCTGAATGGCAGTCCCTAGGGCAGGGGCAGGCAGGGCTGGCCGTTGAAGGAACGTGGCAGGTTCTATCACTGGAATGGTTAATATTAAAGGGTCACATGTTTAGGTTAGTAGGGCATGAGTTATTTGCTGCTCCTATGATGAAGATGCTTCTCAGCATGTAAAAGAGGGGAAAGGTTTGAAATGGTGATGTAAAAAAGTCACAGTTAAATAAAAAATACTACAAAATGCATGATGTGGGGAGGACAGAAGGAGGAAGGTTGTGATATAATGTTTTTCTCCCATTTTCTGATTAAAAAGTATGCAAAAGCAGCTATAAATTAACAGCAGAACACAATCTTTGGCTTCTTTTGAGAACAAGTGGCATCAAATAAAACCTGAGAGTCCGCTTGCAGTGAGACAGACCAAAATCGTGCTTTTTCTCCATTAGAATACCTTTTATTTTAAACTGCCCCTTAATCAGCATGTTCCTTGACAGCCCGCACCCCACTGTACTATATTTTCCCTGCAGTATCTCAACCAGGTCCTGTCAGTCAAGCTGACAAGGATCTGACCCCAGGTCTGATTGCAGCCAGTGGCTCCCGTGTCACTGTACTGAAGAGCGCACTTCCAGACTTGCACAGTCACTCATCCTTCTGTGCTGCAGTTGCAAAACTATCTTTGATCTTGTCTGTTTTGGAAAAGGGATAAATGCTTCCATAAACTGCAGGGCAGCATCAGATCAAGCCCATAAGTATATTTTTCTAAGTACTGCTGATTTCATTACTCCACTCTAGCCCGGCTTTTAACAGAACTGCTGTTTCAGAAACTGGTTTCATTCTTTCAAGCCAAGGCAATAGTGGGTCAGTGTAAGTCACACTCTGCACTGAGAAACACTGAGCTAAACGGGCCTATGACAATTTACACAAGCAGATCTAATTGTTTATCTCCTACTGACTTACTGACTTTCTCCTCTTGTATTATTCACTTCCCAATATCCTTCTTTTACAGGCACTGCTTCCTTTTCAGACCGCCTCTCCCTCTCTCTCCATTCCTGCCTTTCCCAATGCCGCTTCACAGAGTATCAATCTTATCAATAACCCCTTTAGATACAGCAGTCATCTCAGCCTCCAAAATCATCTCTTCTTCACACTTCTCTTAAACCACTTGGTGAAAGCAGCAACCCCAGAAGTTTCTTTTCCATCTAGAAAATGATCTTGCACTGCTTTACACACCCTGAGATGTGCTTCCGCAGCTTGGCTGTGAGAGGCTGTCTGAGTAAGAGAGGTGGAGGACTTGCAATCTTTAAGACAGCTTTTTAATTTGATGGAGTATGTTGGTTTTTTCCCCTTTGGAAAAACAAATAGATGAGAGTTCATTTACAGTAACGTTGTAAAATATATCGTATGTTATTCTGGGAGAATAAGTAACTGATGGGCTGCTTGAGGCATTGCTAAAATGCCTGAGTGTGTTTTTATGTGACAATGTTGTGAAACAGAAAACTACTCTTTGCCTTGGACACACTGGTAGGAGATAAGCACTATCTGTATCAGGTGTCTAGCCGAGAATTAGGGCTTATGGGTGGTGTGAGATCATGAACTCTGCCCTGTAGTTTTCCAGGATTTTTTTTTTTAGTAACACAGTTTAATAATTTATTAACCATTCAGCTAACATGCATTATTTGCAAGGTGTGACAGAAAGTGGCTTTACAAGGGAAGTGTTGGGATTAATTATATGGTCTGGTTGCAGCACGTATCATGCAAAATGACACATGCTGCAACCAGAGCTCTAAGAGAGAGAAACTTTTGAGTGAGAGGTTCTGTCAGGTGACCATGCCATGGCCAGCCACCTTCCACTGCCCCATCCAGGAGCAGGGCAGCCGGAGGCACTGGGACAGCTCTAACCCCAGACATCCAGCTCTTCTAGGGGATGGCCATGGGTAGAGCACAGGGAAGGTCAGGGCCATTCAGAGCTGCGGGTGCCCTCAAGGCCTGGAGAGATTCAGCCCTGAATCCAAAGCACATTCTGATTCCTAGAAGTGCTCTATGACTCCTTCCTGAAAATCCTTTCCCACGGGAAAAAAATCATACTTTTTTAGCTGCCTTTGTGGGATGGTTGTCAGCTGGGCTCTGTATCCCAGGGAAGATGCTAGATAACTTGACCAGAAATGCTTCGCTTTATGGAGCACACGATGTGTCCACTGGCAGGCTAGGGTGGAGGTAGGTATCGCCTTCCCCAGTCTTTTTAACCTGCCTTGAGAAAGGAAGGGGGGGGCAGGGAGGGAGAGAGTGCATTGCTCCTGGGGGCAATTCCATGTTTCAGGATGTTGTATCAGACCTTCAAGTATAAAGTTAGGATTAAAAAATTGCATCCTTAACTGATACAGTTAAATGCAAACTTATAGCCCAAACTTTAAAAACTTAAATGTCGATTTAAGTGTTTACCTTGATTTTCTATGAGATGTTGCCTTTAAGGCTTGGGTTCTCGGCAGTGGTTAGTTATTACTGACATTCCCAAATGTCCTATTTAGCGTATGCAAATCCCTGAGGACTCCAAATTCCTTCACTAGCTCACTTCTGCTGTTGGGCACATAGGAACTGAACTAAATATTTCCTTGTTTCCCCATCCCAAATCTTTGATGCTCAGAAGCAAGATTCTCATTGGGGACAATCCTTCCCATTTCTCACCGCTGGGACCTGAAACACTGAACACTGAGCATGGGCATGCAGCTGCAGTGGTCTCCTGTTGCAGAATAATCCGCTGCCTACAGCACACAGACTCAAAGTCTTTTCCACGTGAATTAGAATGTGACTTCTTGTCTCCCATATTCAAATTTCAAGAGAGTCTTTCTCTTACTTTCAGTCCAAAATGTCATAATTTGACACTATTTTCACTAATAACTACTTTAACAGGCTGTAATTGTGGTTAACAGACTATGATGAAATACGGATTCAAATTTCCACTCTGAAGTGAGCAGGGTACAGATCCAAACCAAGATCTTTCAAAGCCCATGAGCATTTTAATGTGGCTAAAAAACAGCCTAAGCTGGCATGCCTTCTTCAGTGTATTTCTCACATGTCCAACTCAATTTCACACTACTGGTAACAACAGTATGCATTTTCTGCAGTTATTCTATGATATAGTAGATATCTAAGCTATTTAATTATGTAATGCTCAAATTATAGACTATATAAAGGGGATGAAAAACTGAGAGGAGGCACAAGCCTGTAAGCCAGAGAATTGTAATGAAGAAACCTGTAGACACGAAGCGTTATGATCTACTGAGGAAGAGCTGACATAGCTCCTGTAAAGCATGGCCTTACAGCCTCCTTGGAGTTTTGTGGAGAGGTTAAGAGCTGCGTGGAAATGCCTGCCGCAGTGGAGATGGTGCACTTGAGCTCCCAGAAGGCACTTGACAAAGTCTGTCACCAAGCACCTTGAAGCAGTCGCTGCATAAGCTGGAGGGCCCTGGAATGCAGTTCAGTGTGTGCATTAAGGGGTGGAGCACAGAGGTGACTGAGACAGATGATGACGCTGAGTTACTCAGGCTAACAAAGATAAGGGGGGAGCGTGAAGAACTGCAGAAAATCCTTGTGATGCTCATGACTGGGAAATACAATGGCAGATGAAATCTGGAGTGTAGATACATGCAAGTAAGGGACAAGACTGAGCCTTGATCCAAACCATTGCAGTTGTAGAGCGCTAAATTCAAATCCACTTTAATTCTATGTATTTGTTTCTATATAATATCAATACAATATCACTAAATGATTCCTGTTGTGCTTTCACAAGTGAATGGTTCGGCCATGCATTATTACAGTACCTTTTATGCAGAGTTCTGGAATTTGGCTTATGAGCTCCAGACATATTAATGACTTTAGTAGAGATGTGAATAAAGGCAAAAAGACAAACTGTCTTTTGCTGGGGTGGGAGTGGGAGAGGGCATCCTGTTTTTTTTAAGTGCAGGAACATTCTGAAAGACAGAATCAGTTTTTGAAACCAGTCATTTTTAAAGCTAATTAAAAATCTCACTGTTCTAAGCAGGTGGGAGCACTTGTGTGTAAGCTGAAAATGCATTTAAATTGCTATAAGATTCTGACTTCTGCCAAGCAGAATGAAGTAACTTCAGGTGGTGACTTTATTGATTCTGCCTTCCTTGCAAACACAACATTCTCAGGCAATGTCTACGTGAGCAAGCTTTTTGGTGTGATAGAAACAGATGAACATACTGGAGCACTGAAGCCCCTGTATTTACACAACATGCAGTTCAGTGGCTTTACTTTGGGCTAAATGTTGTCTAGGCTCCACACCAGAACACACCCATGTACAAGATTTGAAGCTGACCAAATGACCAACCTCCCACTTGGATCCCTGTTCCTCCATTTGGACAAGGAGTGTGCTTGGCATGCAGCTGGAGCTCACTTTCTGGTTACCTTTTCTCTAAAAGGAATCTAGATCTGAACCCATGGGCTGCAAGGCATGACTGCGGACTGCAAGAAAGGAAAGTGTTAATAGTTTCTCAGTTTGTTCCCTTGAGCTCTTATTGTGGGCAGAAGCTCTGCAAGAGAAAGGAAAGGAGATTTTTGCTATCAGCTGGGTGTGAGAGGTCAAATCACCAGCTGACAGGTACTGGCACTAAGAGTGGAGTTAATGGAGTTTTAAGGAATGAGCTGGGCCCATAACCACACATCTACCTGGCTTCTGAACTGCTTTTATTATAGGAATGCCATCTAAAGCCATCTCATTTTGAAAGATCTGAAAATCTGTATGTTCTCACTGAGGACAATATGAGTTGCCAAATTTATAATGAATTAAAAGTAACAGGATTTCACAGATGAAGAGCATTTGCATTTTTCCCATTCAAATGCCCAATTATCTATCATCTGTGCTGAAAAAACCAACTGGCCATTGAACTTAAAACCCCTTTTGTTAGAATCAGGGATCTGTCACTAGTATTAGCAAAGTGCTTCAAGTCTTATCAGAAAAGGATGGTAGCAACAGAAGTACTTGGCAAGATGAGAGATGACTAACACATCAATCTTTTCCTTAAACTCAGATCAGGGCACAAGGATTGTCTTCTTTTCTAAATGCAGGGGCACAGATATTTTGCTTATATAGATTATACTTAAGGAGCTGAGTATTGCACTCCTACAAAACTCTCTGAATTCAGCTGCAAAATAGCTGCTAGGATTAAGAGAATGAATTGCAAATAAATGCCCACTGAAAGGAGAGAGATGTTTGCCATATAAACACTCCAATAGCTAACCTGACTTTTCCCTAGTAGAAAATTTCTACGATAGGAATTTAACCCATGGACACACATAATTAGCTCTTTCACCTTTAAGTTGCTGAAAGAATGATTTGGTTAAGAAGATTAGTCCTTTTAGTGTTCAATAGAAGTACTGACAAATGAGCCTAAAATGATTATAGGGGAGCTCTTTTAACACCATCTTCTGATCCTTTATTTTAAAATAGCATGCCTTTCAGTCAAAAAGCTTTTAATCTGACCTTTTTGTGTTTTTCCAAATCAAGGCTCAACTTTTAGCACATTCTGTATTCAAATCTTGCATGTGATGAGATGCTTTTCAAGGCTGTTTTGAGCTACAGCGAAGACAACCACAACAGTCTCTTTAAATAGAGCTTCAGTACTAATTTATTTCTTCTGGTCACTGTAACTGCATGCAGCTTCCTGTCTGCATTGGAACACTTTACCATGTCAGCAGTGACAGGGCAACTCTTTTTGAGCTGGGCTGCACCAAAACGACTTGAGTTAAAAATAATTTTCCAGGTGAGTGGTATTTTTAAAGGCAGATGGAAGACAGAAGAGGTGATACTGAAAAGCAAAGACAAGAACAAAGCTGTCTCAGATGGGTCGTGGCAGGGGAATGGATTTTTTCAATCAGTTTGGCTGGATCCCATAAACGGGAGGTGAGGAGTAGGCAACAGAGCAAATACTGCAAGTCGCTTACAGTGGCTCTGTAGCTATTGTTTGCATGACAGTCTATTTTCCCATATAGAAGCTAAGGGTAATTACAAAGACTTACAGAGTAATCCTCTTATTTGAGGCAGTGAATGACCTGGACCCTTCATTGCTACAGTTTTATAAATGCTTTGAAATAATTTACATGATATTTCTGTATTTCTATTTTTCCTATTCCTACAATTCTAGGTCTACTTATCAGCCTTGGGAGATTTATCTTACTCAGCTGTTAGCTACAACTGAAAGACTGATGCCATAAACAGAATTCAACTTCTATTATGAATTCTCGCTCAGTAAAAATGAGTAGAGGTTTTCAGTTTCGTTTTAAGCCATGCTGCCATCTACAGATTGAATAAACACTTGCAATGTTCTGTTTAGGATACCAGGGTAATCCAGGTTGGAAGAGTTCGCTGGTCCTAAACAAACTGCCTCCACAAAACAGGGTTGTCTCTGAGCTCAGACCATGTTGCTCAGGGCTCTATCCTGTTGGGTCTTGGAAACCTCCTCAGATGGAGACTGAGCAGCCTCTGGGCAGCCTGTTCCACTGCCTGAGTGCCCTCACGGGGGAAAACTACTTCCTTTTAACCAGCCTGAATCTCTCCTTTATGGTAATTGTCTCTTGCTCTCCTGCCATGCAAAGCCTGTCTCCATCTTCTTGCTAACATCTCCATAGGTACTGGGGAGCTGCTGTTGGTTCCCCCCAAGCTGCCTCTTCTCCGGGTTGAAGAAGCCCATTTCCTTCAGTGTCTTCTCAAATGGCAAATGCTCCAGTCCCCAAAGAGCTTGGAAGCCCTTTGCTGAACTTCCTCGACTTTTCTGATGTCCTTCTTGTGCTGGGGATCAAAACTGGATGTAGAAGCTAAATGTGGTCCAACAAGTGCTGAAAAATGAGATATAATCGCTTCCCTTCATCTACTGGCTGTGTCCCTGCTAACACATCCCAGAAGGCTGCTGGTCATCCTCACTGCCAAGGCACACAGCTGGCCCATGTTCAGCGGGCCAGTGGGACCCCAGGGCCATTCCCACAGAGCTGCTCCAGAGCCTGTCCTTCCCCAGCCTGGGCTGCTGCAGGGCTGCATCCTTCCCAGGGGTAGCACTTTGCATTTGTCCTTGCTCAATGTCATAAGGTTCCCTGTGGCCTGCTAGTCCAGCATGTCTAGGTTGCCCTGAATGGCAGCCTGAACCTCCAAAGTATCCATTTGTTACTGTAATTTGGTGTCATCTGCAGATTTGCTGAGGGTGAACTCCACCCTCTCCTCCAGGTCACTGACAAAGACATTAAAAAGGGTGGGGCCGGGAGGAGACCCCAGCAGTACTCACTCCAGGTAGGGTATGATGCATTAACCACTACTCTCCAAGCCTCACCATCCAATCACTTTTTTACCCATCTGGTTGCCCACCCATGCAGACCATAATGTAACTTTTTAAAATGAGTATTTTGAGACAGTGTCAAGTGCCTTGCTGAAGTCAAGGTAAACGACGTTTTCTGCTCTCTCCTTTTCCACAAATCCACTCATCACAGTTCACCACTTTTTTTTTTAATTAAGAAAAAAATATAAAAGTCTTTTTTCCAGAAACGGTTTCATTAACATTTTTTTGCTATCATAAGGCTTCACAGTAACGGGAATAGAGTCTGCATCCTGTAAATAATAAAATAGGATTTTGGTTTTATTAGAAATGGTTTTGCAGTTATTAATTACCTTGTCTTGATGAGCTTACCTGAGTAGGCACTAACAGCTACGCACTACTTAACCCTGGAACCCTTAGCGTTAGTTTAAGTTGGAGGATTGATCAAATGCGTGATAAAGTATCACATGAGTTGTCACTGTTGACTCAGGACTTTGACCTTTTAATACTTAGTGCCTGAATACAACAAAAACACAATATATTTAGTAAACCTGAGCACAGCAACTTTTCAGTTAGATACCTATAGGCTGCAAACTTATAACATTATTGCTTTGAACAGCATTTAATAGAAACCATTAAATATAAAGATTATGAAATAAAAGATAGATTCTTCAAGGACTTAACTTTGCAAGTCAGATATCTATGCAAATATGAAATTTATGCTTGCAGCCCATGGTTTCTTTAAGTTCTGTTAGACCTGCCTGGCATAACACACAGCTTTATTTCAGTGCATCCCAGGGTTTGCATTTAAGCCTTGGAATGTTTTGGGAACATTCCAAAAGATTTTGGTGTTTTATTTCCTAACCAGTATGAATCTCAGTCTACAAATTATTCCTGCTCCTGGCATGGACCTGTTATTTTCCCTTATTTCCTTGGCATTAGACGTGTTACCGTTGTATAATGTTCCTGCAATCTTTCATTAACTGGAATCTTAAAAGTCACATTTCATTATTTCTCTCAGACAGACTGTTGCATAACACGAAGCATCAAGGTCAAATGATATATGAAGAGAGACTTTTGATTCATTCAGATGGTTGTCTTCAATTTCAGCTCCTTTTTCACTGTCTTCCAAAAAGTACGACAGATTCTGAACAGTTTTCAAAATGGGTCTGTAGCATCCAGGTATATTCAGCTGTAACGGAGACACTCTGAATTTGCATGTCTGCAGCTCATCCTTAGAAAGTCTTTCATGGTACCATTGCCCAACTTTATTACTGGGATACTTGATACTATGTCCTACCATTGGAAGAACAACCTTCAAAGAAAAAAAAAGCCAAGCAATAAATGTATTTGAAATAAAGCCCACCAATCCACTTAAAATAAATTTGAATACAATTTAAAATGTGTCTAAAACTTGTGTCTTGGGACCTGAAATAGCAAAACAGAAGCTTCTCTTGTGAAATAAAGCTGTGCCAGGCAGGTATCTTGGATGCAATTAAAGCAGAAAAAATAAACAATATATCCGGATTCCTAAAACAAACTAGAAATGTACTAACATGAATTTCCTTGCTTGTTGGGAAAGATACCGCAATAAAGACATTAAATTGCCGATGTAAGACTTAAGACTTCACAAATACCTGCCCTGAACCCTTAAAAATTAGAGCATCAGCTGCTCTTGAATGTCTTTCCCAGCAGACTGAAAAAAATTTCAACGCATTTACATTCAGCTTCAAGATAAATATTGCATTCAAGATAAATACTGCAAATGACACTGTACTTATTTCCATTACAAAGTAATTATTCTTTCCTCCTGTTTGTTGTGAGAGTGGAGAGTAGTTCACATGTGTTTAATGTGCATTCTGGCAAGAACGAAGACTGCACCAGTTAACTTAATCACATTATTTTTAAAACAAAACATTTTAATCAAATAAAGAGATCAACAACTCGGATTCTTTCATACAGACTTACTTGGTTTATAGAGTATTTGTTAGCTGACTCTTCTGAAGCAGTGACTACATGAACCTGACAAGATATTTAGAAGTTAAGAAAAAAAAAATAATTAAAAAAATAAAATATACACTTTATTTTAGGAATTAGGTATTCTCAAACTTGTAAAGGATTCTAAGGTTATTTGACTACTACAAGGACAATAATCTATTGCAGGTATGAAAAATAGTAGAGATGCTTAATATAAAGCATATCACTCCAAACTCATATTCTTTGAGTTTTAACTGTGCCAACGCAATCTTGTGCTACATCAGCAAAAGCAAAAATACTAAGAAAAATGTTTTATATTAAACAGGAATATATCTATATTAAACTCAATAACTCACTACTGAATTTGATACCTCTGTTTTTCATTTTATTTGATCTACTTGTTTCATTAATATTGACTGAAGAATACTGTTGAAAAAAAAAAAAAATCACAAGGGAAACAGAAGCCACTCTACAGGGACTAGGGATTGTTCAGTAACCTTCCATGTGCTCTTGCTTTCAAATTCGTAAGATGTTCACCCAAAAGAAATGAGATACATCCTGCCTATGCACACACCTGTTTATTATCCAGTAAAACACTGCAAAATTCTATGCTTTACCTGATGATCAGGAGAAAGACTGAATCATAGAATCATTCAGGTTGGGAAAGATCCTTAAGATCATTGAGTCCAACCATAAACACCCGACACTGCCAAGTCCACCACTAAACCACGTCCCTAAGTGCAATGTCTACAGGCCTTTTATATACCTCCAAGGATGGTGACTCCACCACTTCCCTGGGCAGCCTGTTCCAGTGCTTTACAACCCTTTCAGTGAAGAAATTTTTCCTAATACCCAATCTAAACCTCTCCTGGGCAACCTGAGTTATTTCCTCTTGTCCTATCATTTGTCACTTTGCTACTTGGGAGAAGAGACACAACTGCCACCACAACAAGAGAAAGGTGTTGAAAGAAGAGATGAAATAAGAGATGGCTTTAAAAAAACAACAGCATGCCAAGACCTGGGACCACATACTCCACTGCTGGCTTTTGCTCCCTGGCTCACCCATGGCTTCAGGCTCTGCGCCCAGGCTGTGCTGTAGGCAAGCAGAAGCACTCCCTTGCCCTCTACTACTTTCCCAAGAGGACTGCTGCACTTTTTGAACAGCTGTAACAGCTCTAGCAGTTTAGACCCACCACCATTCTGCTCTAATTGCCTAAGTGAAACTGTGCTAAACATGCTTTGACTGTTTAGCTGCAATGAGATTCCCAGTTCAGTCTGAGACCACCTTTCACCATGGGCTTTCACGCATTAATATGTATAACAGGAAGGTCTGACCTGGAGAGCAAGACCCAGATTGCGCTGACTGATAATACAGGCACGCTAAGAGTCCCCTCTGAAGGTTTTCCCCAGTCAGATCCTAAGAAAAGCATTTTATACCATGCAGGCTAAATTCTTACAGGCATCAGTTCTGACATTTCATTCCTTCTTCTCATTGAATAAAATGTCTATTAGCAGCTTTTATCTGTTCTAACTGTTCCTCTAGCTTCTATGCCTATTTATGGTAAATCAAGAAAACCACATCACTTTTTCCACATTTGTCACTTATATTAAATATTTTAATGAATGAATCAAAATAAAAGCATTTCAGTACGTCTGATTGCGTATCCAAATGCATAAAGCTTTCTTTTTTTTTCCAGAACTACTTTGTGAAGACTCACCTTGTCATTCAAGGAAACACTTTCATCATTTTCTTCTGGGAAGACAAGATCACCCTCAACAACTTTTGAACCATAAATCTTCAGCCTATGTGATGCTGCTTCATTCCAAATTTTACTACAATAAGCATGGACGTAGAATATGCGCATGGAATGAGGAATATTGAGCCATCCTTTGGTACAACCTTCGTGATTTACACCATAGCGATTTAAAGCTCTTAGCAACATCTTCTCTCTTACTTTAAATTCTGGCAGCATCATGAGTGCACCCTTTGCATCTTCTGATATAAAAAAAATAAAAAAACAAAAACATATAGGTAATCCAACATTTTTCAAATATTAATCTTTATGCTGACTTTTAGGTTATTATTCCCTTTCCTTTAATGTGTCACGTTAGACAAATTTCATCTTACACGCCTATCAACACAGTTCCATAAACCCTATTCTGTTTCATGCAGTATAAACTAAACTAGTTATCATTCAGTTATTCAGTCTAGTTTGTTAGGCTTTAAAAAAAAAAAAAGGGCAAAACAAAACACACAAAAAACCCCTTACTTCATCACTCCAAAGTTTTTTTTGGATAGGTAACTGAAAGCAAAAACCAAGCAAAGACCAAAAGAAACCAAAACAACACTAAAGCTCTACTTCACATCATCTGACAACATATATTTCACAGGGGGTAAAAACATGTCTTTATTTTAAAGGTACAAGTTGTATTGGCCACTGGGAATTCTGAGCTTCAACCAAGATGAAAAAAAAATCTAATCAGATTTGTACTACATTATATAAATGTCATATATTTACTATTTAATGGTTTACATATTTTCTGATTCCAAGTAATTCTCTGACAAAGCCTTTTGCATAGCCTTTTGCTTTCAGGAAAATGCAAGCAGCTGTTTTCAGGGTCAACATGAAAACAGGATCTTTCCATGCATCATACAGCAATGTATAGCACAGAATGATTCATCTTCTCTTTTTTGTGAAATTAAATATATGTGTGTCTCTTGAAGCTACATATCATAGTTGTTCTGTCAATCTACAGGGATAAGCAGGCTAATAGATGTGGAATATTTGAAAAGAAAAAGACATATTTGAAGTCGAGAGCAACTCCAAATTTTTAGTTTTGGAGAGAAAGTTACGTTGAATGATAAAAACAAGAAGTATAACAAACAGAGCATTTTACTCAGCACACTTCTGCTTTTGACATATTTTGTTGATTTTAATTCAGGACAGAAAGAAGGTAGATCACAGGAGGGCATGGAAGAGATACATACTTAAAGAGATGTAAAAGCAAAGCCCAAAGGTGCAAAACCTAAGAGCTAAGATTGTTATAGAAAGCTCAGAAAATTAGATGCCCACATGTGTTAAGTGCTGAGTATGAGCTGGCTGCCTGATTCCTGTACACTTATTTTATTAGCGAGAAGTTTATATTCCAAAAGCAGACAGATGGAAGGAGGCTACAACTGCTTTGACAAAATTATCTTAGTCTTTTCCAGCAGTGTTTGTTTCTATACTGTCTTGCACCTGACATACATTAGTTTTTCACTATTTTGCACATGTAGGGCCTCATCCTCATCTAATTTTTAACTGTGCAACTGTGCTGAGTTCCATGGAATAAGCTGTAAGTGGCAGAAAGCAGCAGCAAAATAAAAAGTATCTTTCTGTGCAGCAATACTTTATTCCCTCACGATACTGACCCTGAATATAAGACAATTTAAGTGGACATACCAGTTTGAAGAAAGTATCTTTTTGCATTGTTTACCGGATCATCAGTATCTTCGGGTGTGAAGAATAACTTCACAGCTTTCACCTTTAAAGAACAACATTTATAATTTATTTTTTTTTGCATTTAATTTTAACTATTTGTCAACGTCAATTAAATAGACAATTGTGTATCCAAGTCTGTGTTAACGTATTCTGCAAGCTCCCAAAAGTATATCAGTTCCTTAAGGTCAAAGTCAAATTTTCATTTCCACAGAAGATGCCATGAACAGCAAACCAATGTGGCTGTGCTCCTTTTCAGAGTAAAGAAAGGTTTTAGTCACACAGAAGCCAGCTTGAAAAGCTCTATGAGAAATCAGTCACTCTTCAACATCCAGTTAGACCTCCTCCACTCCATAATGCCACCATTCTGTACTAAACAGGAAGGTTCCTTCTTTCTCTCCTGCATGTTTCATGCAAAATTTAGACTGAATGCTTCCCACAGTCTCACGCAGAAACCTTTCTCTTTTTTATGCTGATCAGTATTAGGTTACATGATACCATGACAAGGAAAACACTACACTAACTTCTGCTACTTGCAACGCCAGTGAAGCCACACAATTTGTTAGCACTTATATCAACCTGTAACATCTGGTTCTTGTCCTCCTCTGTACTGGACTGTGCAAGTACATACTGGCACATTTTTAATATAAACAGTAGTTCCTACACATTTTAAATTAAAAAGTAACTGAGTTAAGAGTAGAGATTAAACCATTACTCTTCAGGGACTGGCACCTGGTACCAACTGCTAGCATACCACAATTCAAAATGCCAGATGCATCAACAGTAACTTTTATGGACTGTCCTCAAATGTTCATTCTTCTTATACCTGGAGGATAAGTTAAGTTTTCCTGACTTTTCTCAGAATCAAAAGAAGACTAAAAGAAAAGGATACTCAAGTATTCATTTGACTCTGTAGTGTCTGATTCTGTTTTAGACCTGTGCCAAGTACCATACCACATACACTGAAAAGTATATGACTCTTATCTTATGAATTATTACTTAAGAAATAAGCCCTTCTTAACTTACATGGGAGCAATCGCTTAGAACTAAGAGTTTGGGAAAGTAGCCAAGGAATAATGGAAAGCAGCAAACTCTTCTGTATAGTAGAAAAATGACTGTGATATTGAAAAAGCAAATCCTTTCATATGATCCTGTATAATACCTTGTGACATTTTAAAAAACTATATAGACCTCCAGCAGGATAAAGAGGCCACAAGTTAGGAGGCAATCAGGACCATGAATAAACATTGTATAAAGATTGCTTCATTTCAGTGTTCCAACGTTGTATGGAATGCAGCCACTTTCCTGACATGATGACAATCACAATCACATACCAATCACAGATGGAAAAATAACCTCCTGAACCAGTTAAAGCTGCACCTGCTGTCTAAAAAAAGGTGTTTTTGTTTCAGGATGAAGATCTCCATGCTTATGTTGTTGTTAAAACTGATCTGGCAATTACTTCCAGCACACATATGGGTTTATCTCACAAATGAAATTGTTCACTGGGAAGGTCAACTCAAGTGCTAGACATTGAAACGGTAATGTGAAATTCACTTGACAGTAACTACTTGAATTCAAAATGAAAATACCATTTTTTCATTCAGTAAAGCCAATCCTATTTGATCTGTCTGAACATTTTGTCCTTGTCCAAATCGCTGAGGTCCGTAGTAATTTACAAAACCTTTTGTCTAGAATGATAAACAATAAATACGTTAGAAATATAAATCATAAAATGTTAAAAGCACAAAAGTACCAGATACAATTAGTTACATTTACATCCAAAATGCATACAAACTGATGTTTTAATCTGAAGTAATATGTAACAAAACCATAACTCATGATTCATTACAATATTTCAGAACCTAATTTAGAAACATCTAAAAAGACAACCAAATTCTATCGTCTTTGCTTTCATAACAAAATAGGTAAACGAAACAAAATTATCTCTATGTAGTTAATTATTATAAATACAACTACAGCTCAGTTAAAGCAATTAAACTTCTTATATGTGCCAAATTATGAAATCTCTACTCAAGCAAACGTGGCATAGCACAGGTAATAAACAGTGACCACTGTTGGACATATTTTCTTTAAAAATACTAGTCTTTTTTCACACGAGATCATTCACATTATTATTACAATAGCAAAGACCACTTCTGCTAATTGGGATTCTAAGTTTCCTTGATGAGTTCTAGGTCCCATACAGGCAGTAAAATCACAGCTAAGAGACCCAATGAGAACCTCCTTTTCTAGAAAATAGTATGCATAGAGCAGACAAGGAAAAAACATACAGTATTTCTTTTGGACATAGTTATTCTGTTCAAATTATATAACCTTGCTTTGGACTTCCATAGGTCCAGCAAAACAAAATAAAGTCAGATGGAGCAGAGAGAGAAAGCAAAGCATAAAACTACCAGTTGAATGCTTTTTTCCATAATAAAATTAATTTCCAAAATACATTTAACGTATTTTGCTTTTGCACACTGGGTAGTTTTCATTCAAGTCTTTATTCCAGGATTAATCTTCTTAAAGTAATTTTTAGTATGGTTGTGACTTTGAAAGACAGGACAAGAAAATTACTGCTGCACAAAACACCTGAAGTTTTTCCTTTTTATGACTTGCTTTTACTTTTCAAAGTGGTTTAAGAATGTCTGATGATGGGGTTTTCTTCAGGGACTAAGGATAACAGACATCAGAATCCACTGCATTTCAGGGGATCTTTCCCTGCTACGGATATTTCACATGTATTCACGCCATGAGAGTTTTCCACCTGAGCCAACCATGCGTATTTCTCACATGACCACAAAAGGCAACAAGCTGACACATGTGCTTCCACCCTGTCAACTGCCACAGTGAAGCACATCACTTCGGTTGCCCCGAGGTCTGTGCAGCAGCAGCTCATCTATCCACACCCATGTGCTACCAAATTTCCCATCTGTCTTGCTGCACCAATCTGCAGTCTGTAACACCAAATGAATTCCCTTATGGTCCCTCCTTGGAAGGCAGCTTTACTCCTGATTCCGTAAGTAATGTAGGAAAGACATAAAATAGCAAAAAGCATCAAACTGGGAAACAGTGCTATTACGAGTGCTTTCTTTAAAAAGTACTTTTTTTTTCTTTACAGCATGGAATTAAAACAGTTTATTATTGACAATCATGAGGCTTCTTTTTTACCTCAACATTTTCCATTGCTTCAGATATCCTCTCTTTCAAGTCTGCAGAAGAGTCATGACTGTGGTGTTTGAGATCTCTCACAACTATATAAAAGTGATTGCCCTTCAGCTGACCGAGTCTCAGGTGCTGGCATGCTGAATGTATGTTGTGTATCCTCATGCCCTTTTTCTCGATTTTGCTTCCAATTTCTTTTAACCTGCATAAATAATTGTGAGAAATTATGAACCACCCTCTACTAAAGCTATTCATCTTCTAATAAAAGTCTTCTTCACCTTTGCATTAGGATGAAAAACACTTTAAAAAATAAAAAGGGATTTAAAACAGATGATTATGAAAAAACAGAATGCAGAGATAAAAGTCTTAAAATTTAGTTGTAGTCCTGAAATACTTCTAAAATGTTTGCCTCATTTGCACTTACATTCAGATGTAAGTATCGACAGATATTGGAATAAAGCGATTTATTGAACTTTCTCAAGGCAACTGCACTGAATTTTGCATTTTTTATTGAAAAACAAGTAGTTTACTCTTCAGTCCTAAAAATCTGGTTGTCATTAACAAAAAAAAAAAAGAAAAAAAAAAAGTAATGTGCTTTAGCAGACTCCAAAACACAATTGCTCTTTCTTGGTCAGCTTTAAGAAAAACAAACTCAGTGCATTGATTCTCTGGGTACGCTCCACATGCTTGTAATTGGAAACACAGCTGACAGTTCAAGTATTTGCCCTTTAAAGTATCCACTCAATCTCTTTGTTCTTGTGTCTAAGTAACAGTCATTCAAATAAAAGGAAACTTACAAAAGAAAAAAAAAAAGCTTACATCCTCAGCAATATTTTAATAACTTTAGGAACTATTTACTTCTTTAAAAATATTTATTTTCCCTGATATGCTGGTGGCTTGGAAGCATTTACAACCATTTTGCTTAATCATTTAAACATTCATGCAAAGTTTTGCTTATTATCTCTTGAACACCTGGCCTTACAGCCCAGTTTGCAGTAGAATTTTTCTATGTTAGTAATAAATCCTACAAACGTAAATTCTACTTCCCTTTGTTTGTAAAGTCTACTTTGTTGCTAAGACCAAAATCCACTAGAAAGTTAAAGCCGAGGAAAGAAAAAAACTATGGGTTTGACTCCAGAATTTTTACTATTACCACGGCAGAAGTTAATACGTATTTTTTACCCACTGTATTGCCTACAGAGAATAACAAAAACAAGGAATGGCAAGGCACATCTTGTACTATTGACTTGTTATTCAGAATGTATTTTCTGCCCCTAGGTTTGGTGATACTTCTTTAGTTAGTCTCATGTTTCTAAACTGGACAATACAGTAGAAGTTGCTACTTAAGACGCACAGACAGCATCTGTCCAAAACATATTTGTAATGATTTACGTTAGTCTTACAGCTGTATAAAGCTTTAAGTTGTCTGTGGACCACAAGACAACACTTTGATAGTATGTGGAAACCTGTTGTGTCATGTAGTATAGGCTTCTTCTCGGTTCCAGCTAGTGGACAGTATTTAAGGAATTGTAAAGTGGATCCCATGAGCATGAATGGAAGGGTACTGTCTCAGAGGCTACGGTATATTCGTATTACAAAAAAATACAGATAAAAGTGAGACTTTTCTTTAATTTCCAACACTGGGGAACTTCAGTGCTAAGCTGTATATTCCCTAAAGCCACAAAATATTAAAGCCGTTTCCACTGTGCTGCAATACAGGAGAAGGGAAGATATATCAGTAAGAACATTTCAGAAGATTGTACCACGTCAATACATACTAACATACAAAAATATGTGCTATACTGAATGCACCCAGATTGTAAGTACCTCTCAGGAGTCACTTTCTTCACGACCATAGGTTGGTAAGTAATAGCCTTCTTATCTTTGATGCCAGTGTAACTGAAGTCCGAAGGGAGAACACCAAGTTCAGCAGCCAAGAAGCCAATTGCTTCTAGAGTTTCTAGATTTTCTTTCTGAAGGGTGAAAGCTGAAATAACCATCTCAGAATTATTAGGGATTCGCACTTCTAAATCATACAGATATTCTGCTAAGACAGATGGGCATGCTCTTCCCTTCAAACTATAACAGCATGCAAACTGCAAAGAAACAGTCCTCCCACCTGACAAAACTCAATAAAATTGAACTTTTTTAGTATTGAAAGAGAAAAATAAAGACTGAGTATGCAAAACTCTTGGAGCAATCAGAAACCCTACTGCCTTTAAAAATACTACCTGATAAAATGCAACACAATTTAATGAGCTTAATATTGACTTATCGTTAGAAACATTCTGTGTATCAGAAACCAACTGCTTTAAGGAATGACACTATAAATCAAATTTGACCTTACTAACTTGTCCAACAGCTAGATACATCTTCTACTTTCAAGGGAAAGCTAGCACAGAGGGAATAACATTGAGCTGGTGCTACAACCAAACGAACTGTCACCACTGTTACTGAACAGTTTATGTAAAATCACTGTAGTAACTTGATTCATCCCTCTCGTTCTGCAGTCATGTAACTACACTGTATTAATAATGATTTATTTTAGCATAGACAAGGGGTCAGCCGGGCCTAGATATCATAGATAAATGATTCCAAGTTTAAGTTTTGCTGAAGAACAGCATAATACCTTGTAGAAAAATGATTCCAAGTTTCAGTTTACTGAAGAACAGCATAATACCTTCACTAAAAATATTTACCTGTATAAAGATCTTGTTTTTCCTGGAAACCACCAGCAGACCTTTTTCTGGACCAGTTTTTTTCTCGAAATCGTACCATTATTGACATATTTGGCTGATCATTGACATCTGTCACCGTAAAAGACTTTGTCTCTAGAAGTTTTCCAAATTTTCTATTGATAAAGTGGTGAACTACTTTTCTGTGCTCTTTGTTTCCATCCGGCTCAAAAGAAAACGTAGAATTTTCTAGCTTTGAATCTAAAAATTTAAAGAAATCACTTGTTTCCTTTTCAGTCACTAACTGACAGAGTTCTCTGTAATCAGCATTTCCTTTCACAATCATTTCATTGTCTTTTGTAACAGTGACTAGAAAGGGGAATTTCTGCCTAACAGCACTGTGTAAATCAGCTCGATCTTTCTTGTCCAGTATAGGTCCCAGCGAGAACTCCCCAGTGCCAGCACCGGCATGATTTTCCAAGTCCCACGCACCCTTCAGATCGCAAGCAAATTTATGAAGCAGTTCACTCATGGGTTTGCCTAGTAAAGAATCCAATGTACGGGCTTCCTCCAGGCCAGACTTCAGGTCAGGTTCACCCTCACGCTGGGTTTTGTCAAGGGATGCACAACAGCTGCTCCCTTCCCAACCTGGGTCAGGGCTGGGCACACCACCATCACCACCACCACCACCACCGGCCTCGGCAGGCAGACTCGGCGGCCCCGTCCGCAGCCTTTTAGGCCGCAGCAGACACGGGCTACTTTGTTCTAGCGGCGTTTCGCTGCTCTTCTGCGGCGACTCAGCGCCGGTATCCCTAAGTAAGCGCTCGGGCGCCTCGATTTCCGTCACGACGAAGTCACTCGGCGAGTTTTTGATAGTGCCACGGAAGCCCGTGTGCTCCGTCAGGTGACTGAAGGAAGGCAGCATGGCTGCCCCTGCCCCCGGGGCACTGCACCTGCGGGAGGAGGAAACACGGACGGGGGCTTGCAAAAAAACCACCGACTCCTCGGAGAAAGGCTGCTGACAAGCAGGGAGGGAGGGAGGGAG
>VZZY01016754.1:464-13088 GCA_013400335.1 Eurystomus gularis
GCAAGAAAATCCAGAAGGATCTTGCAGGACAGGGTGAGTGGGCAAAGACATGGCAGGTGACATCTTTCTGGCATTTCTGTCTTGATGGCCAATAGCAGCTGACTCCTCTGCTCTCTCTAAACATCTCTTCCAGTCAGGGGCAGAACTGGGACTGGAGGGACCTTGTGTGACACAAATGCACTGCTAAGGCAGCCAAAATGTTCTTCATGGCTTTTGGGGAGCTGAATGTCCCCAGGCCCCTCAACACACATCTCCTCCATGCTGGCTGTTTTCCGTAGGGGAATAAATCAAAGTTTCTTGGTGTTCCGGTCTCCAAACAGCTGAGGAGGAACTGACACCCAGGAGCTGGCATCTTGGCTTTTCCTTTCTTTGGCAGAAAGAAACCTGCTCCTGGTAGAGATTCATGCTTTGATTGTGAGTTATTAGTTAAGGGATTTGCAGGAGAGCTGATGTCTCTGGTGGTGAATTCTCTGTTACTGTGAATATTGTGGTGTGGGTGGTCCCATCCTGCCTAAAATCCCTTTTCCTCTCTCCCAGAGCTGTATTATAAAGCGTTACTGTGAGAAGAGGTTTGTTCCCAAATACCTGGCGACTATTGGCATCGACTACGGCGTCACAAAGTAAGCACCTTGGTGGAGCAGGGGGAGCTGCGCGGTCACGGACAGCGAGTGTGGGTCTTCTGGGGCCTGGGCGAGGTGTCTGCTGCAGGTGGCACTGGTCAAACTGGTCAGAGGGGCAGAGGGAAGTGGTGTAGTGAGGCTGTCGCAGCTCCTGAGTGGCAACACTGAGCCAGTCGAGCTTGGCTCTGCCAAGACTGCGTCATTTCCGTGGCGTAATCTTAATTTCTGCTTTAATAATAAGTGAATCTGCATAATTAATGGTGGAATCCCCATCCCTGGAGGGGTTTCCAAGCCGTGGAGATGTGGTGCTGAGGGCCAGGGGTTAGTGGTGCCCTGGCAGTGCTGGGGGAATGGTTGGGCTTGATGATCTTCAAGGTCTCTTCCAACCAAAACAGTTCTATGCTTCTATGATAATCAGCTTTCCTCTGGCAGCTCGTTAAATCCCCATCACCATGTTATATCCAGAACTGGTGCTGTTCTCCTTGTCCGACCAGCTCTAGGGGCAGTTTTCTGGCCACTGAACCCTGGCACTCAGAACTTCATGCTGATTTTTCTGTCCCACATCACTCAGCTCTTTCTCTGCAGAGCGCTGGCAGAGATAACGGGGGTCCTGCAGGGACGTGGCCTGTGCAAGGGATGGAGGACAAGCCTTCTCAAGTATTTCCCTCTTCTCTTTCAGAGTGCAGGTCAGAGACCGAGAGATCAAGGTGAACATCTTTGACATGGCGGGACACCCGTTCTTCTACGAGGTAAGGCAGACCCAGGTCCGGGCAGCCCACCTCAGACATGGTCAGCACCCGTCAGCTCTGCCTGAAAATGGGTGGAAAACTTGAAAATACATTTCCTGGGAGCTTCCTCTGCTACCACACACCCTCTTCTTTCCTGCCATGGACACCTAATGCAGGTCAGCACTGGAAACTACCTGTGTCAGCAGAGAGTCCCTGCTGCTAGGGATGGCTGGATTCAGGAGCCTGATGGAGGTGAGGCTGCTGCAGCTCCGTACTCCAAGGTCCAACCAGTAGCAAGGCTGAGTGTGTATCCCCAGCAGGCTGCACCCCGAGTCCTGGGGTCAGTTTTGGGCCCCTCACTCCAAGAAGGACATTGAGAGGCTGGAGCATGTCCAGAGAAGGGCAACGAAGCTGGGGAAGGGTCTAGAGCACAAAGCAGCCACTGATGGCACAACCAGCACCAGGAACTTCATTCTGGTCTCTCTGGCTGATCAGGTGAAGGAAAATGGAGTTGCTAAAACTGGAGCCTGTAAGGCCACAAACAGCTCTGATAGAAACACAGAACATCAGTTCAAGAGAGACAAGGAGCTACTGGAGAGAGTCCAGCAGAGGCTCCGGAGATGCTGAGGGGCCTGGAGCATCTCTGTGCCCAGGAAAGGCTGAGAGCCCTGGGGCTGCTGAGCTGCACAAGAGAAGCCTCAGAGGGGATCTGAGCAATGCTGAGCAAGAGCTCAAGGGCCCATGGGGGGCAAGAGGATGGGGCCAGACTCNGCTGCCCAGAGAGGTTGTGGAGTGTCCTTCTCTGGAGAGATTCCAAAGGTGCCTGGCCACGATCCTGGGCCCCCTGCTCTGGGTGAGCTGCTGGAGCAGGGGGGCTGGATGAGATGATCTCCAGAGGTCCCTTCCAACCCCCACCATGCTGGGATTCTGTGTGAAAGAATAACCCCCAAACTTTCATATAAACCACAAGTCTAAGGTTTGGCTTTTACAAGCTGCCTCTCATGGTGCCCTGTTTCCAGATGGCTCATTCTTCTTATGAATCTGCCCATCTTGAGGTTAATTTTACTCACAGTACAATCATAGAATCATTTAGGTTGGAAAAGACCTCCAAGATTGAGTCCAACCCTAGGAGATCTCACGAGCTCTGCTTGAACATTTGTAGTCTGCTGGTGTCCTCATCCATGACCCAAGTGCTGGAAAACCCTTGCAGCTGGAGTAGATGATTGTTGTAGGTCCCTTCCAACCGAAAGGTTCCATTCTGCAATGATTTGCTGTACAGATAATGAACAGACCTCTTCGCAAAAAGGAGCTTGAAGGATAAAACTTGAGGGTTTGATCACATAAACTACCACATGCATTTGGAGAGCTACCACAGAGGAGTGATTGTGCTCACTGCTAATCGCGTTTGTTTTAAATCATAAATGAAGGAGTAATGTGGGCCTGCAAGCAGAGGAAAGGAACCTCAAATCTTTGGCTGGTATAATCCTGTAACAGACACTAATTCTTAATTATAAACATCCTTTTGATGCTTGGCAAAGCGTTGTCCTGGGACTAATAAAGACGTGTAGGGTGTGAGGAGCAGTTTTGAACACGACGAACACCGACGTGACATAAAAAAATGAAAATGAGTGAGGGCAAAAGAGTGAGACAATCTCTTCTTCTGCCCAGGGAAGTGGTGGAGTCACCATCCCTGGAGGGGTGCAAAAAACACGCAGACATGGCATTTTGGGACATGGTTTAGTGGTCGTCGTAGCGCTGGGTTGATGGATGGCCTTGATCTTAGAGGTCTTCTCCAACCTTAATGGTTCTGTGGTTCTGTACTGTCTAGGTGACTGCCTGGCTGTGGACTACCATTTATCTGGTTGCTGTTGAAGCTCCCATTCCTCCCTTGGGTTCTCAGCGTTTCCTTGTTGCATGCTCTGAACTTTTGGGCACAAGGATTTTGATGTGATTTGTGTAGAGCTACAAGTCTCGGCTCGGGTGTTCTTTTGGAATCCCAGGTTGGAAAGGACCTCAAAGATCAGCGGGTCCAACCTTTCTAGGCAAAGGGCTGGGCTAGACGAGATGGCCCCACACCCTGTCCAGCTGGATCTTCAAATTGTCCACCACTGGGGACTCCACCACTTCCCTGTGGTGGAAAATTTCCCTGTTTGGGAAATGGGGATGAGTTCCCCAGTCTGTCCTTTTTTCTGTGATCTTCTGTTTGAGTGGAAATCAGACTTTTGTCCCAGAATCTAAAAGGTGCCAGATTGGACTTGATGATCCTAAAGGTCTTCTCCAACCTAAATGATTGTAGGTAAATGGTGATCCCCCAAATCTGCCAGGCCCAGTGCTCTCAGCCTGGCTGTCGCTGACACCAGCGCCCTATTTTTTCCCTGCAGGTGAGGAACGAGTTTTACAAGGACACACAGGGGGTCATCCTGGTCTACGACGTGGGACAAAAGGACTCTTTTGATGCACTGGACGCGTGGCTGGCCGAGATGAAGCAGGAGCTGGGTCCCCACGGGAACATGGAGAACGTTGTCTTCGCTGTCTGTGCAAACAAGGTGGGTTCTGGTGGGATCCTGATCTGTGGCCCTCAGGGCTTCTTGTGTTCGCAGAGTGTGTCCAAGCTGTTGAGTTCCAGCCATAGTAAGGGTAAGTGGTACTGGAAAGTGTGCAGAGAAGGGCAGCGAAGCTGGGGAAGGGTCTGAAGCACAAGTGTGGTGAGGAGCAGCTGAGGGACCTGGGGGTGTTGAGCCTGGAGAAGAGGAGGCTCAGTGGAGACCTTCTGGCTCTCCACAACTCCCTGAAAGGAGGTTGGAGCCAGGTGGGGTCGGGCTCTTCTCCCAAGGAACAAGCACCAGGACAACATGAAATGGCCTCAAGTTGCCCCAGGGGAGGTTGAGGTTGGCCATGAGGAACCATTTCTTGGTGGGAAGGGCTGTGAAGGGCTGTTTGAGGCTGGGCAGGGCAGTGGTGGAGTCCCCATCCCTGGAGGGGTTTCCAAGCCGTGGAGATGTGGTGCTGAGGGCCGTGGTTTAGTGGTGCCCTGGCAGTGCTGGGGGAACACTTGGACTTAATTATCTGTATCTCTTCGAACCAAAAGGACTCTGTGAAATGTTGTTAGGTTGCAAGGAGGACTTTCTAAGAGCCAGGCATGTGCGAGCAGCGCTGGGGACCACATTTCAACGGGGTTTTGAGAACGTGTTGGCCACACATCAGTCAGGATCAAGTAGAGTTGACATTGTCTCTGGACTAGGTAAACTCAGAGGCTTTTTCACTTGCATTTCCTGACCTTTCTTTCCATGCTGCCTCCATCTCTCCAGCATAAGCAAACAGCCTCTCCACCCAGACCGGCCCCTGATCCACTGTTAGATGATCGGCCTCGGAGCCGTGTTCCTCCCACTGCTGCAGCAGACCCTGGCTGGGCTCTCATCTCTGCCTTTTCTCCCCGTCTAGATCGACTGCACCAAGCACCGCAGTGTGGATGAAAGCGAGGGGCGGCTCTGGGCAGAGAGCCGGGGCTTTCTTTACTTTGAGACCTCGGCACAAACGGGAGAAGGAATCAATGAGATGTTTCAGGTGAGGTGTAATGAAGGTGGGGAGGGTACAGACACTGCACAGAGCCGTCATTTGTTGGTAGGATATCACAGAAGCACGGAATGATAAGGGTTGGAAGGGACCTCTGGAGATCATCTCCTCCACCCCCCCTGCTCCAGCAGGTCACCCAGAGCAGGGGGCCCAGGATCGTGTCCAGGCACCTTTGGAATCTCTCTAGAGAAGGAGACTCCACAAGCTCTCTGGGCAGCCTGGGCCAGGCTCCCACACCCTCACACCAAACAAGTTTCTCCTCCTGTTCCCATGGAACCTCCTGGGTTCCACTTGGTGCCCGTTGCCCCTTGTCCTGTCCCTGGGCACCACTGACAAGAGTCTGGCCCCATCCTCTTGCCCCCCATGGGCCCTTGAGCTCTTGCTCAGCATTGATCAGATCCCCTCGGAGGCTTCTCTTGTGCAGCTCAGCAGCCCCAGGGCTCTCAGCCTTTCCTGGGCACAGAGATGCTCCAGTCCTCTCAGCATCTTCCCAGCCTCCACTGGACTCTCTCCAGTAGTTCCTTGTCCGTCTTGAACTGGGGAGCCCAGAACTGGACCCAGTCCTGCAGAGGTGGCCTCAGTGGGGCAGAGTAGAGGGGCAGGAGAGCCTCCCTCAACCTGCTGGCCACACTCTTCTTCATGCACCCCAGGAACTGAACAGCCTGGATCCACAAAAGCACTTGGCCCTCTGTCCCAGAGGTGTCTTCTATTGGTCCCCCCAAGTCCTAAGCTGGTCCTGGCACTGATGATCCCTCTTGCTGTGCTGGGAACGCAAAGCAGAGATGTTCATGTTACCTCTTCAGGTCTAGCACTGAGCTGAAGTAGCCTTGAGATAAATGTGGGGCCTGGCGACCTCCTCACTCTGCCCCATGGTCTTGCAGGGCCTGGATCCCCCCAAACTGGGGTATCTCAGCCCCCGTGACCCAGGCAGTGGAGAGTGAACATTCAGCAGTTGTCCAAATGCTCCCTCGTCCTTCAGGGGATGAGCCTGCAGCCGGCGAGGACAGTGTGGTCTGCAGTGCCACCACCTTTGGGGACTGTTCCTTCTCACTACCTCCTCCTTGTGTCCGCAGACTTTCTACTCTGCCATCATCGACCTGTGTGACAACGGCGGGAAGCGTCCCCCCTCCAGCACGGGGGTTGGCTTCACCAAAGAGCAGGCAGATGCCATCCGCAGGATCCGCAACAGCAAGGACAGCTGGGACATGCTGGGGGTCAAACCCGGAGCCACAAGGTGAGGGGCAAACACAGAATTGAGGCAATGCTGAAGAAACCCTCGGTCCTGAGCACCAAAATTCCCCTTTTAACAGACAAGCCAGGTTGGAGGCAAGGGGGGAATGATAAATATGGAATCACAGGATGGTTTGGGTGGGAAGGGACCTTTAAGATCGAGCAGGGACATCTGCAACTAGAGCAGGTTGCTCAGAGCCCCGGCCAACCTTACCTGGAATCCTTCCAGGGATGGGGCAGTGACCACCTCTCTGGGCAACCTGCGCCAGGCTCTCACCACCCTCAGCACCAACAATTTCTTCCTTCTCTCGAGTCCAAGTCTCCCTTTTTTAGTTTCAAGCCATCCCCCCTTGTCCTGTCCCAACAGGCCCTGCTCAAAAGTCCATCCCCATCTTTCAGACAGGCCCTTTGAAGCACTGCAAGGCCACCAGAAGGTCTCTGTGGAGCCTTCTCTTCTCCAGGCTGAACAAGCCCAACTCTCCCAGCCTGGCCTGCCAGCAGAGGGCTTCCAGCCCTCTGGAACCTCCTGAGAACATCAGCCCTACCAGCTGCCTGGCTTTGCATCCTATCTCTGAGCTGGTCACTCACTTACCAGACATGTTTGGAGAAGCTCCAGCTTTCCTCTCCTTGCTCTTCACACCTGGAGAAGCTTTTAGGCTGCTGTAAGGCTGCTGCCCATGTTAACAAAAAGGGATTGATGTTACAGCTCTTCCACCTGGAAATAGTAGTCCCACAAGAGAGGCTTTCTCTTGTCTTCCTTAGAGGACCTCTAGCCAGGTGGAACTTGTCACTGCCTGTGTAAGACGTTGCCCAGAGAGGTGGTGGCTGCCCCATCCCTGGAAGGATTCCAGGGGAGGTTGGCCGGGGCTCTGAGCAACCTGCTCTAGTTGCAGATGTCCCTGCTCCCTGCAGGGGGGTTGCACTAGATGACCTTTGAAGGTCCCTTCCCACCCAAAGCAGTGTGCGATTCCATGATTCTCTGTTTCTAACTCATCCTCCAGCCCCCTCTCATCCAGAGGGTAGTGATCAGCAGCTCTGCAGGGCAATCTGTGCTGTGATCACAGACCCACCTCCCTCAGGAGCTGCTTCCCTCTCTCCACGGCCTGCAGCTGGAGCCAAGATGTCTGCCTTGGACCAGGCACCCAAGGCTCAGCGGGCCGAAGTGATCGGTGATGCCTTCTTCTCCTGGCGTGCGTGGGTGGTTTGATGTGAGGCTGAGTCAGGGAGCGGGTGCCCCCACGCTGCTTCCCAGCTTCCTGCTCTCGTGGTGCCAGAGACTCAGCGCACCAAGGCACGTGTCACGGGCACGTGTCTGGCATGATGGGACCAAACATGGTGGCGTGGGTGCATGTGCCCCAGGAGAGGGGTTCTCCCCCTCCTCTGCTCGTGCCACACCAAGAATCGTAGAATCCCAGCGTGGTGGGGGCTGGAAGGGACCTCTGGAGATCATCTCGTCCAACCCCCCTGCTCCAGCAGCTCACCCAGAGCAGGGGGCCCAGGATCGTGTCCAGGCGCCTTTGGAATCTCTCCAGAGAAGGAGACTCCACAACCTCTCTGGGCAGCCTGGGCCAGGCTCCCACACCCTCACAGCAAAGAAGCTTTTCCTGTGTCTTTTTCTGTACCTCTTCTCTGTAGCATCACCTCCGAAGCCTGGAGGTCATAGAATCATTTTGATTGGAAGAGACTTTTAAGATCATAGAGTCCAACTATTAACCCAGTCCTGCCAGGACACCACTAACCCCTGGCCCTCAGCACCACATCTCCATGGCTTGGAAACCCCTCCAGGGATGGGGACTCCACCACTGCCCTGCCCAGCCTGGCACAGCCCTTCACAGCCCTTCCCACCAAGAAATTGTTCCTCATGGCCAACCTCAACCTCCCCTGGTGCAACTTGAGGCCATTTCCTCTTCTCCCTATGTTTATTTTTTGGGAGAAGGGCCCGACCCCCACCTCACTAGTGGGGTTCTTCATGCCAGTGAGGGGAGGGTTCAAAAGTGTCTTCACGGGGCTGTTGAGCAGAGAAGCTCCTGGCCCTGCAGTGCGCTGCCAAGAGGAGCAAGGCTGGGCTGTGCTGTGTGACCCAAGTCCCCTCCCTCTTGTATCTCCTAGGGATGAGGTGAACAAAGCCTATCGGAAGCTGGCCGTGCTGCTTCACCCGGATAAGTGTGTGGCTCCCGGCAGCGAGGATGCCTTCAAAGCGGTGGTGAACGCCCGGACCGCGCTTCTCAAAAACATCAAGTAGGGAACAAAGCTGCTCAGATCTGGAAACCTGCCCCTGTTCCCAGCGGATGTCCCTTCTCCTCACGCTCACCGCTGGCATGGACACAGAGGCTTCCCAAGGGGTTGGAGCGCTGAAGAGGAGGGACCCCAGGGCTCTCCTGCATCCCCAGGTCCGTGGTTGGTGTAAGGTGAGGTCCTCACCTTTCCAGGGAGGAACCAGCTCCATTTGTAACTGGAGCTACCTCTGCAGGGAGAAACTGGCTCCAAGAGTGTCCTTTTCCCCCTCCTCCCGTGACGGTGCCAAGAATGGTCCCTTCAGCAGGACTAGGGCACTCCTGGAGGCACCCACCTCCTCCTCATGGCATGGAGCCTCCTGCCACCACCTCTACCATCTCCCTGAGCTCACCTCCTCGGGAAGAGACCCCAAGGCTGCAGTCCCTCAAGCCATGTGCTCCAAATCTCCCAACCCTCTCAGACCACACTGGTGAGCTCTTGGTAGGTGCCACCAGCCCGGAGGTGGCCCTGGCTGTTGGCAGGCAGGAGGAGGGGGCTGGTTGGCTTTTGGGTCGCTCTCTCCTAGTCCCAGCCGCTGTTTTCTTGGAATACTCTTGTTGATTTAGGTGGGAGTGTTGCTGGTCACCCCAACAAGCCCTTGCAAGAAGAATCTTAAGATCTAGCTGTTGGGTTCCTGAGGGAGAGCAGAGCTTGGTGGCTGCTCTTAGGGTTGAGAACAGGACATTCCGTGGGCTTCTTTGGTTTGATCCGGACCCAGTTTTATTTCCTTGCTGCTCTTTGAGGGAATGTCAGGACAAGAAGCTATGAAATGAAAGCCACCAAGTGTGCCCGTGCATGTCCTTACCCCACCCCACAGGTACCCTGTTCCAAAGCGTTTTCTCCTACGGTCAGTGCAATATTTGTGGTTTTTTTCCACTTTAAGGCAGCTTTTCCATGGTTTTCCTTCAAAATACACCGTAAATCAGCAGTAGATCTCCTCCCCTCCCCCTTTTTGGCAGTGGACTTTGAGGGACTTTAAAGCCAGTATCATTCTGATCTGGTGTCTGGTGCTGGGTCGTTGGGAAGAAGAAAGAAGCTGTCCTGCTCAGAAGCACTTTTTTTGCTCCTCCGGTGTAGAAATAACCAAGGGGAGATGTTCCTACAAGAGGTGAATGTTTAAAATAGCTCCGTTTTTCCTCTCCCACCTGTATCAGAAGCTGGGCTTGGGGAGCTTGGGTGTTGGAGATGGGGTTGCACTGGTGGGGTCTTGTTCCACACGTTCTATAGCGCTGTGGAGTTCACTGGAGACCTCCCCACTTGTGGAGGAAACCACTTCATTCTAGCTTCAAGCCTCTTTCTCTGTATTTTATTTTATTTTTCCCCATTGAGGAGGGTAAATAATCCCATTGCTCAACGGTGCACTTCACTTTGAGGGCAAGATCTCCACGCCTGGAGTGGTTTTCAAGGCTTCCTTGGTTCCTGCTGCTCAGGGGCTCTCCAGGTCCCTTCTGTTTGCTCCTTGGGTGACTCTGGCCACCAGTCTTGGGGTTTCTCCTGCCTGTTTACAGAGCTGGCCAGATGTTTGGAGACCATTACCCATGCATGTCACGTCTAGCGATGCCGTTGACCTTCTAAGTTGTGTTATTTTTATAAATTAAACCCCACTTTGGAACAAAGGAAGCCCTGTGAGCTGTCCTCCTGCGGCGACCGCCCACCGTTAATGTTTAATTGCCCTTTGACTCATATCTCCTCCCAGGGCTAGTCAGGCCAAGGCTGGTGGTGAAGAGGTGCCCTTGAGGGTGATGGTGGAGGTTGTGAATCAACTCCGTGGGAGTGGGAGCTGGGTAAGGAGGGAGCAGCGTGGTGGGAGTGCCATGTGGGGTACACCCAGCTGCGGTGGAGCCTGCATCTGCTCAGGGGACCCATGGGTAGCTCCATCCTTTCTCCGTGCACCAACAGCCCCAGTTGTGTGCTTCCTTCAGGCCATCTCCATCAGGACCCCCCAAGCTCGAGATCCTTCCAGCAAGCTTCTAGTCCCAAATTCTACCTTTTGCAAAGAGCAAGTCCTGCTGCTCAAGTGTCTGTCCTGCAACAAAGGTGCTGAGATCCAAATCCCAAACAAAGGGACTTCCCAGTCACAGACTCATAGAATCATGGAATGGTTTGGGTTGGAAGGGGCCTCAAAGATCATCTAGTTCCAACCCCTCCGCCATGGGCAGGGACATCTCCCACTAGACCAGGTTGTTCCAGGCCCCATCCAACCTGGCCTTGAACACCTCCAGGGAGTTCCAGGGGTGTTGAGAAAAGCAGCCAGGAGCCACCTCTGAAGATCTCTGGGAAGGGAAAGCCTCCCATGATGAGCCCAGAAGTGCTCTCCTGCCTGCCTGTGCTCAGTGGAGCTGGCAGGTGGGGATGACAGGAGGACTTCTGGTCTGGCCTCATGGCTGAGAGCCATGATCTGCTCCTTGCTGCCACTCCAGGTGCAAGCAGGGCCCAGGAGAATGAACCGAACCTTCCCCTGAGATGAGGCTACACCCATCATACATCACAAACAGGTGCTGAGTCCCCATGCTGGCTGCCTGACCAGTTAACTTCCCAAACAGGACCTGTCCACGGTGTCCTGTCCATAGAATCAGAGAATTGCTTGGGTTGGAAGAGACCTTGAAGATCATCAAGTCCAACCATTATGCTGACAGGTCACCACTAACCCCTGTCCCTCAGCACCACATCTCCACAGCTTGGAAACCCCTCCAGGGATGGGGACTCCACCACTGCCCTGCCCAGCCTGGCACAGCCCTTCACAGCCCTTCCCACCAAGAAATTGTTCCTCATCTCCAACCTCAACCTCCCCTGGTGCAATTTGAGGCCATCTCCTCTTGTCAGGGTACTCAGGTTGGCCTGGACATGTCCCACCATGGGTGGCCAGGGCTCATGTCCCTGTCCTGTGCTGGTCCAAGCTCCTGCCTGCACCCTTCTCACTTGCCAGCTGCAGCAGGTCAGGAATAACCCCAAGCACGCCCAAAACCTCTGGGCAGCTTTGGTGCTCTCATTTTGGTATTACTGCACAGAAGCAATTACTTCCAAGATGGCCACTTGTTGGAGCTGCTGGGGAGAGGACACATGGGACCGTGGTGCCTGTGGCTGTGCCACAGCTTGGTGGGCCTGAGTGTGGTTCTCCAGCTATCGGAGTGGGCTCCTCAAAGTGTGGTCGCCATCAAGTCTGAACCTGGTTTTCCACATCCAGGGGTGCGAGAGGGGAGAAGAGGAGGAGAAACTTTCTGAAGAGGTTTCAGTGGTGTATTGGTCAGTTTGGGGGGGATGTGGGCAAGGGGGGATGTGCAGGGGACATCTCAGGTTTCTCTGGGGAGGTTAGAAGGTGGCTGTGAGCTTGGGGAGGGCCATGGGATGAGTGGAGCTCCATGGGGGTTGGGGTCTCTAGCACCCATTGAGGCCATAGACAGTTGGTTCAAGATCATAGAATCAAAGAACGGGTGGGAAGGGACCTTTCAGGGTCATCTCGTCCAACCCCCCTGCAGGGAGCAGGGACATCTGCAACTAGAGCAGGTTGCTCAGAGCCCCGGCCAACCTCCCCTGGAATCCTTCCAGGGATGGGGCAGCGACCACCTCTCTGGGCAACCTGCGCCAGGCTCTCACCACCCTCAGCACCAACAAATCCTTTTATTCAGCCTAAATCTCCCCTGTTTGACGTTAAACCATCGCCCCGCCGAGGTGGGTCCCCGTGGGGTGCCCCGTGGGGTGCCGTGGGGGGTCTGCGAGCTGCCGGAGAGGGGGTGAGGAAGAGGCTGGAGCAGCAAAGCAGCGCCGGGACTAGGAGGCGAAGCCCACGAACGAGGACAACCCCCCGCCCCTCCTCTCTGCGCCCCGGCACCGAGAGGGTTACGAAAGGCGGGGACGCACCGAGGAGCACCGGGACCGGCGGAGCCGGCGGTGGGTGCCCGCCCCCAGCCCCGGGGAAGCCCTACCCGCTCCCCCTTCATCATCATCATCATCATCTTCTCCATCACACCCCTTCGGAGCCGCTCCCATGGACCCGCGGCCGGAGCCNCGGTGGGCTCCGGGCTGGCTCCTCCCGACCTGCCTCCATCCATCCCTCCATCCGTCGCCGGTGGAACGGAGCATCTCATCCAAAGGGAGAGCGAGGAAGGACCGGGGGGAATCGCCCCCCGGAGCGGCTGCCCTCGAAGGAGGAGCGGGGAGAGGCATCGCGACATCTTTCTGCTCCGCGTCGCTTCGGTCGC
>VZZY01016754.1:13134-23196 GCA_013400335.1 Eurystomus gularis
TGGGAGAGAGCCGGCCAAGAAGGGGCTTCGCGTGGTCCTCGTCGTCCCCGACACCGGTACCCTTCAGCATCGCCCTTCGGCCGCTCCCCGGAACGCGGCGGGGTTGGGTGCGACGGTGGCGGGAGAAGGGCGAAGGCCTGGTGGCGATGGCACCGGCGATGGCCCGGTGAGCGTTGGGGCGCGGGGAAGGGGGATCGGGGTGTTCCTGTGGGGCCGGAGCGGGAGGAAGGCGTCGCGATGCCCAGGAACCGGGCTTTTTCCGAGCCCGAGTGCTCGGCCGAGTACTCCGCCGACTACTCGGTGAGCTTACCGTCGGACCCCGAGCACGGCGTGGGGCGGACCCATGAGGTGACGGTGCGCAGCTCGGGCCCCTGCCTCTGCCTGCCCCGCTTCATGCGCCTCACCTTCGCTCCCGAGTCCTTGGAGAACCTCTACCAGACCTATTTCCGACGCCAACGCCACGAGACCCTCCTGGTGCTGGTGGTCTTCGCCGCCCTCTTCGACTGCTACGTCCTCGTCATGTGCGCCGTGGTCTACGCCGCCGACAAGCTGGCCCCGGCGCTGGCGGCGGCGGCCGGGCTGGTTGCCCACTTGCTGCTCTTCATCCTTTGCAAGTACAAGCTGCTCCCCGAGCGGGTGGCCCGCCGGTTCCTGCCCTACGTCCTCTGGGTCCTCATCTTGGCCCAGATCTTCTGCTACCTTGGGCTGAACTTCTCCCGCTCGCCCGAGGCCAGCGACACGGTGGGCTGGCAGGCTTTCTTCGTCTTCTCCTTCTTCATCACGCTGCCGCTGCGCTTGGCGCCCATCGTGCTCATCACCGCCGTCTCCTGCGGCATTCACACGCTGGTGCTCGGTGTCACCGTCGCCCAGCAGCAACAGGACGCCCTGGATGAGGGCACACTGCTCAGACAGGTACGAGGGGACAGGGGTGGTGGGAGGCGATGGGTAAATCGGCCCCGTTTGGTGTTTCCATGAGTTGCCGTTGGGTCCATCCTCATCCCTGTGCCTTGACCCTAAAGCCGGGTTTGATCCAGACTCTGTGAGCTGATTGTGGTGTTTGCTGGGAGCAGGGAGCTCCCCAAAACGTATCCAGGGATCAATCTATGTGGAGAGGGGGGCACTGGGGAGTGAAGGAGCACCTGCCCATGATGGGACACATGGCCACAGAGCTGGCCCTGCAAGCGTGGATCCATCCCCAGGAGCCACCCAGGGTGTGTGGCCTCAAGTTGCACCAGGGGAGGTTGAGGTTGGCCATGAGGAACAATTTCTTGCTGGCAAAGGCTGTGCCAGGCTGGGCAGGGCAGTGGTGGAGTCCCCATCCCTGGAGGGGTTTCCAAGCCGTGGAGATGTGGTGCTGAGGGCCATGATTTGGTGGTGCCCTGGCAGTGCTGGGGGAACGCTTGGACTTGATGAGCTTAAAGGTCTCTTCCAACCCAAAGCAACTCTATGACACATGGGCTGCAGTTGGGCTGCTGGGGAAACTGAGGCACAGCGGACTGTGCCCCCCCACTCCCCATCCACCCTGCCCTTGTGAAATTGTGCCCGCTTCCCTCTGAATTGCAAAAATGGCCAAAAATGGCCAGTTTTAGCAGGAACATGGCAGGGGCCCAGCTTCCAAGCTCACAAATAGCCACCGGAGCTTTCCCAGGAGGATGGAGCTGGGCAGCAGCTCGGCGCCAGCTTGGTCCCTGGGCAGTGCCCATCACCCAGCCCTGCTCCTGGGGCAGAGCCTGGGGACACTTTGGGGTCATTTTCAGCCTGGTGAAGCTGGAGAAACAATGTCCCCAAGCCCAAACATAGTCCTAAGGACAAGCCACCCATTGATGCACACAACAAAGGAGGGACATGGGGGTCAGACAGAGGGAGAGAGGTCCCTGGCCCATCAAGTTCTTGATATTTCCAGCCTGGAAGAAGCAGAGACTGGTTTTATTCCCTAAATCAAGGGATTTCATGGCTTGGCCAAGTCCCTTTCCTCCTACCGATGTCCTCATCGGCTGACCCATCCATCTGGGGATTCTTTCCATGGCCAGGGAGGGGAGGGAAAAAAGCCGGAGCTGAAAACTTGTGTTCCGGTGGCTGCTGACGACAGCAGGGAAAATCCCGCTGGAAGCATCCGCTCTGCCCCATGCTGGTGTGAGCTCCGTGGGAGGACGCTATGGGAATTTGGGATGCTCTGGGGCAGGTCCTCGGAGACCTCCGGCTGCTCCCAGCCTAACTAGGAAGGGAGAGAGTGCGGGGTTTATTCTCTTTTTGGGAGCGCTGAGCCTGTGGTCACACCGGGACATCGGAAAACGGAGCCTGTTCTCCAAAAAAACCCCCAAATACCGGGTTTTCCCCATCTCTGGAGTGTGTGGTTTAGGGCTGGTCTCCCAGCCTGGGACACCTCCCGGTGTCACGCAGGGTTTTGCCAGGAAAAGCCCTTTTTGGGCACCATTTCTGGAGCTAGGTGGTGGGGTGGCTGCCCTCCCAGCGATGCCCGGCCAGAGGCACCGCGCTGGCGGGCGATATCCCGGTGGAGCAGTGGCTTTCCCAGTTTTTTTCCTTCTCCGGGATGCGAAGGCTGCACATGGACCGATCCAAAGGGAAGGAACCCTCTGGCTGCCGCCAGCCCCGGGATGGCCACCGCTGCCACCACCGCGTTAATCATTGCCGTGGCACGGAGAGTCCGGAGCCGGCAAAACCTTGGCAACGCGACATGCCTGCTGCAAAAGGAGGAACATTATGTCCAGAAATAAACATCAGACGCTTGATTATTGCGGCCGGGGGTGCGGCTCCCGGAGGGCATTGCTATTAATAGGATGAACTGGAGCCCAAGAAGGGGGGCTTCACGAGACGCCGGCGGCTTCTGCCCCGTTGCCGGCGCCAAGGAGGAGCCCGAAGGTTGAATCATGGCTGGGGGGTCAGGGTTTGGTGGCGTCTGAGGCCATATCTGCTGTGGGTATGAGCAAACCAGCATCCTCAGGCTTGGCCGATGACCTGGGTCCTGGTTTGGATGGCCCTGGTGCATCCCAGCGGGAGCGGATACGGATGGGGAAGGAGGGATAAGGTCCACCAGCTGTGGACCAGTCACCCACCACCCTTCTGTAGGTGTCTTGCTCTTGCTGCCCCCAAAATACTGGCTGAGAATAAAAACCTGTGACCATGCCAGGAGAAGGGTCTTGACCATGCCAAGAGTGCTGTCTTGACCATGCCAAGTGTGGTGTCTTGACCATGCCAGGAGCACGGTCTCCTCCATGTCTGGCTTTTCCCCGTGCTGTTTTGCAACTCAAGGAATGTGGGCACATGCTGGGAGAGGCTGTGGGGGCTGAGCATCCATTGCACAGCTGCAGGATGGAGCCAGAAGATGCTCGGCGTGGGATGTGGCTGTGCCGTGAGGTGCCGGGCGAGCAGATCCCCCGGGCTTCCGAGCTGTGCCGAGTTGTCCCATGCCCATCCAACCCTGGTAGAGTGGCCTGTTGTTATGACAACCTGAGAGGCTGGTTAAAAATAGCGAGTGCTTGCTTGTTTTGGGGGTTTCTTCTCTGTGCCCACCACCAGACGGCTCCTCGCTCACCATCTGCTGCGTCACGGGGGCTTCCCGGGGTTCCCCAGCTCCGGCGGTGGGGCCTGGGGCAGGATCTGGCCCTGGGGACGAGTTGGGGGTCCCAGCTGCTCTCCCCTCCTCCTCACGCTCTTCCTCCCCCTCCCAAAATGTTTCCTGGCTGTAAATCATTTTGTCAACCCCCCGGGGCTGGACTCTGTTTATTGCTGCACGTGGCCCGTTTGAGCCGTGCCTCAGTTTCCCTCTGCGTGGAAGGGGTTGGCAGCTCCTCCCTGTCTCCATGTGATGAGGCCAAGGTGCTCAGGGCTTGATGCTGTTGGGTGGTAAAACCTCCAAGGACAATGGTTTTAAGCTAGAAAAGGGCAGGTTTAGGTTAGACATTAGGAGGAAGTTCTTTAATATGAGGGTGGTGGAACACTGGAACAGGTTGCCCAGAGAGGTGGTGGAGGCCCCATCCCTGGAGACATTCAAGGTCAGGCTTGATGGGGCTCTGAGCAACCTGAACTAGGTAGAGATGTCCCTGCTTATTGTAGGGGTGTTGGACTAGATGGCCTTTGGAGGTCCCTTCCAACCCAAACCATTCTATGATTCTATAACGACACCCAGGGATGGGGTCACATCAGGACTTTCCTCCAGGGATACGGGGGCCAGGGATGGGACAAGCTTGGTACCAGGCAGTTGGGGAGCAGGAGAAGGATGCTGAGCATGGCAGTACATCCCGGATGGAGACGAGCCTGGGGATGGCTCCGTGCTCTTCCCGCTGCTTCCTCCACACTGGCTGTGATGCAGCCCATGGCCTGTGGGGTGGGAGGACATCTCCATGTCCCCATCACCCTTCGGCATAGCTGGAGCCTGTTATCACATCCTCCCGTCACACTTCCCCTTTCTAGACTAAACAAACCAAATTCTTTCAACTTTCCCTCATCAGTCATATTTTCCACAAAGGGCTCTTTGCTCCCATCTGCAAATCTGCTCCGTCCTCTCCCGGGCTGCAGGGACATGGGGTCCAGCCTGTGGGATGGGACAGGGTCCAACCCACAGGGACAAGATCCAGCCTGGAGGATGGGGTCTGACCCATGGAGCTGGAGTCCAGCCCATGGGAACAGGGTCCAGCCCATGGAGACAAAGTCCAGCCCATGAGAACAGGGTCCAGCTCACAGGGACAGGGTCCAGCTCGGATTATGGGCTCCAGCCCATGAGGACAAGGTCCAGCCCATGGGGCCAGGATCCAGCCCATGGAGACAAGGTCCAGCCCATGGGGCCAGGATCCAGCTCAGAGGATGGGGTCCAGCTCATGGAGCTGGCATCCAGCCTGTGGGATGGGATAGAGTTCAACCCATGGGAAAGGGTCCTACCCATGGCGATGAGGTCCAGCCAATGGAGACAGTGTCCAGCTTAGGGATGGGACAGGTCCAGCCTTCAGGTCCAAACCTCCATGTCGTGCTCCCGTGAAGTCCCAAAGCAAACGGGGTGGGTTGTCACAGCCAGCAACCCTCAGGAGCATCCATCCCATATTCTTGCCCATTAAGATGGATGTGGAGGGGCAGGAGCACGAGTCAGTACAGGATCTGGGGGCTTGGCCATATTTTTAACCACATTTTCTGCACAAAGAGGTGCGATTCCCATGGCAGGGGTGGAGGGAGCAGATGCCACGTGAGCCGCTAAGAGCTACTCGCCTTCAGCAGCACCTTCCCCCGGGGCTCCCCCCAGCCCCCGCCAACCTGCTGCCTTTTTCCAAAACATCTCTGCAAGTTTTAATGAAGCTGAGTCAGCCCACAGGGACCGCGAGAGGTCTCCTGAGCTGCTCAAGGTGTGATCCTCAGCCAGACCTCTCCTGCAGAGCCACCCCGAGTCCCCCCAGCAGTTCACGGTGGCCGTGGCTTGGTGATTTCTCCCCAGGGTGTGTTTGATGTCCTCCTCCAGCATCCGAATCCTTTTTTTCCTCTCTCTCTGCTCAGGCTCTGCTGCCCAAGCAGGGACTTATGGTGACACCAGTGCCATTCCCAGGACTTTCACGGACTTCCCCATGGCTCCGCTCACCCCCATCTCCTTTTCTCTGTCCCCAAAGATCCTGTCCAACGTTGCCATCTACCTTTGCGCCATCACGGTGGGCACCATGTCCTACTACATGGCCGACCGCAAGCATCGCAAAGCCTTCCTTGAAGCGCGCCAGTCGCTTGAGGTCAAGCTGAACCTGGAGGAGCAGAGCCAGCAGCAGGTAGGAGCCATGGCTGGGCAAGGGGACAGGGCAGGGGACACCACTGCAGCTTTGGGACATGGATTTGGCAGCCACTGCACGGTGTGGAAGGACCATGGTGGGTGGTGATGGGGACAGGAGGAGCTGAGGAGGGAAATGCATTTGTGCCCAATTTGGGGACTCTCCGTGTGACCATCTTCTTCCAAGGCTTCCCAGCTCCTGCCATGGCCACCACCAAGCTGTCCCCAGCCCCAAACATGGTGCAGCAGGCCACGTGGCAGGTCCCCATCCCCGTGCACAGTCACATTGCAGGTCCCCAGACACAGCCGTGCAGCGCGTCCCTGGGCACAGCCATGCAGCAGGTCCCTGTCCTCAGGAACAACCACATGGCAGGTCCCTGTCTCCATGCATGGTCACACAGCAGGTCCTCATCTCCAGGAAGGGCCACGAAGCATGCCCTTGTCCCCAGGAATAACCACATGGCAGGTCCTTGTCTCCATGCATGGTCACTCAGCAGGTCCTCATCCCCAGGAAGGGCCATGAAGCATGTCTCCATTGCCAGGAAGGTAGCACACAGCATGTTCCTGTCCCCAGGAACAACCGTGTGGCAGGCTCCTGTCCCCATGCATGGCCACATGCATGGTCCTCATCCCCAGGAAGGGCCACGCAGCACATCCTCATCTCCAGGCAGGGCCATGCAGCATGGCCCTGTCCCCAGAAACAACCACAAGGCAGGTCCCCATCCCCAGGCAGGGCCACACAACATGGCCCTGTCCCCAGGAACAACCACATGGCAGGTCCTTGTCTCCATGCATGGTCACTCAGCAGGTCCTCATCCCCAGGAAGGACCACGTAGCACATCCCTGTCCCCACATACAGCCACATACAGGGCTCCCATCCCTGAGCATAGCCATGTGGCATGTCCCCGTCCTCAGATGTGGCCACACAGCAGGTCCCCACCAGGCCTCCGACCATCTCAAGGGCTGGTCCTGCAGCCAACCACGACCCGGGGCAGGGGATCCAGCAGCAGTCCCAGCTCTCTGCTCACCCCAGCAGCGATGCCGGCCGCGGCAGAGCCCCACGGCTGGGCCATCACCACACCATGGTGGCCCGGCAAGAGGAGCAGTGGGAGGGGACCTGGTGTTGCGATGCCAACCAGCTCTTCCAAGCTCCAGCCACGGTCCAGGGATGAGCTGGGCTAATTTTAGCCCCTTATCTGGGACCTCTCTCCCCATCTCCCTTCTCTTATCTATTCGATCAGCTGCTGGCAATTTGCTCCCAATGGCAACAAGAGACAGGTGGCAAGGCCGGGCTCTTTGCTGCGAAACCTGGGTGGATGCTCTGATGTCTAATAGAGGGTTAGGTCCGTGGAGGGGTTTGGGTGACGGGGCCAAATCCTGGGGCTGGGGGATGCTCTGAGCGAGAGCACCTTCGAGACCCCTGCTCATGGGTTTGGAGGGGCGTAGGAAGGGTTACGAGGATTATTCTCACACGAGCTTTGTTTCTTTAGGGAACCGAGCTAAAAATAGCTTGTGATCTTGCAGGAGAGGCTGGGAGCGGGAGCCCGGGGGGCTCAGGGCAGGGAGCTGGCGGCCGGATCCATCCCGCTCCATCCAGGCCATCAGCGGTGGCTAAACCAACCGCCCCACGGGCAGAGCCGAGCTCGAGAGGAGCTGGGAGGACAGGGATGGGGCGAAGGGACCGGTGCCGTTCCTCCAGCAACGGTCCCGCCGTGGCTGTGAGCAGAAACCCCCCACCCCGGGGGGAAAATCCACTTTGTTCACTGAGTGACATCCCCGCCTGCAGCCAGGCTGGTTTATCCCTTCTCCAGCTCCGGGTCTGCGGGGACAGCAATGGGTATGATGTCCCCAAGTGGGTTTGACCCTCCTGGAGGACCTTGGTCCCATCCTACGCATGGATGTGGGGTTCTCACCATGCTTTTAAACAGAGAAATCCTCCCCGGCGTGCTTTAACCCAGCCCCAACACACCCCCTGGGCAGGACACCCTGGGACAGCTCATAGGGACCTTGGGGGACATCGGTGCAGCCCCCGAGGTGGCTCCCAGCACCGTGTCCCGGGGTTGTTTGGGCCAATAAAAGCTTGGTCAACCCAATGCACTTGGGTTCCGAAGCCTGCCGAAGGGACCTGAGGTGCACAAGCAAGTTTTGCATCTCACTGGGTGTCCAAAGACATGGGTGGGACTGTCCTTTCTTCCCAGGGCTCTGGGGACAGGGGGGCTGGTGGCTGCAGATGTCACCCTGTCCCCAGAGCATCCCCTCCACCCATGGGTGCGGGTTCGGGGTGATGCCTCCCAGCTCCCTGCGGTGCCCTGGAGGAAAAGCTCCTGTTTCACCCATGGCAATGTTCCACCAGCTCCTTCCCTAGGCTTGGCTGACACCTTGGGCTAAAGCCCTGCCAGGGTCCTGGGACCCTTTGGTCCCAGCCAGCTCCAGCAGCGCGGGGCCAGGAGCTCTGAAATGTCACTTGGCTGCGCTCTGTCCCCATGGAGAGGGACATTCTCAGGCTGCAGCGGATTCGTGCTGTGATTTTACACCGTTTATTCGGGCCAAGCCTTTGCACCGTGCTTTTAGGTTGATCATTGGCACCACGGATGTCAACTGTCCACTTGCGCCGTGCGTTTGCTCGGTGGTTTTGCACCATTCCCTCGTACCCGACTCCACACCGTGCCTTTGCACCACGGATTCACACCCCGCGTGGTTGTGCCGTGGTGATGAACCCCCTTCCCTGCCCGTTGTCCCCAGGAGCGGCTGATGCTCTCCATCCTGCCCAAGCACGTGGCCGATGAGATGCTGAAGGACATGAAGAAGGACCCGAGCCAGAAGGAGATGCAGCAGTTCAACACCATGTACATGTACCGCCATGAGAACGTCAGGTGGGACCAGACCTGGCAGTGCTGGGTTAATGGTTGGACTTGATGGTCTTAAAGGTCTTTACCAACCTAAACCGTTCTATGATTCACCAGGAGGGGAAAAAACATCAAATTTGGGGTAGAAATGTTGGTGAGACAACATTGGTTGTTGTTGGTGGTGAGACACTGGCACAGGTTGCCCAGGGAAGTTGTAGATGCTCCATCCCTGGATGTGTTCAAGGCCAGGTTGGATGGGGCTTGGAGCAACCTGGTCTGGTGGGAGGTGTCCCTGCCATGGCAGGGGGGTTGGAACTAGATGATCTTTGAGGTCCCTTCCAACCCAAACCATTCTATGATTCTAGGTACATTTTGCAGTCCTGGCTAGAAAAGAGAGGAGCGATTGGGGTGGTTTGCAGCTAAAGCTTTGGGTTGTCAAGCCCTGGTGGAGGAATCTCCATCCCTGGAGGGGTTTCCAAGCCATGGAGATGTGGTGCTGAGGGACATGGGTTAGTGGTGCCCTGGCAGCGCTGGGTTAATGGTTGGGCTCGATGATCTGAAAGGCCTCTTCCAACGCAAATGATTTTAAAGCGAAGGGCGATAGGGGATGGCCACCAGCCAGACCATGGCTCAGGGCCCATTTTTGCTCCAGCCATGTCCCCGAACAGCCTTTCCTCCAGGAGAGCAGGGAAGAGGTAACCCGGGGTGGGGAGACACATCAGGGCTGAGCCTCTTGCCGTCACTCCCCCCGCAGCATCCTCTTCGCAGACATCGTGGGCTTCACCCAGCTCTCCTCATCCTGCAGCGCCCAGGAGCTGGTGAAGCTCCTCAACGAGCTCTTCGCCCGCTTCGACAAGTTGGCAGCCGTGAGTAGCCCCTCCCTCTTTACCCCACACCCCCCCCCCCAGCATGTCATGAGCGGGGCAGGTCTCAGCCACCACCTCACCCCACCTCCAGCCAAAAGCTCCATCCCGGGATGGGGATGAGGAGGTTAAAATATTATTGCTCCAGGATGCTGGAGACGCCCAACGTTGCAAAAATAGAGCTGAGAAGGGGGGGGCCCCCCTACATCTGGGAAGACGGGGCCCCCCCCGAGCCAGGCGACAGCCAGGCTCCTGGCCAAGCCCTCAGGGGAAACAGGGTGGGAATGGAAAATCCAATTATTTGTGTCTCTTCCGGCCCAGGAGATCTTTGGATGGTCAAGGTCAGCCTGGGAGAGGGATGGAGCAGGCTGGGGGGGAAGGCCCAGGTGATGGTGGGGGGCTGACACCGTGTCCCCCTCCCCAGAAACACCATCAGTTGCGCATCAAGATCTTGGGCGACTGCTACTACTGCATCTGCGGGCTGCCCGAGTACCGGGAGGACCACGCCGTGTGCTCCATCATGATGGGGCTGGCCATGGTGGAGGCTATTTCGTAAGGGCTTTCTCCTTGGGGAGGGGGTCCTGGTGGGCTGAGG
>VZZY01016754.1:23796-38013 GCA_013400335.1 Eurystomus gularis
AATGATGGGAGGGCTGGAAGGCCTCTGCTGGGAGGCCAGGCTGGGAGAGTTGGGCTTGTTCAGCGTGGAGAAGAGAAGGCTCCAGGGAGACCTTCTGGTGGCCCTGGAGGAGAAGGGGGCCCACGGGAAAGGTGGAGATACTTTTTACAAGGGCTTGTCATGACAAGACAAGGGGTGATGGCTTTAAAGAGGGAGATTTAGAGTAGAGAGAAGGAAGAAATTGTTGCTGCTGAGGGTGGTGAGAGCCTGGCGCAGGTTGCCCAGAGAGGTGGTGGCTGCCCCATCCCTGGAACCATTGCAAGTGAGGCTGGCCTGCTCTAGTTGCAGATGTCCCTACTCAGTGCACAGAGGTTGGACTAGCTGACCTTGAAACGTCCCTTCCCACCCAAACCATTCAGTGGTTCTGTGATCTCCAGGGGGGGAGGTGGACAGGGACATGGTGCCCTGCACCCAAGGGTGACGCCGGTGTCCGGTGCCGGCAGGCGGGTGCACATCTCGCAGAGCACCATGGATTGCCTGAAGGGTGAGTTTGAGGTGGAGCCGGGTGAAGGTGGCTCACGCTGCGAGTACCTGAAAGAGAAAGGCATCGTCACCTACCTCGTGGTGGTCCCCAAGCAGCCCCTACGCAACGGCATCAACGGAGTGGTAAGTGACAGCAGTGGTGCCACTGCAAACCGGGGTGGTGGGGGCAGGCCACCCCACCATGACCCACAACCTTCCACCTTGCAGAAGCTCTCACTGACCTCGTCCCATGGTGGTTCTCCGCCGTTGGTCAACACCAAAGAGCGCAATGGCAGCCTCAGCCTGGGCTGCACCAGCCCTGAGGAGCCCGAGGAGCCTGACACCAGGGTGAGGGGTGTCCTGGAGAGCGGGGAGGAGGATGGAGAGGTACAGCCCATGCCAAGCATCCCCCTTCCAGCAGCTCGCTTGCACTTAGTGGGGCTGCTGATGGCCACATTGAGGTGGTTGAACATCCCGTGGGTGCTGGTGTGGTCTTGCAGGCGGTGAACCCCTCGTTCCCCAACCCTCGGCGGCGGCTGCGGCTGCGGGACCTGGCCGAGAGGGTGATCGACGCCTCGCAGAACGAGCAGGAGCTCAACAAGCTGCTCAACGAAGCCTTGCTGGAGCGCGAGTCCATCCAGGCGTGAGTCACCCCGGCTGGTGGCGTGTCCCGGCATGGCTCGGCAGGTCCTCGGTGCCACCAGGACCTGATGGGTGGTGTTGCCAGCAGGCTGAAGGGGAAAAGCACCTTCCGGCTCTCCATGCGCTTCATTGACCCCGAAATGGAGACGCGCTACTCGGTGGAGAAGGAGAAGCAGAGCGGAGCTGCCTTCAGCTGCTCCTGTGTAGTCCTCTTCTTCACCGCCTTGGTGGAAGTCTTCATCGACCCCTGGTAGGGCAGGGAGGTGCTGGGGAGGGGTGGCCCCAGGCCATGCTTGGCCTCGCTAGGCTTCAAACTCATCCCCTCTTGGCCTTTTTGGCAGGTTGGTGGCCAACTATGTGACCTTTGTGGTGGGGGAGATCCTGCTGCTCATCCTCACCCTCTGCTCGTTGGCTGCCATCTTCCCCCGGGTGAGACTGGACGGGCTTGCCACTCATGGTGATAGGACACCGTGATGTCCCATCACCGTGTCCTGCCTGGGTGAACCTCCCTCACCTTCTTCTCCCTGCAGGTCTTCCCCAAAAAGCTTGTGGCCTTCTCCACCTGGATTGACAGGACCCGCTGGGCACGCAACACCTGGGCCATGGCCGCCATCATCATCGTCACCATGGCCGACGTTGTGGACATGGTGAGACACCAGCCTGCTCTAGCATCCAATAATCGTTCACAGCCAATCGTTAAAGCAATTAGGGCTGCAGTATAGGGAGGAATTTAGGTTGGGTGTCTTCCTTCTGCTCTGCAAAGCACCCTGGCCCCCTGGGTGGCCATGGAGAAGTGGACCCCATCCCCATGTCCTGCTCCTCACCCTGCCTTCATTCCCCCAGCTCAGCTGCTGGCAGGACCATGGTGGGCCAGGCAATGGGACGGTGGGGCCACCACAGCTGGGAGGCTGCGGGGAGCAGCCCAAGTACTACAGCTACATCGCCTTGCTGGCCTTGGTGGCCACCATCATGCTGGTGCAGGTCAGCCACATGGTCAAGCTGACCCTCATGGTGCTGATCACCGGGGCCACCGGCGCCGTCAACATCTACGCCTGGGAGCATATCTTTGACCAGTACGACCGGCGCCGTGGCCAGCAAAGCACGTAAGGGGTGGCAGGGGGGTGGGCACGGGTTGGGGTGGCATGGCCGTGCCCACCACCCACCCACACCTCGCCACATCTGCCGGCAGGTCCTCAATGGTCCCTTCCAAGTACTCCATGACAGCGATGATCTTCATCGTGATGCTCAGCTTCTACTACTTCTCTCGCCACGTAAGTGACTCGCCCCCGGACCCCGGGAAGCTCCTCTCCCCACCGTGTCTTCACCCTCAGCCCCTGCCTGTGTTTCTTGCAAGCTCCAAGGCAGCAGGATTTGTCCCCAGCTCTTCTCCAAGGAAGCCCACCCAGGGGCTCTCCAGGACCACGTCAGTGCAGAGAACATCTCCATGTCATGCCTGAGCTTGGGATGGGCAGCAATGTGGTGGCCTAAGGCCCATGCCTGCCCCGTGAGGGTCACATTTGCACCTCAGAGCAGGTCTCATGCCCCCAATTAGGGCTTCACCATGTCCCAGAGTCTTCTTCTAGGCTGTACCCAAGCCCAGACTGACCCCACAGCAGCCAGGATGCTCCCAAGGCTGGAGAGGACCCCTTGGTGGGTGGGAACAGGGGATGCAGCCATATCCCCCCACCCACAGGTGGAGAAGCTGGCCAGGACCCTCTTCCTCTGGAAGATTGATGTCCACGACCAGAAGGAGCGTGTCTACGAGATGCGGCGCTGGAACGAGGCCCTCGTCACCAACATGCTGCCTGAACATGTGGCCAGGCACTTCCTGGGCTCCAAGAAGAGGGATGAGGTGAGGGGCACCCAGGAAGGGGAATCTGCCCCCATTCTGGGGGTGGGGGCAACCTCCAGACCCAGAGGCTTTGCCATAGGCTCTGGCTGAGCACCTTTGGTTGGAGGAAGATGACGTCTTGGCCATGCAAGGTGAGGTTGCAAAGCACCATCAGGTTTTCACACACACCAAGGGAAGATGGCTTCACACGAGGGTTTGGTGCTCTGTGGAGGTGCTGGTGCCATACGTGGGCATGTCCCTGGCTCACAGCTGTTGTCCCATCCTGTCCCCAGGAGCTGTACAGCCAGTCCTACGATGAGATTGGCGTCATGTTCGCCTCCCTCCCCAACTTTGCTGACTTCTACACAGAGGAGAGCATCAACAACGGGGGCATTGAGTGCCTGCGGTTCCTCAACGAGATCATCTCCGACTTTGATGCGGTGAGTCAGGATGGAGCTGGCCATGAGGATCATGTGGAGCTTGGTCAGACCTTTCCTTCCTGCCCCATCTTGGGACAGAAGGACCTGACATGGCCCCAGGGTGCCTGAAGGCCTTGTCTCCATGACTCAGCTCCTGGACGAACCCCAGTTCCGGTGCATCACCAAAATCAAAACTATCGGCAGCACCTACATGGCCGCTTCTGGAGTGACCCCCGATGCCAACGCCAATGGCTACAGCGCCAAGGTGAGGGGTCCCTGTGGTGGGGGCACGGTGGGCAGGCCTGACTGGCAAGAAGCCAAAGGAAAAGGACCTGGGGGTGTTGGTCAACAGCTGGCTGGAGAGGAGCCAGCGTGTGCCCAGGTGGCCAAGAAGGCCACCAGCATCCTGGCTTGTGTCAGCACTGGTGTGGCCAGCAGGAGCAGGGCAGGGATTGTCCCCCTGCACTGGGCACTGGGGAGGCCCAACCTCCAATCCTGGGGTCAGTTTTGGGCCCCTCACTCCAAGAAGGACCTTGAGGGGCTGGAGCGTGGCCAGAGAAGGGCAACGAAGCTGGGGAAGGGTCTAGAGCAGGAGTGTGGTGAGGAGCGGCTGAGGGACCTGGGGCTGTTGAGCCTGGAGCAAAGGAGGCTCAGGGGAGACCTTCTGGCTCTCCACAACTCCCTGAAAGGAGGTTGGAGCCAGGTGGGTTTGAGCTCTTCTCACAAGGAAGAAGTGACAGAACAAGAGGAAGGGCCTCAAGTTGCCCCAGGGGAGGTTGAGGTTGGACACAAGGAACAATTTCTTGGTGGGAAGGGCTGTGAAGGGCTGTGCCAGGCTGGGCAGGGCAGTGGTGGAGTCCCCATCCCTGGAGGGGTTTCCAAGCCGTGGAGATGTGGTGCTGAGGGCCAGGGGTTAGTGGTGCCCTGGCAGTGCTGGGTTAATGGTTGGACTTGATGATCTGAAAGGTCTCTTCCAACCAAAACGATTCTGTGATTCTATGAGCCGTGCTGCCCTTGCAGAAGGAGACCCTCTCGGATAAGGAGCGCTGGCAGCACTTGGCCGACCTGGCTGACTTTGCCTTAGCCATGAAGGTGACGCTGATGAACATCAACTACCAGTCCTTCAACAACTTCATGCTCCGCATAGGCAAGTCCAGCAGCGTGGGTCAGGATCTGCCTCGGCATCCTCTGTCCCTCCTTCCCTGCCAGGAGTGGGACACTGGGCAACACCTGAAGGCAGCAGGGCTGGGGGGACACCTCATTGCCCTGCCCCACCCCCTGGGACAGACTCTCCTGCAGACCAGGATGTCCTGTCCATATCACCAGCCTTGGTGGTGACATCTACTCTCCATCTTGCACAGGCATGAACAAGGGGGCCGTGCTGGCAGGCGTCATCGGTGCCCGCAAGCCACACTACGACATCTGGGGCAACACGGTGAACGTGGCCAGCAGGATGGAGTCCACCGGTGTGATGGGGAACATACAGGTGGGGTGATGAGGAAGAGGACAAATCAACAACCCATGGCGGGGCTGCAGCCCTCAGAACACTCCTGGCTTCGGATGGGAGGGGGAAAGTGTTGCCAGGAGGACACAGGAAGGTTGGGGGTGGTTGAGGGGCTCCTCCAAGCCGGGAGTGGGACAAGGTGATGCTCAAAGAGCAGTCCAAGATCATGGGGTGGGAAGACCTGTTGTCTGAGCAGCACACTGGGGTCCTTGCTTCCCATGTCATGTTCCAGGCAAGGACCTCCCCAGCCTCCCACCATGTCCACTTGTCCCCACAGGTGGTGGAGGAGACCCACCTCATCCTGAAGGAATACGGCTTCCGCTTTGTGCGCCGGGGAGCCATCTACGTCAAGGGCAAAGGGGAGCTGCTCACCTTCTTCCTCAAGGGCCGGGAGAAGCAGGGCTCCTTCGTCAATGGCTCCTCTGTCACCCTGCCCCATCAGGTGGTGGACAGCTCTTGAGGGGTCCAGCACCCGCCTGCCACCACAGCCACCACCTCCCGGCACCGAGCAGGGCGGCTGGGAGGGGGCTCGGGGACGTCCATCCCACCGCCGGTCCGGATCTGAAATCAAACCTCAAGAAACCAACCTCTTCACCCAACCCTTTCCGAGCTCCCGCTGGAGGTTTCTGGTGGAGGGTCTTTGCTCCATCGTGCTGTGGCCAAGCAGGAGGGAGACGTGGGGTCACCTCGGTGAGCTTCTCAGGATGTTCACGCTTGTGCCCAAGCGCACGTGAGCTTGCAGCCCTCGTTGGGCACAGGACACGCGTCACCTTTCCACGGGCTTCACTGGCCACCACGCCGGCAGGACAGCGTGACCTTCAAGTAGCATGATGGGGCCTCAGCACGAGGAGATCCAAACTCAGGGCCGGATGGGAAGACACCACGTCTCTTCTGCGTGCCAGGAGCAGGAGCTACGAGAACCAGGAGCATCCGGGCTGTGCCGTTACTTCGGCCCCAAGTTCATCCTCGTCACAAACCACCGTAGTTAGGAGATGGAGGAGATGGAGAGCGCGGAGCCACCGCCTGGGACTCGGGGGACAAGACGAAGGAGCCGCCGTGGTGTGTTCCAGATATATAAAGATGTAGGATCTCAGAGTACAGATGGACATTTATATTTTTAACCCCTCGTGCCCCATGCACGCTGCCCTTGGCCACTGCCACTTTGCTGTCGCTTGATGGAGGAGAGGCCCAGGGAGCAGCCGAGGAGAAGCGTGGAACCCAGAGGTCCAGGGGAGAAGGCAGGAGCCCGCAGGGTGGGATCGCGCCGCTAGTTTCTTGAATAGAAGCAGTCGAATTTCAAAGCCTGATTCCGCGCTTGCTTTGTTCTGGGGGTTGTGGGGACGGGGAGATGGGTCTGACCAGCCTGAGGAGGGGTTGTTGGGTTTGGAGGGGACAGGGCTGAGCAGCTCTCCCCAGTGGCATTTGCTCCTCACCCTCCTTGGGGACCAGCTGAGCGCACAACCACTGGGGTTGGTGATGTGAACCGTGTGGGAGCTTAATCCTCACCCATCAGGCAGAAGAAGGACATAAAGGACCTGGGGGTGTTGGTCGACAAGTGGCTGGAGATGAGCCAGCGTGTGCCCAGGTGGCCAAGAAGGCCACCAGCATCCTGGCTTGTGTCAGCACCAGTGTGGCCAGCAGGAGCAGGGCAGGGATCGTCCCCCTGGACTGGGCACTGGGGAGGCCCAACCTCCAATCCTGGGGTCAGTTTTGGGGCCCTCACTCCAAGAAGGACCTTGATGGGCTGGAGCGTGGCCAGAGAAGGGCAACGAAGCTGGGGAAGGGTCTAGAGCAGGAGTGTGGTGAGGAGCAGCTGAGGGACCTGGGGGTGCCTATCCAGAAGAAAAGGAGGCTCAGGGGAGCCCTTCTGGCTCTGCACAACTCCCTGAAAGGAGGTTGGAGCCAGGTGGGGTCGGGCTCTTCTCCCAAGCAACAAGTGACAGGACAAGAGGAAACAGCCTCAAGTTGCACCGGGGGAGGCTGAGGTTGGCCANGTTAACGCTTGGACTTGATGATCTTAAAGGCCTCTTCCAACTAAAGCAATTCCATGACTCCGTAAAAAAAAAAAATAAATCCACATCCCCGACACGTGCTGCTCCATCCCTGCATCTGCAGGACCTGGCTGTGGGTTCAAGCAGCACCTACGGGGACCTGGAGCAATGCTGGACAGGGGAAAAAACCTGCATCTGCACCCACCCTGGCCCAGTGACAGTGTTTGTATCCTGGGATACAAGCCTGGAGGTGTCATGGGTCTTACAGAATCATAGAATCGTTCTGGTTGGAAGAGACCTTTCAGATCATCGAGTCCAACCATTTCCCCAGCACTGCCAGGGCACCACTAACCCCTGGCCCTCAGCACCACATCTCCACGGCTTGGAAACCCCTCCAGGGATGGGGACTCCACCACTGCCCTGCCCAGCCTTGGCCAGGACTCAACAACCCTTGCCAGGAAGACATTTTGTCCAGGACCTGCCTCCTCCTGTCCCACACAAAGGGGCTTGTGCCCAAGACCTGAGCTAAGCTTGGCTTTGCTGCGGCTCCCTCAGCGACAAGCTGCAGCACTTTACCCTCGCAGCTTAAGTGCCCATTTCCTGGGGATTTTCCCCCAAAGCCTGGCCTAGACCTTTACCCAACCATGCTGGGCTCCACGGGCAGGTGCAGAAGGTCAGGGCAGGGACTTACCCTCTGCCGGTGTTTTCCCTCTCACCTTATCACACTGGCATAAACGAGACGGGAGGAAACACCATCATTTAAACCACCGCTAAAAATCAGTAGTAGTAACTTACAAGAACTTTACTTATGAAGCGTTAACGTACGGTGACAAAAGAGCAAGAGTTTAAAGGTCTGCTCCAGGCCTGAAGCATGACGGGACACCACCTAAGCCACCCCACGCCTGAGGGGAAGGAAACAGCACGTGTAAAGCTACAACTGGTTGAAATCTGGGAATTTCAGCGTTTGTGCCTTGAGGGGGTTTAGCAGAACCCACAGGAGGCCCTGGGCTGCCGATGGGAATAATGAAACCTCACCTCCATCCCTCAACTCCTCCAGCTTCCAAGGCAAAGTCCTTTCCTGGCTGTAGGCCTCAGGGTAGGGATTATTCCATTTGCCCCCCAAAGCACCCAGATCTTGAAGATCTAACTAGTTTCCATTCCAACCATGAGATGTTTCCTGCAGCCACAGAGTTCTGTGGTGCCCACCGCACTCAGAGCGCCGAGGAGAAGTCACCTGCTGCAACAGCCTCCCAGGAGCCTCAAGGAAACCTCTCTCGAGATCCAAGCTGGGCTGGTTGCTCAGTTGGAGGGGTGGTTTCCAGCAGTCCATGGAAAACATCAGCATTTGAGGTCACCCCTCACAGGCTGGGGAGCTCAGGGAGAGCTGGGGTGGCTTAGGGTGCTCCAACCATGGTGTCTTCAGCGCTGCTGAAGGATCTGAAGGCCTTGTGCAGGGCCACGCTGCGGAACAGGGCCGAGTGAGCTGCTGCCGTCTCTGCTAGAGACGTGGGAGCCTCAGCTGGCAGGAGAAAAGGGTCCGTGAGGAAAGGAAAACCACGTTGTGCCAGCCTAAAATGATCTGCTTCTCATTCTTCCCTCGTCCCCGGAGAGTTTTCTACTCTCCCTCATGTCAAGTTCTTCTTCTCATAACCCTCCTTTCCCCTTCCCAACTCTTTGTGTCCTGCAGCTGCCCCATGGGATTTGATGGCTGCAGAGAGCACCAGAGCCTTCAACACCCGCCGCTGAAGGGTGAGGACAATGAAACACGGAAGCCTCTGCTGTCTTAGCTCAGAGGACAGTGAAATTTGGGAGCAAAGGCAGAACTTTGCCTGTAAGGGGACAGGGAAAGGACAGGGGAGGCCACTGACACAGGACGAGGTGACTCCTCCAGTCAACAACAAGCCAAGGAGCTTGTGGAATCATCAACCATAGAATCATTTTGGAGCGGGACATGGCGTGGCTGGAAGCTCGGGGAGACAAGACGGGCAGATGATTCCTCAGCCCAGTTTGGCATTTGTAGGAACCTGTTAGAAAATGCTGCAGGTCCAGGATTAAGCTGTTCCGTGGTGTGAGGGCTGCAGAAGACCTCAGTGTTGTGGTGAGTCTCTGCTGGGCCAGGAGGAGGGAGCAGGGAAAGATTTTATCATAGAATCATGGAATGGTCTGGGTGAGAAGGGACCTTTCAGGGTCATCTCGTCCAACCCCCCTGCAGGGAGCAGGGACATCTGCAACTAGAGCAGGTTGCTCAGAGCCCCGGCCAACCTCACCTGGAATCCTTCCAGGGATGGGGCAGCCACCACCTCTCTGGGCAACCTGCGCCAGGCTCTCACCACCCTCAGAGCAACAATCTCTTCCTTCTCTCGAGTCTCAATCTCCCTCTTAGTTTCAAACCATCCCCCCTTGTCCTGTCCCAACAGGCCCTGCTCAAAAGTCCCTCCCCATCTTTCTGACAGGCCCCTTGAAGTCCTGCAAGGCCACCAGAAGGTCTCCCTGGAGCCTTCTCTTCTCCAGGCTGAACAAGCCCACCTCTCCCAGCCTGGCCTCCCAGCAGAGGGCTTCCAGCCCTCCCATCATTGCTGGGGCCTCCTGTGGCCCCGCTCCACCAGGTCCATGTCTCTGCTGTGCTGAGGACTCCAGAGCTGCCCCAGCACTGCAGGGGGGTCTCCCAGAGCGCAGCAGAGGGGCAGGATCCCCTCCCTGGGGATGCAGCCCAGGATGTGAGCACACATCAGCAGAACACTTTGCTTCCTTCTGTCCCCAAACTCCACTTGGAAGGAGCCCTGTCCATCTGCAGAACCACAGGAGGGTCTGCCCACCCCACACCTCCAGACCCTGTGCTGTTTACTTACGTGTGCAGGACACCACGACTTCGGTGGGGAGGCTGCAACAGAGGTCACTGTAACACAGCCTCGCGTGGAAGGGAAAGGTCCTGCTTTTCCTTGACACGCTATATTTAAACACCAGCAAGTTACACAAGGAGTTTCTCTGCAAGGTTCCTTCGATCTGGGCCGAAAAGCATTCCTGGAGGGACAAAGACAACATCTCAAACACGCAGCTAGGGAGGAAGCCCATCAGGGTAGGGCTGGGAGCTCGCCAAGCGTGGGGCCCCCACCCTCCAGTTGAGTTTAGAGTCAACACAATAATTCCAGAAGCTCTGAGAACCAGAACCGTGAGTGCTCCACGTAAAGAAAACGGCCGAAATTTCTCCCCAGCGCTTTGGTGACATCAAAGGGAGAAGGACAAGTGAACAGTGCTGTGGTCACCAGTACCTGTAACTGGTCTGCCTGGTACCTCCTCCCAGCGTAGGCGTTCAGGTGGTCGAACAGGACAGACAAGAAGCGCCTGAGGTCGGTCTGCAAGTACTTCTTGGCGATCTGCTCCAGGGGGATGAAGATGGGGACAGAGTGGCGGTGAATCTGCACCTCCGGCTTGATGAGCAGGTCCAGGTAGTAGGAATCCAAGTAGGTGCCCTCATAGGCCGTGCTGATGCAGAAGCACACTCCTCGCTTGGTCAGCTTCCCACTGATCCCTTGGCCACAATGAGAGAATCATCGATTTGTTTTGGTTGGAAGAGACCTTTCAGATCAGCAAGTCCAACCGTTCTCCCAGCACTGCCAGGGCACCACTAACCCATGGCCCTCAGCACCACATCTCCACAGCCTGGAAACCCCTCCAGGGATGGGGACTCCACCACTGCCCTGCCCAGCCTGGGCCAGGACTCAACAACCCTTGCCAGCAAGAAATTGTTTCTCATGGCCAACCTCAACCCCTCCTGGAGCAACCTGAGTCCTTTTCCTCTTGTTCTATCACTTGTTTCTTGGGAGAAGAGCCCGACCCCACCTGGCTCCAACCTCCTGTCAGGGAGTTGAGCAGAGCCAGAAGGTCTCCCCTGAGCCTCCTTTGCTCCAGACTCAACACCCCCAGCTCCCTCAGCTGCTCCTCACCACACTTGTGCTCTAGACCCTTCCCCAGCTTCATTGCCCTTCTCTGGCCATGCTCCAGAAGCTCAAGGTTCCTTGTCTCTCTTGAACTGGGGGAGCCCAGAACTGGACCCAACACTCCAGAGGTGGCCTCACCTGGGTAGAGCAGAGGGGGAGCAAATTCAAGCAGCTTAATGAGGAGCTTGAATTGCCACTAATTGAGCCATGGTGCTTATTTCAAACACGGCTCCCATGTGATGGGAAGAAGGTGCCCTGGGTGGAGGAAGGCACCACTCTGCTGCCCAAGGAGAGTGACAGGAGAGCTCACGGTGGGACTCAAGTCCTCCACTTGCACCAAGCNAGGAGAGCTCACGGTGGGACTCAAGTCCACTTGCACCAAGCAGGACTCACATCTTTTAGGGACACGGTTTAGTGGTGACCTGGCAGTGCTGGGTGAATGGTTGGACATGACCTTGAAGGTCTTTTCCAACCTAAACAATTCCATGATTCTCTGATCCTTGCACTGCTCAGGGCAAAGATGACTTGTTGGAAACCCAAATGGTTTTTAAAAATCTCAGGAGCAGACGAGAAGAGGGTGCTGACCTCACAAGCTTCCCTGGAAGACCCAGACCACTGGATGTTCAACTGCCTAATTCCCAAAGATTTAATTCCTAAGCTTTTCCAGAATCTAGACCTTAGTCCAGATTACACAGTTCACTAAAGAACATCCCAGAGGCCTCCTGTGAAGAGCAGGGAATTAAAAGGCTACAGCTCTTCCAGCATTCTTAGACTCTAAAGGCTCCAACCACAACAGCAGCAACGTTCACCGGGAAGTTCTGCTTCACCTCAGGCTCCTTTCCCAAAATCCAGCCCCCGAGAAAACACAGCCATTGGCGGAATTTCCAGCCATTACCTGTGAGGTAGAAGAGCTGCAGCATGGCCTTAAGGCTTTTGACCTTCCACTCTAGAACAGCCCGAGCACTGGGCTGCACCGGATCCAACACAGCTCCTTCTTTCCTGAGTTGCTACAAAAGCCAGAAGAGGAGAGAGGTTGGAAATTGCTGACACCAACGTGTCCCCTGCAGGGAACACGGTCAGGGCAAAGAGGTGTAATAATGTGGCTCCAGAGAACAGCAAAGTGGGATTTCAAGAAGAAAAGGGGAGAAATGAAGCAGAAAAGGGTTGAAAACCTCAAGGAAAGGGTCCAGAAATGGCCACATGATCTGCAAGCAAGTAGACCCAGTGGCTCTGGACTGCAAAGTACCGAAACGAGAGGACAGCAGGGCTGTATGCCACTTAAAAGGGAAAACTAGAAATGAATAGTGGATTCTATATGAATAACTGCAGGAAATCCACCCTTGGAAGCAGGATCTCTGCAGAAAGTTCTTTCTCACCCCTCTCTGCTGCAGATCCACTTTAGCCCGCAGCTCATCCCTCTGGAGCCTCAGCTCCTGCACCCTCGCTTTCAGCCTGGCCAGCTTCTCTTCTCGCTGCTCCATCTCCTCTTGCTTCACGGCTGCCTCGTAAGCCCGCGCCTCCAGCGCTTCCAGGTGAGCGAACACCCCTGCGAGGAAAAGCACGGTAAGGTCAAGAATCGAGGCTGTGATTATTAGCAGCCTGCACCGCAGGAGCCGAAGAAAAGTCCGGTGTGGATAAGCTGGTGGTCACTTCTCAATGGGGCAGAGGATGGCAAACAGCTGGTGAAGAGGGAGTTGTAAACAGCGAGGGCCAGCAGACACTGAAGATCCCAGTACAGAGGAGGGGTGACCTGCGGGGAAGCAGCTCTGTGGAGAAGGACCTGGGAGCGCTGGTGGACAACTTCACCAAGTGCCAGCAACATACCCTCGTGGCCAAGACCAATGGTGTCCTGAAGTGCATGAAGAAGAGTGTGGGCAGCAGGTTGAGGGAGGTTCTCCTCCCCCTCTACTCTGCCCCACTGAGGCCACCTCTGGAGTGTTGGGTCCAGTTCTGGGCTCCCCAGGTCAAGAGAGACAAGGAGCTACTGGAGAGAGTCCAGCAGAGGCTCTGGAGATGCTGAGGGGCCTGGAGCATCTCTGTGCCCAGGAAAGGCTGAGAGCCCTGGGGCTGCTGAGCTGCACAAGAGAAGCCTCCGAGGGGATCTGATCCATGCTGAGCAAGAGCTCAAGGGCCCATGGGGGGCAAGAGGATGGGGCCAGACTCTTGTCAGTGGTGCCCAGGGACAGGACAAGGGGCAACGGGCACCAAGTGGAACCCAGGAGGTTCCATGTGAGCAGGAGGAGGAACTTGTTTGGTGTGAGGGTGTGGGAGCCTGGCCCAGGCTGCCCAGAGAGGTTGTGGAGTCTCCTTCTCTGGAGAGATTCCAAAGGCACCTGGACACGATCCTGGGCACCCTGCTCTGGGTGAGCTGCTGGAGCAGGGGGTTGGAGGAGATGATCTCCAGAGGTCCCTTCCAACCCCCACCATTCTTTGATCCTGAGTGACTCAAGAGATGACTCAGCAAGGCAAGGGGTCAGTTCTGGTCCCAAACTTTTTAGGTTCATTTCTGCAGGAGGACACACTTTACACCTGGATGTCCTGCACCCCGCGCCCCACACAGCTCACCATCATGTGAAGATGCCTTTTCTGCCTCCATCTTCCCTCGCCACTCTCCTGCAAGCGAGAAGGCAAGTATCAGCCGTCCCCAGCCAGGCTCCAGCGATGTGGGGGCACGCTAGAGTTCTTCCTCAGGGGACCTTCCTCATCCTCCTGCTGCTGCAACGGGACTCTGAGACGCGCTGAGTGCAGGTCTAGCACCCAGGCTGGCCTCACGCTGGCATAATCCCACGGGCTGAGGGCTGAAATGACACATTATATATAACTCTCCATTGTCTGTAAGACAACATTTCACACCATTTCCATAAGGAAAAGCTCTGCGAGAGCAGGAACACCAGAACTCATCAAATCACGGACTGGTTTGGGTGGGAAGGGGCCTTCAGGGTGATCGAGTCCAACCCCCCTGCACTGAGCAGGGACATCTGCAACCAGAGCAGGTTGCTCAGAGCCCAACCAACCTCACCCGGAATCCTTCCAGGGGTAGGGCAGGGACGTTCACGGGCCTCCTCCAGCAGGACGAGCCCGACGAGCCGCCACAGGCCCCGGGAGGGGGACAGGGAGGGTCCCGGGGGCACCGGGGCTCTCTCCACAGGGACGGGGTGGCCTGGTCCGGGACCCCCCGGCGGGTGACAAGGACAAGGGGGGAGCTCAGCAGCCAGGGAGGCCCCGAGGAGGCCCCGGAGGCCGAACCCCCCCAGCCCGCCCCCGGTTCCCGCTCTCGGTTCCCGCTCTCACCACAGCAACCAGCGCTCAACCTGCGCGCCTCAGCGCCCGCCAGAAGCGCGTCACCGCGCCTGACGCCATTTCCTTCCGTTCACCGTACAGCAAAATGGCG
>VZZY01016756.1:0-25252 GCA_013400335.1 Eurystomus gularis
GCAGGACCTTGCTCTTGGCCTTGAGGTGAAGGTCCAGAAAATATACATGGGTGAGAGCTGCAGGAAGCCCTGCACACAACATCTCCTCTGAAGGGGGCCAGCTGCCTGGCCCTGGGCAACAGCAGGAGCTCTTCCAGCAGCCAGCCCCATCCTGGCTCTCACCTGAGCACACCACGCCAGCGTCCTCCCCGTGGTGGCAGTTGTGGATGCCCCACATCTTGGCTCGGCAGCTGAAGAAGGAGGTTTCCTCCCCGGTGCAGCTCACATCGTCCAGCCAGATGGGGCCAGCTCCCCACCCAAACCGAGCCGAGCTGAGGGCCGAGAGGGCCACCCCGCAGCCCAGCTGCCGGCAGACCACCGCTGCATCATTCAGGTCCCAGCTGTCGTCGCAGACCGTCCCCCACTCGTTGTTATAAAACACCTCGACTCTCCCAGAGCACTCGCTCAAACCACCCACCAGGCGAAGCCTGGGGATGTTGGAGATCCCCGAGCCTGAAAAACACCCGCAAAATGGACGTTATTAGGGACACGCTTGTACATCTTGACACCTACTTGGTTGGAGAGGGTAGGATGTTCCTGCGGCAGGTCCTGGTGGTGTTGCTGCACCAAGCTTGCACGTCCCTTGCCCTCTATCAAGTGAACACAGGGGGTTTTGCAGGGTGGAAGGAGCTGCAGAAGATCCCTTCCACCAGCAGCACCTTGAGGATGATTGCACCCTGGTTCGGAGGTTGGGACAGGAGAAAGCACATGCTGAGGGACACCATGCTGGGAAGAAAGGAGGGACAAAGGTCCTTCCCAGTGTTTCTCTGTGCTTTCCTTCCCCCTTGCTTGGAAGCTGCGTCACTTAGCTTCACCTGGTGCTACCTACTTCTTGCCCTAGCGGAGGTGGCAAAAGATCTTTTTAGATTGGATATTAGGAAAAATGTATTTAGTGGAAGAGTGGTCAAGCCATGGAACAGGCTGCCAAGGGAAGTGGTGGAGTCACCATCCCTGGAGGTGTTAAAAAATTGTGTAGATGTGGCACTTCAGGACATGGTCTAGTGGTCATGGTAGTGTTGGGTTGATGGCTAGACTTGATGATCTTAGTGGTCTCTTTCAACCTTAATGAGTCTATCTTTTTCCGGCTGTCCAGGTCCTGACTGCTTCTGACTGCCACGTTGACCTCCCCATGGAGGTAACCTTCTAAGGCCAAGGCTTGACTGGTAGCAGCTACCTCAGAAGTCATATGTCACATGAGAGCCGCTGGCTCCAGTGCATCTTTCTGCATTTAGTTCTGGATGCTCCACCACTGAATGTGTTCAAGACCACATTAGACAGGGCTTTGAGCAACCTGGTCTAGTGGGAGGTGTCCCCACCCATTGCAGGGGGCATTGGAACTAGGTGATCTTTAAGGTCGCTCCCAACCCAAGCCATTCTATGATTTATCTGCACATCCTGGCATTTCACAGCACAAGCCTCTCCACCTGCTCTCAAGCTGGGGCAGGGCACCATTGCATCTGCTGCTACTCACGCAGCACCTCCAGCTACTGCTCCCAAAGGGTGCAGGTGCTTCACCCCATGGACCCATCTTGGATGCCTCCAATGGTACCACACACTGAGGCACAGATTCATAGAATCATAGAATGCATTGGGTTGGAAGGGACCTTCCAAGGTCATCTAGGCCAAGCCCCCCTGCAGTCAGCAGGGACATCTCTTACTAGATCAGATTGCTCAGAGCCCCATCAAGCCTGGCCTTGAATGTCTCCAGGAATGGGGCTTCCACCACCTCTCTGGACAACCTGTTCCAGTGATCCACCACCCTCATAGTAAAGAACTTCCTAATGTGTAATCTAACCCGACCCTTCTCTAGTTTAGAACCATCACCCCTCATCCTATCACTACAAGTCCTTGTAAAAAGTCCCTCCCCGGTTTTCTTGCAGGCCCCCTTCAGATACTGGAAGGCCGCTATAAGGTCTCCTTGGAGCTTTCTCCTCTCCAGGCTGAACAACCCCAACTCTCTCAGCCTGTCTTCACAGGAGAGGTGCTCCAGCTCATGGATCATTTTTGTGGCCCTACTTTGGACCTGCTTCATCAGGTCTGTGTCCTTCTTAATGTCTCCATGTCTTAAGGCATGCTGCCTTTTTCCCAGCATCTCATATTTCTCCATGTCTCTGAACAATGTTATTTTAATGTGTTTTCTACTGATCTGCCCAATTTGTTGGCCAGCTTGTTACCAGACTGTTCCTAGCCTGCAGAAGGATGGGGCTTGGTCCATCTTACAGAGGAAGCATGTGGTGAGGGTTACCTGAGCACACAACACCAGCGTCTTCCACATGGTTACATTCATGGTGTCCCCAAGGCTTGACCGGGCATTCAATGAGGGTGGCTTCTGTCCCAAGACATCTCACCCCCTCCAGCCAAATGGGCCCAGATCCTTGCCCAAAATGAGCTGAAGCTGGGGCTGACAGGGCTGTCCCACAGCCCAGCTGCCGGCACACCACAGCCACATCATTCAGGTCCCAGCTGTCATCACAGACGGTCCCCCACCGCTGACTGTGGAAGACCTCCACCCTCCCGGCGCAGCGGTGAGGGCCGTTCACCAGCCGCAGGGCTTCTGAGCTCCCCAGGTCCAGGTCTAAAAAAAAGAGTAGAAGGACAATAAATCCTGGCCAGAAATGCCCACCTATCCAGCAGCTGGCAGCATGGTGGGCCTCCCCTTGAAAAGGGTCTTGCAGGGTCTCCACCAGTATGTAGCACTTCTGTTCCTACTGCACCCTGGATGTGCATGCATGAACACCTTTTGGGACAAGCCTGCTAGGACCATGCCTGGTAGATTCCTGGAGCACTGCGTCCACCTCTGGAGCCCCCAGCACAAGAGGGACATGGACCTGTTGGAGCAGGTCCAGAGGAGGGCTACAAAGATGCCAGCCATCGCTGGAGCACCTCTCCTATGAAGACAGGCTGAGAGAGTTTGGCTTGTTCAGCCTGGAGAAGAGAAGGCTCAGAGGAGACATTACTGCAGCCTTCCAGTATCTGAAGAGGGCCTACAAGAAAGTGTGGAGGCACGTTTTACAAAGGCCTGTAGTGATAGAATGAGGGGTGATGGCTTCAAACTGGAAGAGGGGAGATTTAGGCTGGAAATAAAGAGGAAATTCTTCACTGTGAGGGTGGTGAGACACTGGCACAGGTTGCCCAGGGAGGTTGTGGAAGCTCCATCCCTGGAGGTGTTCAAAACCAGGTTGGATGGAGCCTTGAGCAACCTGGTCTAGTGGGAGGTGTCCCTGCAATGGCAAGGAGGTTGGCGCTAGATGATCTTTGAGGTCTCTTCCAGCCCAAACCATTCTATGATTCTATTCTATGATTGTGAACTTGGCCAGACTGCCGAGGAGCTCCTATGACATGAGTATCTTAATGAGAACAAGCAGGCATCAAGTGCTTTGTGTACCTGAGCAAGGAATAGCTTGGTGGAGAGAAGGGACTCCCTGAGAACTAGAGGCTATGGGGTAGCATGGATCAAAAAAACCCCACCACATGGACAGCTGCAACCTTGGTGTGCCAGGGCTCTTTAGGTATGGTGGAAAACCTACGTTTTATGGGCTCAGGATTTCTGGGAATGCCAGACTGGGGGTTTCCAAGCACTTTGCCTGAGCCTAACAAGTGATAGGACAAGAGGAAGCAGCCTCAAGTTGTGCCAGGGAAGGTTTAGTTGGATATTAGGAAAAATTTCTTCTCCAAAAGGATTGTCAAGCCCTGGCCCAGGCTGCCTGGAAGGGTTTTCAAAGCCATGGAGATGTGGTGCTGAGGGACATGGGGTTAGTGGTGCCCTGGCAGTGCTGGGTTAATGGTTGGATTTGATGATCTTAAAGGTCTCTTCCAACCAAAACAATTCTATGATTCCGTGAGGGAAGCCAGAGACTGGTAGACCTGAAACAGGAAACACCTTGTGCTTCCTGGTGGGACCACAGGAACAAGAGGTGGCTAAGCCAGGACAAGGGGGAGGTGGATGGATGAAGCTGGTCAGTCTGCACGGCCTCCCCCGGGGAAGGACTGATCCCTGACTCACCGCCACTGACCTGCGGCCACAGAGCACAAGACACCTGCGTGCTCTCTCGACTTGCAGCTCTCGGCACCCCAGAACTTGACCTTGCATTCAAAGAGGGCCCCTTCCATGCCGGTGCACTCCACAGCGTCCACCCAGATCAGGCCATCTGCTGTCCCAGACTGGGTAGACCCTGTGGCTGACCGTGCCTCTCCGCAGCCCAGCTGCCGACACACCACGTGGGCTTCAGCCAGGTCCCAGCCGTCATTGCAGATGCCTCCCCAGCGCTGATCGTGAAACACTTCAACTCTCCCAGAGCATGGGTCTGAGCCGTTCACCAGGCGGAGGCTTCTGAAGTCGGAAATGCCTGATCCTACAACATCAGAGACCATTCACACGTTACGGAGATACCTTCTGCCCCATGGAACCTCTGGCAGGCAGCAATGGGTTTACGCCAGAGGCTGAGCAGCCTCTGGGGTCAAGGATGCTCTTGCAGCAACACCTTCTGGGTAAAGGCTGCTCTTGTGATGACAGAGAGAACAGACCTTTGAGGTATGATATCAAATCATAGCATGTATTGGCTTGGAAGGGACTGTCCAAGGTCATCCAGTCCAGCCCTCCTGCCATCAACTGAACTGGCCCAAGTGGTGCCCAAGGCTTGATGAGCATGGGCTTGACCAGGCTATGAACCTTACATGGTTTGCCCTCCTAAAGCAGATACATTGGGCCGAGAACCTGGTGCCACTTGGGACTCCTGGGACACCTCACCTGCCCTCCAGCTGCTGCTCCTGAAGGTCACAGGTTTTCCTGTAGGATCTCTTCGTCCGACTAGGGTGAGATGCTACCTTCCCATGCTGGGGTGACTGAATTCCCCACTGTCTCAGTCAGCGACACAGATTTTAAGCAAAGTCCAGCCTGATATTAAGCAACCTGGTTGCAACCCAGTGGCCCCAGCTCCTTAGCAGCCAATAAAATGGGCTGTGGGGTTCCTTCAGCAGAAAGTCAGAGCTGGAGAGGCAGGGATGGGAGATGAGTTCTGCCTGGTCTCATGGGAGGTGTCCCTGCCATGGCAGGGGGGTTGGAACGAGATGGTCTTTGAGGTTCCTTCCAACCCAAACCATTCTATGATTCTGTGGTTTTTGTGGGCTCACGCAGCTCTGAGCATCACGGGGTACATCTACCATGGATCAGCTAAAGGTGTCAGAGAGTCCTCCCTGACCATAATAGGAGAAGACCCATTTGTACTGTGGTCTACCCTGCTGAGAAGAAGTAGGTGGCCATGTTGTAATTTGCTTCATGAGGGTGGTCTCTGGCCTGTGCCAGCTGCCAGGATTTGTGATAAAGAACATCAGCCAAAAGCTGGAGACCGTATTTTTGACAGCCATGCAAACGTACATGTTTTTCTCAGACCTGAATGTCTGTGCCCAGCTGCCCTCTTCCACCAGGATGGCCCACGAGGGGTTGACTTCAAAGCAAAGGGTCTCCAGGATGGCTGAAAGCTCTTCCTGCATCACAAGCCCTTGCACTCGGATGGGAAAGCAGAGTCAAACCCCAGTGCAGGAGGACTCTGGTAAGGTTTGCGGCGATGCTCCCAGTGCCACGACGGGCGGTGGTTACCTGAGCACACCACACCAGCATCTTCTGTGTGCTCGCATCTGTGGTCACCCCAGCCCTTGTTTCTGCATTCGGAGAGAGCTGCCTCCGTCCCCGTGCAGTGCACGTCGCCCAGCCAGATGGGTCCCTGTCCCTGCCCGAAGTGAGCCCGCCGTGGAGCCGATACCACCATCCCACAGCCCAGCTGCCGGCACACCACTTTGGCATCCATGAAGTCCCAGCCGTCGTCACACACTGTCCCCCATTTCTCCTTGTGAAACACCTCCACCCTCCCGGCACAGCGACCGGGGCCATCCACCAGCCGGACCGGAGCGAAGCTGGAAACAGCCGAGCCTGCAAACAGGCAGGGAGGTGCTCAGAGCATCCAACCCCTTCATGGGAGGAGGAAGGACCCTGCGTTTTGGTGCTGCATGGTCACATCGCCTCCGAACCCTCAACATCTCCTCCCTACCGCATGGAGGAATGTCTCAAAGGGTTTAGGGGTACTTGACCCAGCAGCAAGTGAGGTAAAGGAGGCAACTGGGATGGGGGAAATCACTGGTGCATCCTGACCTGCTGCTGGTGCCAGAGAGGAACCCCACCTGAGCACACCACGCTGGCATGCTTTCCGTGGCTGCAGCTGCTCTCTCCCCACGGGCTCGCCCAGCATTTGGTAAGGGCTGGCTCTGTCCCCTGGCAGTTCACGTTGTCCAGCCAGATACGTGAGGGTCCGGTGCCGAAGTCCACCCCCTCCAATGCCAGCAGTGCCGTCCCGCAGCCCAGCTGCCGGCACACGACCTCAGAATCCTGCTTATCCCAGCCACGGTCGCAGACGGCTCCCCACTCCTCCTGGTGAAGCACCTCAACCCTGCCAGCGCAGCGGTGTGAGCCGTTCACCAGCCGGAGATGCGCCGGTTCGGGGATGATGGAGTCTGCAAATGCCCGGGAGGGTTATTGATGCCTTCAGCCAGCGACCAGCTTCCCTCCCTGCTCGTCCCATTGCAATTAAGCAGAATTAAGAGTTAAGGAGAAGAGGATGGGTGAAACCCAAAACTTCTCCCAGGAGCACCGTGCACCAAAGCGTCTTCCTGCAGAGGGTGGTCCACACTGGTTCTGCATCCTCCTGGATCCCAGCTCCACTCCCTGCAAGAACTGCTCACCAGACAGGTTGCTTTCGAGCTTCCCAGCAATGAGTTGGTCCTATAGTTGGAGCTGGAGGGTTCTCAGAGGGGTGGGAAATAGGGATCCCTGCAGGAATGCCTCCCACTACCTTAAATAAACAGCTGGGGTGGGAAGAGCAGCCCTCTGATGGGGCCATCACATGCAAGGAGGGCCTTGGGAAAACCCCATTGACCACTGATGCTGATCCCCGGTCTTACCTGGGAGCACAGACCTCACATCATGAGCCCCCACCCCACCACCTTGCTGAAGGAGCATTAATCACCTGAGCAAACCACACCAGCATCTTCCCCGTGGTAGCAGTTGTTGATGCCCCAGGGCTGGGCCTGGCAGGTGGACAGTGTGCTCTCCATCCCCGTGCAGTTCGTGTCGTCCATCCAGATGATGCCGTCCCCACGGCCGAACTGAGCCCCCCTGGGGGCCGAGAGTGCTGGACCACAGTCCAACTGCCGGCAGACCACCTCGGCGTCCAGCAGGTCCCAGTTGTCATCGCACACCGTCCCCCAGTGCTTGTTATGGAAGATCTCCACCCTGCCAGCGCAGCGGCTGTTGTAATTCACCAGCCGGACCTGGTCATCCTCTGATAGACCTAAAAGAGGGAAATATGGGGAAGGGTCATCATCATCCTCACCCCTGGGTGAGGAAAACTGCCCTGGCACCTTCTGAGGTTGCTGAGTGTTGCACCAACTGCTGCAGGCTCATCTAATCCCTGCCAAAAGGAGCTGGTTGATCTGCAGGGCCTGCGGGCTAAGGGGCGAGAGGTTGCAAGCTTCACCGTGGCAGCATCCGGCCCACAGGCATCAGCACCAAACCCTCCTGGAGGACACTCAACATTTCTCCAGCCTCTCGGACACCCTGTGATGGAAACACCCCTGGAGAGGGCACGTTGTCCACGGCTGCTTGCAGAGGCAGAAAATCAAGGTGATCTGCTCTAGGATCCTGCTTTAGCTGGGGGGGGGGTTGGACTAGATGATCTTCAGAGGTCCCTTCTAACCCCTCCCACTCTGTGATTCTGTGACCAAGACCCACCACTTCTCCTGCCGTGTCACCTACCTGCACACACCACACCAGCTTCTCTCCCGTGGTGGCACGAGCTGTTGCCCTGGGGCTTCACCTTGCAGGCAGAGAGGGTGGTCTCCGTGCCCATGCAGCTCACAGTGTTGGGCCACGTTTTCCCGGGTCCTTGCCCAAAATGCGACCCACCAAGTGCCGAGAGCGCTCTCCCACAGCCCAGCTGCCTGCACACCACTCGACCCTCGGCCAGACTCCAGCCCTCGTCACACAGAGCTGCCCAGGCGCCATTGTGGGTGACCTCCACCCTGCCTTGGCAGCGCGTCAAACCGTTGGCCAGGCGGATCTCGGCAGCCACGGACAATCCTGAAGCTGTCAATGAGATGCATGGGTAAGTGCACCAGGAGAGCTACGGTTCCTTCTGCTCCAGCCTGAGCATCCTCCACCTCCCAAAGTGGAGATCAAGTACCCACAATGCTCAGCGTCCTCTTAAAAGTGAATTTTGAGGGGTGGCTTTGCAAAGGGGCTTTATTGGAAAGTCACCTCATCATAGAATCACAGAATGATTTGGGTTGGAAGAGACCTTTAAAGGTCATCTAGTCCAACCCTCCTGCAGTGAGCAGGGACATCTGCAAGCAGAGCAAGCTGCTTAGAGGCCCCCCCAGTCAACCAGAATGATTCCAAGGATGGGGCATCGACCACCTCTCCCTCTTCTAGTTTTAAACCATCACCCCATCTCCTGTCCCAACAAGCCCTGCTAAATGTTCATCCCCATCTTTCTGACAGGCCCCTTGAAGTCCTAAAAGGTCTCCCTGGAGCCTTCTCTTCTGCAGGCTGAACAAGCCCAACTCTCCCAGCCTGGCCTCCCAGCAGAGGGCTTCCACCCTCCCATCATTGCTGGGGCCTTCTCTGGCCCCGCTCCACCAGGTCCATGTCTCTGCTGTGCTGAGGACTCCAGAGCTGCCCCAGCACTGCAGGGGGGTCTCCCAGAGCGCAGCAGAGGGGCAGGATCCCCTCCCTGCCCTGCTGCCCACGCTGCTGGGGATGCAGCCCAGGAGGACCTTGGCTGCTGGGCTGTGAGCACACATTGCTGGCTCATCTCCAGCTTCTCACCTCCCAGCAACCCCAAGTTTGTCTCCACAGGGTTGCTCTAATCCCTTCATCCCCCAGCCTGTAGTGACAGGGGGTTGCCCCACCCCAGATGTAGGACCTTATTTCAAAGACACTTTATTGCAAAGTCATCTTATTGCAAAGGCTCCAAATAAAAGAGCTGAGTGACACGTCTCAAAGACTCCATCCAAAGCCCTGCATGGTGGGTGGTGGGTGAGACAGACCTAGCCTGGCTGGGTGGGCAGGAGCTGGTGAGGGTGAGCGACGCCTGCGGGAAGCTTTGTGTGGCACAGCCTAGTTGCCCCTGAGACAAACCAGACCTTGGGGTAGGTCCTCAGTTCCTTTGCTGTTCCTGCAGCTTAAGACTGGATCTACAGCAACAGGAGGTGGGTGAAGGCCTTACAGGGGGACTTGCCCACCTGAGTGCTGCAGGTGCTCCCCACAGCTTCAAAGCTGATGCCATGGGTGAGCACCTTTGGAGGGAATGGAGCCACCCAATGATTTTTTAGGAAATCCTGAAGGTCTGACGTTGACCCCTCTTGCACCTGGAGGTGAGTTACCTGAACATATCACTCCAGCATCCTCCCCATGGAAGCAGTTGTTGTGCCCCCATGCGCTGGCCCGGCAGTTGAAGAGGGTGTCCTCGCTGCCCGTGCAGTTCACCTCGTCCAACCAGATGGGATCGTGGCCCCTCCCGAAGTGAGCCCCGCTGGTGGCTGACAGCGCTGTGCCGCAGCCCAGCTGCCGGCACACCACCGTCGCATCAGCCAGGTCCCAGCCGTCGTCACAGACTGTCCCCCACATGTGGTTGTGGAGCACCTCCACCCGCCCGGCGCAGCGGTTGGGGCCGTTGAGCAGCTGGAGGGTGCCCAGGGCGCTGACACTGGAGTCTGTGGGGACCCCAAGGAGGAGGACAGTTGGAAGGTGGGTTGTGCATCACTGCTGGTGCAAGCAAGGAAGGATGCAGGGGTGGAGGTGGTGCACAGCTGGATGGCTACCTGAGCACTCAACACTGGCATCCTCCACGTGGTGACAGTTGTGTTCCCCCCATGGCCTGGCTCGGCATTCGGAGAGGTCCCTTTCCTCCCCGGTGCAGTTGACCTCATCCAACCAGATTTGTCCCGTCCCTTCTCCATACCGAGCTCCTGGTGCCACTGACAGCACTGTCCCGCAGCCCAGCTGCCGGCACACGACCCGGCCTTCGGGGAAACCCCAGCCATCGTCACACACTGTCCCCCATGTCCCGTTGCGGAGCACCTCCACCCTCCCGGCACAGCGGCCAGGGCCACCCACCAGGCGAAGGAACCCTTCTGGGTTGTCAGCAGCTGCACCTGCAAATCCAGGAGATGAGATGAGATGAGATGAAATCCTGGGGTTGGATGGATCTCAGCTTCTCACACATTTGAGAGGGCTTCTTCAGCTCCCAAAAGGGTTTCAGAGGTGGTGTTGACCATCCCACACCTGCCCTGGGCGTCTCAAGAAGAGTGTGGCCAGCAGGTCAAGGGAGGTTCTCCTCCCCCTCTACTCTGCCCTGGTGAGACCTCATCTGGGGTATTGTGTCCAGTTCTGGGCTCCCCAGTTCAAGAGGGACATGGAACTACTGGAGAGAGTCCAGCCCAGGACTAGGCTAATCACTAAGATGATTAGGGACTGGAGCATCTACCATATGAGTAAAGGCTGAGGGACCTTGGGCTCTTGAGCTGGAGAAGGGGAGGCTGAGGGGGGAAATGATCAGTGCTTATAAATATCTAAAGAGTGGGTGTCGGGAGGATGGGGCCAGACTCTTCTCAGTGGTGCCCAGTGACAGGACAAGGGGCAATTGCCACAAACTGGAACAGGAGGTTCAACCTAAGCATAAGGAAGCCCTTTACTGTGAAGGTAACAGCCCTGGACCAGGCTGCCCAGAGAGGTTGTGGAATCTTCATCTCTGGAGACCTTTAAAACCCGTCTGGACATGTTCCTGTGTGATCTACTCTAGGATCCTGCTTTGGCAGGGGAGTTGGTCTAGATGCTCTCCAGAGGTCCCTTCCAACCCCTGCCACTCTGTGTGATCCCGTGAGATGGCCTCGGGCACCTGCAGTCAGCTGAGCCCCATCTCTGCATCCAAGCCCTGAATTTAACCATCTTCACCTCAGTGCGGATCCCGCACCCCAGGAGCCCTTTTCTTGCTCGTGCAACAGGCAGAAAAAAAATGAGTATTTGAGCTTATGCACGGTCAGCAGCAAAGACGTAGCTCCACCATCAAGAGTGGGTAAGGCCTTGGGGTCCAGCTGCATGGCAAGCTTGTGGGACAGATGGGAAAGGGCTTAAGTTAAGGGTCCCAACAGTGTGCAAGACACACGGTGCAAGATTGCGGCTGGTCCCACCCATAGGCACGCTTTTTGCAAGGGAGACAGTGCAGGAAGGAGCCACAGCAGGACGTCAGTCACCTGGAGAGCGCAGCTGGGTCAGCAAGAGAACAAAAAGTTCCAGAGGGATATGATTGCATTGTGTAAATATGCTTTTTGACCATGGATAATGATTTCCAAAGCGCTCTGGTGCTGGCCTGACTGTCAGCAAGGGAGGGGTTACTTGGGAAGTCACAGGGGCCAGAAAAAGGGTGAAACAGGTTAAAAAATCAAATCCCTGAGTCATTCAGATAGGAAGAGCACCCAAGCAGTGGTGGCACTGGCCACCTCCACCGGTAGGGAGCAGGAAAGTGTCTTTGCAATGAAGCATCTTTGAAATGAAGCGTCTTTGCAGGGAAGCGTCTTTGCAGTAGAGTCTTTGCGATAAAGCCCCTTTGCAAAGCTGCCCTCAAAATTCACTCTCTGAGGAGCCTGAACCAGATGCATCCTGGGCACCGGGTCTCTGGTTTCCAAGCTCTCCTGTCCCCAGGCTTTGAGCACAGTCCTGATGATGGCTGGCTCTTGTTTCATCCCTTCTCCATGCGCCTTTTGCTCTCCTTCCCTGTTTTGACCAGAAGTAATGGGGCTACCTCGTGACAAGCAGGGAGAGCTGACCGATTTCTTGGCGTGTTTCTTGCAAGCTCTGCCCAGTCGCATGTGTGTTGCCTGTGCTTGGGTGGACAAGTCCTAGCCCAGATGTCTCCAGCCAGCCAGGACATACTGACTGCAGAAGAAGCAAAGGCTCTACTGAATTTTCCAGGGGCGGGATTTAAAAAAAAAAAAAAAGTGGGAAGATTGTACCGTTTGTGAGTAGATCACCAAAAAAGTGAGAAATCCAAGTGAGTTAAAGTAAAATTTTAGTTCCAAGGGGCAATGGGACCAACTGGCCTCAGCAACTAATCAGCCTGGAAATGAAAATGAAATCTCTACCAGCAGGGAAAGCACATTCCTAATTTTGCTCACTCCAAACCTGATCATAGAACAGAATCATAGAAGGCATTGGGTTGGAAGGGACCTTCCAAGGTCATCTAGTCCAACGCCCCTGCAGCCAGCAAGGACGTTTCTTAGTAGATCAGATTGCTCAGAGCCTCGTTAAGCCTGCCCTTGAACGTCTCCAGGGATGGGGACTCCACCACCTCTCTGGACAACCTGTTCCAGTGTTTCACCATCCTCATAGTAAAGAACCTAAAGCTCATCAGAAGATGAGGTTTCTGCTCGTGCCCTTTCTAAATGTGGAACAGCACAAAGAAGGTTGCCCAAATCAAGTAAGCAGCTTCTGCTCTGAGCTGGGGCCACTTGGGCAAAGCCCTGAGACCCTTTCTTAACCATTTCCAAAGCAAAGCTGCTGTTGAACCATCAAAACGCTATTGCTCTTGCAGCAGAACTCCTCCCCACCCTTGTGCCAATGTCTGAGAGCAAACCATGGCTGCGTATTCTGCAGGGTCTGCACCTTCCTTAGGGCTCTTCCTGAACATGAGAAGGGACGTGTCTCTTGCCAGCATCTTGCCCTGTTAGTCCCAAAACTATTCAGTCCCTTGTGCTACACATCCAGAAGCCGCCCAGCCTTGACCTGGCTGTGTGGGTCCCTACGTGCTCACCCCTCCATCGTACAGGGAGCTGCCCCATTAGTGCACACTGCTGGTGGGTTTGGCCAGTCCCCTGTGAGCTGCGATACATGTACATCCTGGGATAAGCCCAGATTAAAGCAGGGCAGGAGGCAGCGGCCCGTGGTGAGACAGCTTCAGGATCAGGCATGGCTCCCTCCGCTATTGTAATGCTCACAAGCCTTTGATTGTGGGGCAAACCCATGTGTGAAGAAGTAGACCTGCAACATGTTGCTCCTGGAGCGAAGCAGAGAGAGCTGAGCACCTGACTGTGCATTAAAAAACCTTCCAAAGCCATCAGAATCCATTTCCCACCACCCCAGACCCCCAAGCTAAGCACAGGAACCCCTGATCAGCTTCTGCTGTGCTCCACAAAGTGGTAGCTGAGCAGGCGGGAGGAGCCAACACAGCCGATGAGCTCCCCGTGGTCAGCAGTGAAGGAGAACATCACTCACCCCAAAGACACGCCATCAGGAGGAGGGTCCCCGTGCTCTTGGACCCACCATGGGTGGCTTGGTTTCTGGCCCCAGGGTGGCTGGACAAGGGATGGAGACTGCCCAGCCTCCCCATGTTCGCAGCCTGGCCACGGGCTGGAGGTTGGGGTGGACTGTCCTTGTGAGAGATGCCAGCTGAGCCAGGTGTGTCCCATCGGCCAACTGGGAGGGCAAACTGGGATTTCTGCAGTGAGCCCTCCTCTTCCTCCGTCCTGCTCCCCCCTGGGAGTTTCATCTCCTGTGAAGCTCTGCCAGGAGGTGACCTGCTGCCCCACGCAGCAGCCAGTCTTGTCATGGGCTTGCGAAACGGCAAGCTGTTCCAGGAAAGCACGGAGCAAACAAAACCCTCTCAACACTCACGTCCCATCTCGTATGTGCCAGCCCCTGCAGCACCTTGGCTGCCCTGACGTGTCCTGGTACATGATGCCCACTTTTGTACTGTGGAGAGAGGATTGCTGCCTGTTGGAAGATCAAACAGGAGAAACCCAAACCCCAGAGGCCTGCAGAGCCAGGGCTGAACACCAAAAGGAAAAAAAGAGGTGTACAAAACAAAGACACAAGAATGAGCAGGTCAAAATAAGGCTAGAAATGGGTCAAAACTCATAGAAGTCGAGCAGCCGGGACGGGTTCATTTGTACCGAGGCTCAGCGAGCCCAAGGACTTTGGTCCTCTTCTTTGCAAACAAACAGGCCAGGAGCAAAGAGATTCGCGGCACTGACCTGCGTGGAAACACTGTCAACCGTCGCAGCCTGACATGGCCGACGAAGTTCTGGGCAGGGACGTTTCTGCCAGGGCAAACATCTGCTCTGGAAATGAGGTCATGGTCCTACGTCCTTTCTGCTCCTTTCATATTTGGGTGTTGTGCCCCCTCAGGAAGGTCTGAAACCCCTTCTTGAGGCACCGCGGTCCCTGCAGACCATCTCTGCCAAGTAATCCATGGCCTAAGCTGGGAGCTAGCAGGTGCTGGTCCTGCATGTTGGAGCCCTGAAGAGCATCAACTCATCCCAGCTTTATTATAAAGACTTTCTCCAAATGGTGCATGCATTTTCTTGCACAAAACTGGGTCCAAGCTCTTGTTTTCTCCTATTCTGAGGGCACTCTTATCCAGGACTAGGAGCCCTGGGCCTTTGATGTAAGCTTTGGGACAGGCGAGGCTGGAGGACCAGGTCTGCTGTGGCAACCAGCAGGAAGATGAGAAGGCTTGGATGACAGCAGGAGGATGAGAAACCCTGAAGGCCCAGAGTGATGGATGTCCATGGAGGAGCAGATTATGACCTTGCAGCCATGCGCTGACAGGAGACACCTGGCTAAGGAGGCTCTATGGCTGGGGCTTAGGACAATGCAAGATGAAACTGGTCACAGCTGCAAGCCACTGGTTGGGAAGGTAGAGCTGAAGGGCACTGAAATATGTGCTGTGACTCTTTCATTATGTGTGTCTCCTCCCTGCTGCCTTGCACCATCTCCCCTCCATGCCCTTGTGTTGACACCAGCTTGACTCGCAAGGCACACCTTCATCACATCCTGGGCAAGCTTGTGGTCCCTTCCTCATGGCACTGGGACATTCCCCTGACCATGGCCCATCCTGGCTTCACCAAAGTGATGGATGGTTTGGAGCTCAGACCTGACTCCATGGGTTGCTCCATTCCCAGGGAAGTGGTGGAGTCACCATCCCTGGAGGTGTTCAGAAACATGTAGACATGGCTCTTCAGGACACAGTGGTCATGGTATCGTTGGGTTGACGGTTGGACTTGATGGTCTTAAGAGGTCTTTTCCAACCTTAATGATTCTATGATTTGGAAGGTGACCCTTTCTTATTGGTGGCCAGGACAGTATCTCACCCAGCATTTGCAATCCTGAGTCTCCCGTATCTGACCTACCATCTACAATCCCTCTATAACCAGGGGGCCTGTTCTTCCACTGCTTCCACCCACTCCACACCCCCGAGTCTCTTTAATGCTCTTGTTCTTTTGGGCTTCAGGGTTTTTACAGAATCACAGAATAGTAGGGTTTGGAGATCACCTAGTCCAACCACCTCTGCTCCAGCAGGGTCACGCAGAGCAGGTTACACAGGAATGTGTCCAGGCGGGTCTTTAAAGTCTCCAGAGGAGACTCCACAACCTCCCTGGGCAGCCTGGGCCAGTGCTCTGTCACCATCATGGTAAAGAAGTTTCTCCTCATGTTGAGGTGGAACTTCCCATGTTCCAGTTTGTGCCCATTGCTTCTCGTCCTATCCCAGGGCACCACTGAAAAGTGTGAAAAAAAAGTGTGAAAAGCCCCATCTTCCTGACACCCACCCTTCAGGTGTTGATAAACACTGACCAGTTTCCCTCTCAGCCTTTTTACTGGTATTCAAAACTGGATTGAATAAATACAGCGGGTGAGGGACTTCTCAACCCATTCTGGGTGGGCTTGTAAGCGCAGGTGAGCACCCTGCTTGCTCCTGGATCGGGAAGTGATCCTCACTTCCATGGGAGATTAGGGGAGAAGGTATGATCCCGTTGGGAACACGGAGAAGGTGATGGCACCAGGTGCCACAGCGGATCCCTCAGCAGAGGGTTATGGGGATTACAAGGGACTACAAAAGCTGGGAATAAGGATTATAGTGGTTACAGGGCTGGGAATAAGGAGTCCATGCAGACGGGGTTGGGATGCTGAGGACCAGAGGTCCCAGAGGACCAGATAGGGGCTGTTTTGAGAAGACCTTGCTTGGAGACTAAGGGACTTTGCAGTGCTGCATGGAACTGGGACCCACAGAGGCTCAGTGCTGCGAGCTGGGGACTATGGGGCACACAGGGCACACGGCTCCACTCTGCTCGAGGGGTCCTCTGCCCACCACCGCAGCAACTGCTCTGCTCTTCTGGCTCCGCAGAAGGGGGTCTTCTGGAGTCCTGAGGGAGCCTTGCCTCCCATACCAGGAGCATGGCCGCCTAAGTCTCGGATGACATCCTGGTGTCCTCTGTCTTCTTCATAAGGGGCTTGTCTGCAAAATGAAGGAGCAAGGTGATACATGGAGGTGCGATCCTCAGCCCCGGGTTGGGGTGCATCCACACCATCCAGGAGTGCAGCCAGCCCCACAAGCACCATGTCCTGCTCTTACCTGAGGAGCGTCCAGCCCGTCTTCCACACCTTGTCCACAGGTACAGGACCAACAGGGTCCCACAGAGCATTGCCCCCAAGCTGAGCAGGCCTGCCAGCACTGAGCAGGACTGTAAAAGGTCTGCAGGAAGAGCGAAGATCAGAGGGACACTGCTTGGATAACCTGACCTTCTCCACCCTTCTCACCCTTCCCTTCTGCTGCATGGTTCTGAGGACCTGGAACATCGTCCCTCAATGCCCTCCTGGGTGCTGGGGCTGACCCTCATCAGCAGGAGCAACAGCCCACCCTCTGCTTTGGGACGGTGGGTGCATGGACAACCCCTGCACTGGGCTAATGCAAACAGAGCACGTGCACCAGGGATGCTTGGATCGCCATGCCCACTGAGAAGCCTTCACCCAGCTGGTCCCCTCTGCTGCCTTACAGCCGCTGTCTTCAGGTGCTTCTACCCTGCCCACCTAAGGTCTCCCGGCAAAAAGGTTTATGGCAATGCTTCCACCTGCCTGGGAGGAGGCCAAGCCCACGATGGAGATAGGATCCATTACCCCGCCATGTGTCCGCACCGGACTGGCCCCAATGCTGACAGGATGGATGACGGAGGATCCCAGCGCTCACCTTCCTGCTCTTTGCACACCACACCAGCTGCCCAACCCTGCCTGCACGGCCCTGGACCGCTCTCTCTCCGCAGGCACTCCAGGAGCAGTGACTCGGTTCCCCGGCAGCTCAGCCCCTTCAGCAGGTCACGGCCATCCCCTCGGTGGAGCTGGGCTCCCACCGGTGCCGACAGGGCTGGCCCACAGCCCAGCTGCCTGCAGACCACCTCGGCTTCCAGCAGGCTCCAGCTGCTGCCACACACCCCGTGCCAGGTAGCGTTGTAGAGCACCTCCACCCGCCCCGCGCAGGGGCTGGGACCATCCTGCACCCGCACCTCCAAGGGGTTTGTGCCTGCAAGGAAGAGAGCAAGGGGGTGAGGTGGCCCCTCTGACTCCTCGTGGCGATGAGAGCTTCTGACTTAGAACCATAGAATCATTATGTTGGAAAAGACCTCTAAGATCAAGTCCAGCCATCAACCCAACACTACCACGACCACTAAACCATGTCCTGAAGTGCCACATCTACACATTTTTTTAACCCTTCCAGGGACGGTGACTCCACCACTTCCCTGGGCAGCCTGTTCCAGCACTTGACCACTCTTTCAGGAAACAGATTTCTCCTAATATCCCATCTAAACCTCCCCTGGTGCAACTTGAGGCCATTTCCTCCTGTCCTATCACTAGTTACTTGTGAAAAGAGACCAACACTCACGTCTCTACAACCTCCTTTCAGGGAGTTGCAGAGAGCAGTAAGGTCTCCCCTCAGCCTTCTCTTCTCTAGACTAAACAGTCCCAGTTCCCTCAGCCACTCCTCATAAAACACGTTCTCCAGACCCCTCACCAGCTTGGCTGCCCTTCTCTGGACTCGCTCTGGCCCCTCAATGTCTCTCATTGACTTGCTCCCAGGCATTTTTGTTCTGGTACCCTGCTGAAGGCAAGCCACCAGCACCTGCAACCAGCAGTGAGGCATGGATTGCCTTCCTCTGTCCCCTTGCAAGAGATGCTTTTAAGAAGCAACGTCATTGCAGGGCTGGTATCTGTGAGATGGGGCTCATGGGAGACCTGTACCCACCTTGCTGGTGGCACTGTGTCTAGGAAAGGTGTGCCTGGATTATTTTTTTAAGCAAGATTTTGCCCGTCCCAGGATGATGTCATTGATGAGCTAGTGGGGCACAGTCTAGATTAAATCAACTAAGGCAGGGTGGAATTTTCTCTCGCCTCTGCGCCAAGTGGCTGGGTGAAAGGTGACTTCTGCTTTGATGCTGGGGATGGGAAAGAGTGAGCCGAGAGGAGAGAGCCTGGCACAACCTCGGGGTAGAACAGCAGCTCCAGCACCCAAGCTCCCTCTTGGATGGACACCAACCATCCCGGCTCACCCACCCTGGTCCCCGCAGCCTGGTTTTACCTGAGCACACCACACCAGCATCCTCGCTGTGGCCGCAGTTGTGCTCTCCCCAGTTGGTCAGCTCACACTCGGTGAGGGCGGACTCAGTCCCTGAGCAGTGAACGTCGTCCAGCCAGATGGGATCTACCCCTAGCCCAAAATGAGCTGAGCCCGGTGCTGACAGGGCTGTCCCACAGCCCAACTGCCTGCACACCACCGCGGCATCATTGATGTCCCAGGTGTCGTCACACACGGTCCCCCACTTCTGGTCATGAAAGACCTCGACTCTCCCCAGGCAGCTATTCGAGCCGTTCACCAGCCGCAGCAGGCGCTGCCCTGATGTCTCCGCATCTGTGAAGGCAACAAGGGGCACATTCATGCCTGAGTCATCCACGGCTCTGGTTGGGCTTTGCAACAGGCTTAAACCTCAGGAAAATCAGAGCATCCTTCTGCGTGTGCAGCCTCTGGCTTCCGGGAAAGGTGCTCCATCAACCGGGCCATGCTTTGGGATTTGCTTCTCATTAGGGTGGATAAAGCAGGGTCACAGCTCTAGAGCTTGGAGCCTAGCAAAGGGTTCTGGGGTCAATAGTGAGCATGGGAGGGTCTTAGGGTCAACGCTGGCTACGGGAGGGTCCTGGAGTCAGTAGTGAGTATGGGAGGGTCCTGGGGTCACCAGTAACCATGGGGGTGCTTCTGGGGTCAACACTGACTATGGGATGGTGCTGGGGTCAACAGTGACTACAGGAGGTTGTAGGAGGCACTGCCTGATGAATCTGTGCAGCTGGAGCTGTTGGAAAAGGAAGGGGTAGGAGAAACAAATCCCAAAGCAAAGCCTTTGGTCTCCCAGCCTGCACCAACACAGGAAAGAACATCACCCACTGCAACATTCACACCCTTCTCTTGATTGCGGGTGGGGTAAAGGCACCATCCCTGGCTACCCAGGATGTGTTTGAGCTGACCCTGCACCCCAGCTCGCACGGTACGACCAACATGGCTCACCTGAGCACACCACACCAGCATCTTCCCGGTGGTCGCAGCTGGTGGATCCCCATGGCCTGGCCTGGCATTCAGAGAGGGTGGCTTCTGTCCCCGTGCAGTTCACGCTGTCCAGCCAGATGCGGCCGGACCCTTGCCCGAAACGAGCAGAGCCCAGGGCCGAGACAGCCGTCCCGCAGCCCAGCTGCTGGCAGACCACCTCCGCCTCGGCCAGGCTCCAGCCACTGCCACACACCGTCCCCCACTGATGGTTGTGGAGCACCTCCACACGGCCCGCGCAGCGGCTGGGGCCGTTCTCCAGGCGCAGGCGCGCTGGTACCTCGGTGGCTGTGCCCGCTCCTGACATGAGACACAAAGGGGAGCGTCAGAACAGGTCTCCCCCAGCACGCTACTTCTTGCCACCATGATGAGACCCATGGCAGAGGATGCTCCACTATGTTTTGCACAGGGGGATTCCCACGTCCTCAAAGAGCCATATCTAAAGTCTGGGGCTAAACAGGTGAGGGCAAAACCAGCCGTGCAACCTCAGAGCCCGTGCACGTTCAACATAGAATCATTAAGGTTGGAAAAGACCTCTAAGATCATCAAGTCCAACCATCAACCCAGCACTACCATGACCACTAGACCATGTCCTGAAGTGCCACATCTATGCACTTCTTAAATGACTCCAGGGATGGTGACTCCACCACTTGCCTGGGCAGCCTGTTCCAATGCTTGACCACTCTTTCAGGAAAGAAATTTTTCCTAATATCCAATCTAAACCTCCCCTGGTGCAACTCGAGGCTCTTTCCTCCAGGAACACAAGCAAACCATAAATGGCTGCAGTCCTTTTTTGAGCCCTCCCCAGTGGCCAACCACGAACCCTTCCCATGGCCACAGAAGCCTTCCAATGGGAGAGACTTTCTGCAGACCTCTTGTTGCCACTTCCCCTTCCTCAAAAAGACTTCAGGGACTCATCTTTGCACAGCCTGTGGGCTACTGGTCCCTGTAGCATGGTGGGTTGAGACCTTGCTAGGAGCATCTAGCACCTAGTCCAGTGCTTCCCCTCTCTCCTTGGTGCCCATGTGAGCACAGCTTTTGTGTGCTGCCCAAAGGGCATCATTCCCATCCTATTATCCCTGCTGCTCCTTACGTTCATGGACCTGTGTGCTAAAGAGTGCCAGGGTGGCATGTTGTTGGGGATGGGACAAAGGGGACAAGGTCATCCAGCCAGATGCCTGCTGCCCAGCCCTCAGCTGTGGCTGTGAAACCAGTACAAATCCCCCAAGCAGGGGGGAACTTCTCCTCCTGGTCTGTAGTGACAGGACAAGGGGTGATGGGTTCAGACTGGAAGAGGGGAGATTTTGATTGGAAATGAGAAGGAAATTCTTTACTCTCGGGGTGGTGAGACACTGGCACAGGTTGCCCAAGGGGGTTGTGGATGCTCCATCCCTGGAGGTGTTCAAGGCCAGGTTAGATGAGGCCTTGAGCAACCTGGTCTAGCGGGAGGTGTCCCTGCCATGGCAGGGGAGTTGGAACTAGGTCATCTTTGAGTTCCCTTCCAACCCACACCATTCTATCATTCTATGGTCCACAAGCATGATGTTACCTGTGCACACGACACTGGAGTCTTCTCCATGGCTGCAGTTGTTGTCACCCCAAGGTCTGGCTGGGCATTCAGAGAGAGCAGCTTCAGTGCCACTGCACTGGACATCGTCCAGCCAAATGCGGCCCAATCCTGGCCCAAAGTGCGCTGCACCGTAGGCTGCGACTGCCATCCCGCAGCCCAGCTGCCGGCACACGACACTGGCGTCGGGGAAGCTCCAGTCATCGTCACACACGGTTCCCCACTCGTGGTCATGCATCACCTCGACTCTTCCAGAGCAGCGGTTCGAGCCATTGACCAGGCGAAGCTGTGCAGGACCGGCGTGGATGGCCATATGGTGGCTGGATGAGTCTACGGAGGGCACAAGAAGTGCACCGTGAAAATCCCCTTGCCCCTCATTTCTGCAGGACCATTCTGCACCCCACTATGGTTGTTGGTTGCACCCAGTTGCTACCAACATGAAGCCACCTCAGGACTGGGAAGGCAGTAATGCCATCTGGTCCCAGCAACAAATGACCTTTCCAGCTGTAGCTGGAGATCCTGGGAATGCTGGGACATGAGAAGGTGTTTGTGGGGCACCACTTCCTCTTTTCAGGTGGAGGTGACAACCAAGGGGGCTCAACACACCTGTGTACCAGTGTCTGTTGGGACAGTTCTGGCACTGGTGCCTCCAGCATCTACCAGTTGCCATGAGCACCTACACCTCAATTAGCCACCAAAGCTCCAAGCTTTTGGAGCCTCACAGTTTGCAGCCATAAGGGAGCATTCTCTCAAGCGCATGGAAACAATCCTGTCCCTCATGTTGGTGATGGGGAGCAGGAGTGTCTCCTTCTGGCCGTTCTCCCCCGCCTAAGGATACATCTCACAGCGACAACCTGAAAAATACAACAGCCCTGCCCACATCCCCAAAACACGCAGCCAAAGCAGGACATGTGGGGTCCTGCTCACCAGAGGTGCGTGATCTGCAGGGGGTCCCCACGTCTCACCCAGAGGTGGTTCAGCACCTCAGGAAGGTGGAGTTAGCACAGATAATGTTTCCAAGTCTGCTTCCCAAATTGCTCACTAGCCTGAAGTTCCTCGCACAGGACAAAACCATAAGAAAATCCCTTGTTGGGGCCACGGGAGCTTTTGGAAAAGTGGGAGGAGCAATGCTCTTTGTGAGGGAATTGCTTCGATGACCACGTGTCATCGTCATCCCACCCTGGAATTTCTGCAGGGCATTACCTGAGCACACCACGCCGGCGTCTTCTCTATGGTGGCAGTTGTTGTTGCCCCAGCCCTTCGCCTTGCAATATGACAGGGCAACCTCTGTCCCCGTGCAGTTGACATCATCCAACCAGATGGGACCGGACCCTGCCCTGAAGTGCCCGGCCTTGGTGGCTGACAGCGCCACGCCGCAGTCCAGCTGCCGGCACACCACGCCAGCATCCACCAGGTCCCAGTGGTCATCGCACACCGTTCCCCACTGGTTCTCATAGAAGACCTCGACCCTGCCAGCACAGTGGTGTGGGCCATCTGACAGGCGCAGCGGAGCCCGCTGGGAAGAAACTGGGTCTGGAAGAGGGATTTGGAGAAGGTTTGGTGTGGAAGAGCGGCACCAGGAGAGGCTGCATCGCTTATGTGAGCTTCACCCAGCCCCTGCACACAGTGGTGACTTATGTGAACCACAGACATGCTTCTCCTTTGGCTCAAGATGAACAAACAAAAAAAGCCAAGTCCAGAAGAGAAAACACTCTGGAAAGCCCCTTTTGAAAGGCAAGTATCTATAAAGGGCCTTCAGGTACCTTTTTGCTTAGTATTTCGCTCGTGAGACCACACCCGGAGCACATGAGAACCCGCCTGGAGCCTTGTGCTCAGCTCTGGGGCCCCCAGCATAAGAAAGACATGGATCTACTTTGGTGGGTCCAGAGGAGGGCCATGAAGATGCTTGGAGGGCCAGAGCACCTCCCCTGTGGAGACAGGCCGAGCGAGCTGGGATTGTTAAGCCTGGAGAAGAGAAGGCTCCAAGGAGACCTTATTGTGGCCTTTCAATATATAAAGGGGACTATAAGAAAGATGAGGAGGGACCTTTATCAGGGAATGTAGTGATAGCAAAAGGGGTAATGGTTTTAAACTGAAAGACAGAGGATTTAGATTAGATACAAGGAAGAAATTCCTCACTCTGAGGGCAGAGAGTCGCTGGCACAGGTTGCCCAGGGAGGCTGTAGATGTCCCAGCGCTGGATGTGTTCATGACCAGGTTGGATGGGGCTCTGAGAAACCTGGTCTAGTGGGAGGTGTCCCTGCCCATGGCAGGGTGGGGGTCGGAACTAGATGATCTTTAAGGTCCCTTCCAACCCAAACCATTCCATGATCCCTCATCAATGAAAATACTGCCAGGTGGATGAAAAACCCCAGGAAACTGTACATAGGGAGCAGGCCCAGTTGTCTTTAAGATCATCAAGTCCAACCGCTACCTAACTCTCCCAGGCCCACTACTACACCATATCCTTGGGCACCATATCTAGATGGCTTTCAAATCCACCCAGGGATGGTGATTCAACCACTTCCTCGGGCAGCCTGTTCCAGTCTTTGTCAACCCTTTCAGTGTACAAGTTCTTCCTAATGTCCAACCTAAACCTTCCCTGACATAACTTGATGCCATTTCCTCTTGTCCTATCAGCTTCTTTGCCCTTCTCTAGACCTGCTCCACCACCTCTCCTGTTTGCGCTGGGAGAAAGAGGACTTTGTGCCCTCTGTAAATGAACCTGCCAGCCCTGAAGAGGTGACCAACAGAAATAAGCAATGGCTGGTCTTGACTGCCACCGGTTGGTTGGGCTCCAGGCATTTCCCAACTGCTCCATGCAAGGGCAGCAATGCAAAGATAATTACCCAACTAACGAGGTCTCCTTCCCCAAACCCAACTTCCCGTTTTAAAGGCTGATGGGTCAAAGGAAGCTTTGCCCCAGCCATCCACAAGCCCAGTCCCCCTGTTCCTGCAGATCACCAACCCCCTCTTTCTCCTCCGATGGTCCTTCCCCCGTCCGAGAGCCACTCACCACAGAGGCACACCAGGTAGATGAGGAGCCCTGCCCCAGCGAATCCAGACAGGCTGCTCTGAAGTGACAGGAGGCAACGTCCCCAAAACCCTGTGTCCATCACACACACCTGAGGCCGGGTGACCATCCCAGTGCCAGCTGCAAGCTGAGCTGCGTGCATGGGTAGTGAGACCAGGTTTGACCCCTCACTGTCCCCTCCTCTGCAGTGACGTGCCCATGTTTGCCCAGCGCTCATCCCACCTCCTGCGCTGACCCCTCCTCCCTGCTGTCCCTGCAATTACTCCACTGGTTCCAGGTGGTTTCAGTGTCCCCTCCAGCACCCAAGCCATGTCTGCTTGGAGGGTCCCTCTGTTCCAAGGTGCATCGACCTCATTTCATCCCCACCTCCCCAGTCTCCAGCCAGCTCTGGGCTGTGGACCCAGCAGCAGGAGGGTCTGCAACGCTCACTCATGGAGGCTTGCACCCTCGGGAAAAGTTGAGTCTCATCTTGCAATATCCAAAGGTGAAGGCATCGAAAGGTGAAGAGATTCTTCCTAACATCCAATCTAAACCTCCCCTGGTGCAACTTAAGGCCACTTCCTCTTGTCCTACCCCTCTTCAGAGACCAACACTCACCTCTCTGCAACCTCCTTTCAGAGAGTTGTAGAGAGCAGTAAGGTTTCCCCTCGGCCTTCTCTTTTCTAGACTAAACAGCCCCAGGTCCCTCAGCCGCTCCTCATAAGACATGTTCTCCAAGCCCCTCACCAGTTTGGTTGCCCGCTTGGTTGGCCCTCTCCAGACCCGCTCCAGCCCCTCAATGTCTTTCTTGTATTGGGGTCCCAAGAACTGAACCCAGTGCTCAAGCTGAGGCCTCGCCACGATCCCTTCCCAACTCCTTTTGACCGCACAATTTCTGATACAAGCCAAGATGCTGGTGGCCTTCTTGGTTACCTGGGCACACGCTGGCTCATCTCCAGTCAGCTGTCCACCAGCACGCCGAGGTCCTTTTCCACCAGACACTTTCCAGCTGCTCTGCCCCAGCCTGGAGTGTTGCTTGTTAAACCTCATACCTAAGACCCTGCCCCCTCCCTGTTCTCCCAATCCCTCTGAGCCTCCCCAAACCCCCCAATTCCCATCAGCCCCCCCCAAACCCCTGTCCCACCAGTTCCCCTGACCACTCTGAGCTCC
>VZZY01016757.1:0-11264 GCA_013400335.1 Eurystomus gularis
AAGGGGAGGGTGTGCTTGGCAGAGATAGGAAGCAAAAAAGACACCTGAAATGCTAAAAATAAGTGTTTCATGCACGTGAAATCCCGGCACCCAGGAAATGGATGTGGGCTCATGGACGGGCATGGCAACAAGGCTGAACAGAAGCCGTATCAGGTTCTATTATCTGCTATGGGACATTTCTCTGCTTGACAATTTACCTCCCTGGACCTCTTTTTCCTGCCATTATTCTCTCATGTATCTGTAGACCATAAGCTTCTTAGGGCAAGAAGCCTTTGATTGCAGCTACCAAGCACAAAGGAGCCTTAATCTTGGCTAAGGATTTTGCTGATCCCGTTGTGCTTAAATAGAATAATCATAATTATGTAAGTTGCAGACGTGCTCTTCAAGAGCCATCACTCTTAAATCTCCAACTTTGCTTCTCAAATGAGTGCTAGAACAGAATGGGCCCATTCCGGCTTGCACCCCCATACATCTCTTGTCATACAAAGTAGAAGCTTTCCTTGCTCTGGTCTAACAGAGTTTTTACTTCAAATGAGGCCCTTCAGTACTCAGAGCTGGCCCTGATGAAAGAGAGGAAAAGAATCAGGAGGAAGGAAACAGTTCGCTTTTAAAGCCCTTCTCTCCTCCTCATGCAGGGTTCTGAGAATGAACAAAACACACATCAGGGAGGTATCAGAGGAGAGGAGCCCACTGCAGCTGGAGTTTGACGGTTCCTGCAGAAGGGCAGCTCAGAGCAGCAGGTCGTAGCTGCTGTTATCAGTATGCCACTGGTTTTCCTGAAATAGTTTGTTTGCTCAGCTAGAGAGCTATCCACACGGGAATTCAGGTGCTCAGGTAGGATCCCCTGGCACCTGTGATATTAAACAAAGGACAGGTGTTTATTAGCAGAACATAAATTATCTGGGCTCCTGCTGGGACGAGGGAAATGCAATTTACAGGAGTGGCTGGTAATAGGCCAGACTTCTTCAAATTACAGTTGATTCTGTTCTCAATTCCCTTCCTTCCCTTTCATCCCACCTGGAATCAGCCATTCTTTACTGAAAGAATGGTCAGGTGTTGGAACAGGCTGCCCTGGGCGGTGGTGGAGTCACCATCCCTGGAGGTGTTCAGCAAACCAGTAGATCTGGTGTTCTAGGACATGGTCTAGTGGTCAGGGAGATGTTGGGATGAAGGCTGGACTTGATGATCCTAGACGTCTTTTCCAACTGAAAAGATTCTGTGATTTTCCTACTGTATTTCTATGATTTTCCTCCAAAGAGGCAGCAGAGGCAGCATCACTAAGCAGAAGCTTTGCAGCCTCACAGTAACCGTTCCACAGATGGAGTTGCCCCCAAGCTCGGCCATTTCATGGGACAGGGGGACTTGCCTCTGGTTGGAGATAGTAAAATACCCCATTATTGGTAAACTCCAGCTGACATGGATTTAATGAGACGGTGGAAGAGAGAAGCCCTCACCTTGTTTTCCCCTGGGGATACATCCATACACTCCCAGGTGTAGACACCGGGCAGACAGAACAAGATCTAGTCCAAAGAATGTAATGACTGTGACTCAAAAGCACCTTTCTCTGTCTGCAGCCCTGGTCCAGACACATCATACTAAAACCCTGCCTTGACAGAGACCTTGAGCAATTGTCCACATGGGTCAGGCACAGTTCTGCCTGTGGCAGTGTTGTAGAATGGGAATCAAGACGTTGGCTCAGGTGTAGCTCCGCTACCGAGGGGCTCTATTCCTTCCACCTCTATGACTTGATCCTGGGGTTATTCCAGATTCCTGGAACAACCCAGGGTAGTTGGATGTCTGCATGCAAGCTGCTTCCCAGTTATTCTTCGCTGCCAGAAAGCTAATCCTCCCTTTGCTCTGTTTCCCCACCTCTCAGTACGTGCAGAAGAAGAACCCCCTGTACAGCCAGTTGAAAGATGAGACAGTTTGGTCGATGGAGCACTTCAACAGCTACGTTAATGAGAAGTTCAGAAAAACCAACGGCCTCCCCAAAGACTGGGTTTTTACTGTGTTTACTGTAAGTGCGCGCAAGTGCACGGTGTGCTAGTCTGCTTAATTAGCGGGGTAGGAACAGGGAGACAACCCAGCAGTTCACGGGGGCCCCCAAGGAAACACATACCCTGAGTGAGAAGGCATTGACGGTCCCATGATAACTATTTATCTGCAGATGCTAAACACAGAAGTGAGGGCACAAAGAGTTTAACTTTAATAAAATGGGCAAACGGCTGAGAAAGAGAGTGTGAACAGAAATGCTGGCTATAAAAATGCAGCTATAGCCTTCCTGTTCCAGGCCCAATGCTGTGGCCCTGCATTAAAAAACCGAAATACACATTAAAGAACTCTCCAGCCTGACAGGTCTTACCCTGAAAAGGGACTACACTTTTAGTGGTCTCTTTCCTGTCTGACTTGGTCTCATCATTCACTTTCTGTCTGATTTTGCCACATGAAAATTATGTCAAGGCTTTAGATCTCTTACCACAGAGGAGAGATAAGAAGACTCAGCTGGCTTGATCTCTTACCATCTTTCTGACTCACTGCAGAAACAAAGTGAAGAAATTATCTGAGTCCCTGAGACTTCATTTCATCAGCCGGAGTCTAATGATGCGTCAGTTCTTTACATGACCTTCTGGGCTGCAAAGGAAAAGGGCAGAGGACATAGATTTCTCGGGTTAATTTTGGAAATGCTGTAGTTTAAAGCCAAATACAAATAAAATTTAAAAGCTAAAAACTTTATTAGAATATGTTTTGTTTAGAAAAAAAGCCCAGAAGCAACCCTAGCTGAATTTGACAAGTTTCTTCAGACAGTTGAAACTTTTCAGCCTCCTTTATGGTATCTGTCTTCCTGCAGAAATTCCCCACTGTGCATTTCAAGTCCGAACTGCGTGAAACAGCATTGCCTACTGCAAGTAGCTGTAGCTCACCAGGCTTTTTTAAAACCCCATGTCCAGCGCAGCTGGGGGGGGGGGGTTGTAAGCCATCGCTGGCAGAACTGGCTGTGTTCAGCTCACATCTAGGAGTAAACAAAAGAACACCTCTAAAACTTCTGCAGACGGCTCACTCTGAGTAAGGGACACGGGCCAAGATTCCTTCACGCACCTCTGCAGCAGTCTGGAGAACCAAGTTCAAGAGGGGGGTTCGTATCAAAGTGGACAGACATACGGGCTGCAAAATGCAACATCCTTCCAAGTCTAGAGAGGAGCTCTGCTGGAGGCAGGGGAAGGAAAACATCCCTAAACCAAGAGGACATTTATAACTTCTGCCTAGGCCTTCAGAATGATCCATCACCACCATTCCCTGTCTTCCATTTCAGACAAGGATGCAGCAGATCATGTTGCAGTGCTTCCTGGCAGCCAAGCACAAACTGGATCGCAAACTGGGCTACTTCGATCTCATCGGCTGTGACTTTTTAATCGATGAAACCTTTAAGGTACGAATACAATAACGCCAAATACTAAGAATGATATTGGCTGGATGTCTAACGCCAGCAGTACAGCACAGCTGACGCATGCTCTGGTGCTAGGGATTAATTAGAGCATTCCGTCAGTCAGCTGTGAAGTGCAGGATTCAGTTTTTGCTCCAGTTTCATTGCCCAGGATCAAGGTATCTACACTGCCTGCAGGTTTACTGCACAGAGAAGCCCCAGCACTAACAGCTCAGGATGGGAAGACACGTACTTACCGCAGGTGAAACCATTCTGTGCGGAATTTCATCATGAAAAGTATGGGAATTTTAATGCCCACTCAGTTTTCCCTTTCTCCAGAAACCAGACATGCCAGATGACCAGCCAGCATCAATCAGTATGCGATGCCTTTAACATCACATGAAGTATGCTGGTTTACACTGGCTGAGTATCCATCAAAGGCAACAGTGATCTTGCCCTCACCGTACCAAAGAATCGGTCATTATTGATTCAGATGTCAGCATCAGCATCTCCACGTTGGCTGTGGGTTCACCATTTAGCAACAGGTCAGCCCTCTGAGTCTGTAAAACCTGCTAGAATTACAACCCAAACTCGTAGAGAGTGAATGAAACACAGAGAAGAAAAGCCAGAAGAAAGGGTGTTAAATACAGTGAGAGAGGTGCTTTCAGTGCAGCACAGTCCTTCAAACCCACCTGGCCTAAACCTAACAGAAAGCCATCTGGCAGATTCTGCTGTTGCTAAAGCAGAAAGGAACTCAAATGTGCTCCAGCAAAGGGCAGTGGGAACAGCAAACCCTATGAAAGAGTGGAATTAATGTATGCGGCGGTGGGCGAGGCACCCCAACAATAGACTCCTTTGTAGAGGAAGTCAATGGCAAGGGAGAGGAAACGGCAAAGACACAGAAACTGGTGCTTCTCAAATTGCAGTGGGAATTGTCTTCTGCAAGGCTGGCATGCAGAGCCCTGGCTGTGTCAACTTTAAGTAGAAGCGAAGATCCAGTATCACCCTATTGTGGCAGATCCTACTTGGCTAGTTAAAAACTTGAGCGTTTAAAGACCATTACTTCCTCAGGTACTTTACATATGGAGAGATAAACAGAGTCTGCTTCTTGACAAGAATTATCTGCAAGAATTATGAGGATTTCTGGACACTTAGTGGGGACAGAGTCCATTGGAACCTGGAAGTCCCCTTTGAGAGAGAGTAGCGTGGAAATGTGGGTGTTTATTTAACATAGGTTTGTCCATGTTTTCTTGGCCTTGCTGGGGAGCAACAGAACTACTTCTTTTTGTTGGCTCAGTGCTGCATGAAGAGACACCTGAACAGCCCCTGCAGAGGCTGTGCTACAGCTGGACCCACAGTCAACACTGGTCGGTGCAGCAAAGTCCTGCTTTTCTGCGGGCTGACACTACACCTCCTGGTCTAACACCCTGTCCTCTCCACCTGTTAACACACAACAGACTTGTTCTCCATGTCATTCTATTTCATGACACATGTAGAATTGGCTTTACGCTGATTTAAGGTGGTCTAGAGTGTTCAGCCCTGTCATCATGCCTTTCTCTTTTCCTTGTCTGCAACATAAATGCCCCCAGCATCACTGTTAATGGTTCTGGAAGGCCCTGCAGCATCCCGATTCAGTTGTTGGAGGGCGTTTTCCTGCCTCAGAGTTCTCAGAAGCATGGACTATGAATGAAGAGCCTGCTGAGAAACCACTGCTTTCTGTGGAACTCACATGTTCCTACACCAGCTGAGAGAAGAATGAAGGACTTAAAGAGGAGAGGCAGCAAAAGTGACCAGCGTGCTTTTACTGTTGTTGGCTTTTTTCCTACTGTTTTTTGGAGCTTCCTTGTGCTGCCCTGTAAATGCCTAAGTCACTACACAGCTTAGGACGGTGTCACGGAAATGCTCAAGGAACCTGTTTTCAGGAAGCGTTGCATCAGCCGTGTTAAAGGGCCTCTCTCCAGAGGTATGCTGGAAGGCAGATGCGCACATTTTTTATCTGCCACGAAGGGATTCAGCTATCAGTGCGGAGCAGACTGAGCACGGATAGGCCATTTGCCAATGGGTGGTGTACGCAAACAAAGATAACACTCAAGTCCCCCATTAAAGCAGGGGGGGTTCCTTTGATTTGAATGACACAGGTTTTCATTCACCCCGGGAGCGTGAGGTACCACAGACTTGGTTGTGCCCACCCCAGGTCACGGTGATTAAACCACCTGATAAAAGCGTGTTCAGGCTGCGGGAATCCCTGAACCCCACTGCCTTCCCCTGTGGTCTCCACTGTTACTGAGCAGGTCCCTTGCTGGGTCAGCAACATCTGAGTAGCCCTTCCAGCGCTTGGTTTGTGACTGGGCGTGTGGCTTCAGCTGTGTCCGCACAGGATACAGAACAAGTTCTTTGATTCCTATTTCTGGCTGCTATTTCAGTGCTTGTTTAAAGCTCCAGCCTGCGGTCAGGCTCCCTGGACACCTACTCAAATGCAGAACAAGACAGCCCTGCTGTGCATAGCTGTGGGCTTTGAAGGGTGTTAGAACCACCCTCTCTAAGAGTAAGTTCTGACATAGACAGAAGTAGATGTTTCCATTCAGTCCTAGCTACCAAGTTACTCAGAGCCTCTGAGAGCATGGAGCGATGCCTTCTTCTCCCTGAGACCCCAGCAAGGTGTTCACCTTCCACCTGGTGACCTCCAGCAAAGACCCAAACTGAATGTTTTTCCTCAGAAACCGAACAAAACTCTGACTCAGTCACGAATTTCTTGCACACCGAGTAGTCTTACCACTGACCATAACAGTAGGGAAAGGACCCTTGAGACAGGTCTTATGCTGTTAGCCACCGTGTCTCACCACCCAACACTGCTGCTCTACGGATGGTTCTACAGCAATCAGACTACAGTAATGAAACTAGATTAAAATAAAAAGTATTCAGCAGATGCTAAGACTGCATCTAACACTATACAAAGAACCAGAAATGAGACCTCAGATCCTGGTGTAATGCAGGATCTGGCTGCAGTTGGCACGTTGTTCAAGAACTTATGGAAAAACCCTATAATTTAAAGTTTTTAAACCTGCTTGTGATCACACAGAATCACAGAATTACTGTTGCTGGAACAGACCTCCGAGATCATCAAGTCCAGCCTATGACCCAACACCACGACACCAGCTAGAACGTCTTGACAGAGCAAGTTCAAGATGTGGCAGAGGATGGAGCGGTACTGCAGGGAGCAGTAACCTCCTCATCCCCAAGAAACATCCAGACCAGTACTTCTGACCAAAGCCACAGGACACTTGTTACTGTTCCCATCACCTTAAAAACCTAAAGAAAAAGGATGGTCCATGGTTAGGAAGCTGAGAATAGATATTTGGGGTTTAGGTTTCCTTTCTTTATCATGTTTGCTAGGAAATTCCGAGCAAGGCACCTGCACGCCAGATGCAAGGAAAAGCACAGGGATCTCGTTCTGCATGAAATTCCCATAAAAGTTACGGATATTCACACAGATGTGGTGAATCTTGGCCGTATTATCTCTGCTCTTCTGGAAATAGAACAAAGGGCACTTCTTCACTTGCCCTGGTTCTTGAGAGGTTAAGAGCATTTAAAAGCAGTGAGATGTTCAGTACAACAATGGGGAACGCAGAAGATGAACTGCATGACAGGTGTCACTGAGAACTTTCCTCCTCCTGTTTGTCAGTTTTATTTGTTTCAAAGGCAAAGAAACCAAAACCGAGTCCAAGGTAATTATAAAGGTTCACTGAGTTCATCTGTCAGCACAAAATCTTGTGAACCTTAAGAGGAAAAGGAACCCTTATTGAGAAGAAGGAGTTTGCCAAGAGAAATGTATGTACCTTAGGTGCCCTCTGTTGGCATCTGCAAAGCAGGTTTTTGAGCAGCTTTTCCAGTTTTCCTCTGGAAAGAAAAAAAAAAAAAGGACATTTCCCTGCCCTCACTTACCACTCTTTTCATTTCTTTCATAAAGTATTTGAAAGAAGTGAAAATTACTGTTGTATTTTACTCTCAGCAAAATAAAGTGCCAAAGTGAAGGCTATCACAGCACCAAAATCTGCCAAACACTTAGACTTCATTTCACAGGTACTTCATAGAATGGTTTGGGTTGGAGGATCATCTAGTTCCAACCCTCCCTGCATGGGCAGGGACACCTCCCACAAGACCAGGTTCCTCAAAGCCCCATCCAACCTGGCCTCGAACACCTCCAGAGAAGTTTGCAAGCAAACTCATTGCTGCCTTGGGAAAAAAAAAAAAAAAGAAGAAGAAGAAGATTGCTTTTAAAATCAATTAGATGGGAGTAAAATTCTCCTGGGGGTGTTACATAATTAAATAGCCCTCCTTACAAAAGGCTGAGGAGTTCCTACGTGTGTTACGTAGAGGATGCAGCACCATATACTGGGGGCAGGAAGCAAACAGATGAGTTTCTCTTGCTGTAGGGAGAAGAAGTAGTAAATAGAGTTATGTGCGATTGTTTGGTTTCAGACAGATTTGTAACTGGACCATCTGCAGCTTGTAGCTTCAGAACTTGGCATTTCAAAGGGAAATCGAGATGAGACCAGTATAATTAGTGTCTTACATGGCTCCTACCTGAAAATGAAGCAGGAAATCAAGACCACAGGTTCATTGAAAACTTGCTTCTTGGTCTTGATCCATGTCCGCCTCAAATCAAAATGGTTCTTTGATTCCTTATAACTTTATTTCATGGTATCCAAAAAAAATAAACTAGAAACTGTTATGCTCAGGTACACAGTGCCTTTAGACAACTGGAAAGCAGGAGTCAATCTAAAGAGTGTCAGCTGGAGCCACAAAATCCTGTGTAGTGTTGTTCTCGAGTGAGTAGATCTATGGAAAATGGGATTTTGTTTAATTCATCCCGTCCTTACGAAAGTTCTGCCCTCTTTGCTTTCTGTGTTACAGGATTTTGTTTGGCTCACTAAGCCAGTAAACAGGCACTGCTCTGACTCTAAGGAGATCCAGCCGAGTTTCCTGATTGGCATTCCCCTCTCCTAGGTCTGGCTTCTGGAGATGAATGCAAACCCCGCGCTGCACACCAGCTGCCAAGTCCTGAGAGCCGTCATCCCAGCCGTGGTCAACGAGAGTCTTGGTAAGCGAGCACGTCACAGGGTGGCCAGCAGCAGATAATTGCATCACTCCATTGCTTGGGCCTGTTCATATCAGCCGTAGGTCCAAAACAATCTTCAAATAAAGATAGCTCACTGCTGAGTATATAAGCAATTTAGAAGGCACTGGAAATTCTAATCCATGCAGACCGAGCAAAGCTATGGTCTTTTTAGCCACGCACCCCCTAGAAAGAAACAAGCAGCTAATTTTGGGTTTTTAGTTGCAATTATTTTAAAGAATATTTTCTTACGTATTTATGTACAAAAGGCTGAATCTTAATAGATGTCCATATAAACTGCACCTGCACTTCTTTGCCATGGCTGCTCCGAATGTGCGGGGATTTCAGCAGGTTTGTATGATGCCCTCACACGGCCGTACTCCACACATACACCTGGCAACCGTTACCTGAGCTACACAAAGACTGAGCAAACCATTATGTAGTCTGACATACAGTAACTAGAACTTCTCTTACCTGGAGAATCAAAATCTCTTTCATCCCTGATTTTCTGTGGTGTCCGTGGTGCACGGAGAGTCTATATCTGCCTGAAGGGTGTTGGCAACCACCTACTTACACTTACTTCCACAGACACATTTACCTGCCTGGGCATAGATGCGTTTATTTGGGGTGTACTTGTACCCTGCATTGCACCGTAAGTGGCTTTACAATATTTTTCCTACCAATTTCCTAATTGTGGAGCTGAAACTGGCTGAGGTCAATGCAAGAAAAGTGTGCTGGTTTGGGCTTGGGGTTTTTTTTTCCGAATTGTTTTCATACCAATAGTCCAGAGAAGCCACAGGTCACATCACAGGTTGGAAACCACGTCCCCATCCCTCCCGTGCACAGCTGCCTTGTGCGCACACACGACAGCTTTGGTGTATTTTAGCATCAGAGCGTTCGGACCATCCCATAAACTCCCCCTTCTTTTCCAGATTTGGTTCTTGAGGTTTTCAAGAAGCACCTCAAAGGCCGGAGCCTGTTGCCTTTAGAGACGCTCTGCCATTTTGTGCTTCTCTATCATGAGGATGCTGCAGACCTTGGCCAGAAACAACCCTCGAAGCTCAGAGCTGGCAGGTGGACAGGCCGGTATCTTTGGCCACACACAGGCACCTCCAGCCGCTTCAACCACAGCCCTGCAAAGTCCTGGAGAACTCTTCCAAGAAGCCTCGTTGCTCTAGAGAAAAGGTTGCCAGGAAGAACTGACAACTGCCCTAACCATCCCACATGCGCAGTTCTTCAACCATCATGGAAAAATCCTCTAAAGCATTGAAGAGCAAGATCTACAGGTTTTCACAAGTGCAGAAGACATAAAGAAGAAAATAAAAGCTAAACGTGTATGTGCTGTGGTTGTCCAGCCCATTTTCAGCTGATGTAAACAAACAGGTATCATCACCTCCACTGCAAAACCAGGAACTGTAAGAACTTAGTTCTTCTGCAGGAGAAATTATAAGGAAGTTACAGAAAATGAGACAACCATTACCACATTAAAACTCACCCTCTTACGAACAGTGCTGACCTGGCCAGATAAACAGGCCAAACTTTCTACAAGGCCCTTATACAAAAAGGCAGCAAGAGAAGCTGCAAAGACTAAACCTAAGGCTTAGGAGTGGAAATCCCCCAGTTTGCCCCATCATTCATAGCTCTATGTCCAGCCCCCTCACTCATTAGATCCATTGCGTCTTCCACGTTTAGCCTCGTTATTTTAACTCTCTTTCGTTTTTCAATTGTTTGAGGTGACAGCCAAGCAGCAGCACATACTTACCGTGTCAGGCCACCATCTTCGCAGGAAACAACGATGCTTGGGGGACCAAGGGGATGGAGAAGAGACAGAGGTTTAAAACCAACAGGAAATGCTTTCACAGTTCAGATGCTGCTGCTGCTTCTAACCAAAGAGGAATTTAAATGAGCACTAAGTTGAAGGGTACACGCGTGCCTCCTTCCCCTCCAGTGCTTACTGTCGTTCAGGAACGGTCATGCGATCTTGTGACCGCAACAGCAGTTTGAAGCAACATCTGAGGATGAAGAAGCCATGCCCAAGCGTGGGATGCTGCAGCTGGAGCACCAGGCTGGGTCTGCAGGAAAAGGCCAGGATGAGGCGGAGCTCCTGAAGCCACGCAGGATCAGGTATGTAGCAGCTTTGGAGGCACGTGTAAAAGGTCTGGCAGCTCCACGCAAAAAGACATTTGGTTCTTGTGACAAATTCAGTGGCTGTATTTGCCCTCCAAATATGTTCTAGGCTACGGCAAGCAAACTGCCTGCACGCGAATTTGCAGCTGCTACTGTATGCTTGATATAAGTAATAGAAATAATTATTGATAGATATAGGATACTAACATGAAAAGTAGAATAAAATAAATCATTACGCTAACCACGTGAAGGAAAACAGGCTAAATTATTAACAGAAGCTAGAAGTGGGTAAGAAAACCAGACGTTGTTATTAACACTTCCAGCCGGAACTGGTAAAGGAATGACTAGTAAACATTTCCAGCCATAAAGAACAGAACTGACAAACTTATCAGTAAAGGAATGACTAACAGAAGTTTCTCCAAAGACAAAAGCTAACCAGGCCTGCAAAAACTTGCAAAACCACCACATTCCAGGCACATCCCAGAGGACCACCCGCTCTCAGAGATCCCTGCCCAGGATTATCAAGAGGAACTACGCGCGCCCAGGACTGATAAGTGAATTATAATACGAAACGAGGAAAGGCGGGGTTAGGTAATAAAC
>VZZY01016757.1:12129-59404 GCA_013400335.1 Eurystomus gularis
CCTGCCCTGCCCGCCGGGAACCACCAGCGCCCCCTGCCGGCTGTGCCCATCACTACCCCGAAGGGAAAGCGCCTCAGGCCCGAGGGCTGGGGCCGGGTTCTTTCTGCCTCTGCTTTGCCGTTATGTTTGTATTTAGTTATTGTTTACTTGCTTTAATATATATATACTAGTAAAGAACTGTTATTCCTACTCCCATATCCTTGCCTGAGAGCCCCTTGATTTCAAATTTGCAATAATTTGGAGGGAAGGGGTTTACATTTCCCATTCCAAGGGAAGTTCCTGCCTTCCCTGGGAGACACCTGTCCTTCAAACCAGGACATTTGGTTACAGTCACAAAATAAAGACTTACTGTTCGGTACGTGCTCCCTGCAGCATCCCCAAGGGGCGCAAGGTGGCAGGATGCCACCGCCGCTGAACGCAGCCACAGCTGAGCCTTGGGGAATTCACACGCAGCACCTTGAGTCCTCCCAAAGCGCCTGCCCGCACCATGGTACGCTCAGGTTGCTGAAAGGTAAAAGTCAACAGGCCAGCCAGCTTGTCTTTCCCCACTCCCTGGTGTTATTTACCAACAGTTAGAATCATGGAATCGTTCTGGTTGGAAAAGACCTTTAAGATCGAGTCCAACCGTTAACCCAGCCCAGCCAGGGCACCACTAAACCATGTCCCTCAGCACCACATCTCCAGGGCTTTTCAGTCCTTCCAGGGATGGGGACTCCACCACAGCCTGTTCCAGGGCTTGACAACCCTTTCAGGGAAGAATTTTTTCCTAATACCCACCCTAAACCTCCCCTGGCACAACTTGAGGCCATTTCCTGTTGTCCTACCTGAAAGGTTTCCCCTTTTTTAAACATCCACTGTGCCGACCTTGATGTCTAGCATGGCTCTAGGGCAACACCACCTTAGTCATGTCTAGCAGCATGCTCATCTTCACTTCGGGAGGAGAAAGTGCAACCCCGACCACCAGACCTTAAGAGCTGCTGATTTCTGGTGTTCCCTAAGTTCACACAACCATTTGGAGCTAGTGGATAGAAGCTCATTTTACAGCAGTTGGAGCCAGTGGTCCTGCTCCATGGATCCAACATGGATGGCAGAAGTCCATCCAGGACTGAGCATAGCTACGCACACCACAAGCCCACGTTGAACCCCACTCCCTTCTTAGCCAGACAGCGCTAGTTTGAAGGGAAAGGAAAATATCCGCCAATAAAGGGATCTGAATGCCAAGCCCAAGGTGCTTTGAACCAAGATGAAATTTGAATTCCGATCAAACCAGTGTCCAAACTATGTCTTCTGAGGGGGGCAAGGAAAACAAGACCTTTCCCTCTTAACAGCTAAAGCTGCTTGGTTGTCTCAGCTGCTGCCCGTGAAACCACAAGTACACATTATTTTGTTCAAGTAGGTGTGACACCTACAGCAAACTTCATCATGGGTTTCCCGATTCCCTCGCATAGATTCTAAATACCTCTACTTTACCACCCTGTAATCCTGAAGAACATCCTACTTGTAGTTTTATCTCATTTTGCAGTCTCTAAAAAAAAAAAAAAAAAGGTGCTGTGTGATGAACAGTGGAAGAAAAGGAAGCTGATGAGACATCTGTGGTTAACACCGTTCTGAAGAGGGAAGGAAAACCTCTTCAGCATCTGGGAAGGCACAGTACTGACCACGGGGCAAGCGGCTGTGCGGGGGTCACGTACAACGTCTACCGCTCCGACAGAACCCAGCAGGGAGTTGTCTTCAAGCCCATCTTTCTCCCGGTAAGACCCATCCATTTGGCCAGTGAAGTATCAGTGGGTATTTATTTAAAAAGAACAAAACCCAATCCCTCGGCAGGGGCTGAATTTCTTTCTGAGTGGAAAATGAAATAGAGTGCTTTCTGACGAGCTCGCTGCTCAGAGCCAATCGTTTTCACTTCCTTTGATGCAAAGAACAGCTCTTTTACTGAAATTCTCCAGGGCTTAAATGATTCACACTTTGGGTTTTTCCCTCTGAACTGGAGCTTTCAGAAGCCGGGAAACGGGTTGCTTTTCCCATCAATAAGCAGCCGTAAAGTCAGGTGGTTAGGTAAGCAGGAAGTGGAACTGTTCTTCAAGGTAGGCAAATAGAAACCCAAGAGGCCACTGTGCAAATTTCCAGTGAATAATATGGCTCTGCTGATCGTGTTTCACTATTAACTGGCAGCAGTGCTGGCTATTCACCACCCACAGCCCAGAAAGTCTTGTACACCTCACCACGATCTCCCGCGTGTTGCCAGAGGCACGGACTTCCACCAGACACTCAAATCTTTCGTTCCTCAAACAGCAAGCTCTGTTCAATTGTAATTTTTATTTTTTTTTTCTCCCCAGAATGTCGCTGCTTTTCCACGACTGTCAGGAACAGAAAAAATTGTCAGCCGCAGTTTCCTGCTATCTTGGTAGTGGGTAGCTGAAAAGCTGGTGTGGCCGGCAGCCAGGAAACGTTAAACCACTTGCTTAAAAAGGGAAAAAAAAGTGCAAGTGCACCAATCTGCACCTCAGTGACGGAAGAATTTGGTTGGGGTTGCGTTGCTGAAATAGCCAGAGCTCTCTAAGAGGGGAAGCGAGCTGGGAAAGTAAAACGAAGGGTGCTCGAGAACACTGGGAGAGCCTAAAGAACAAGCCTCTACCTTTTCAATTCCTTTAATTACATCACACAGGCACTTAATTCAATTTTCAAGTTTATTTAACCTTTATAAAAGGTCACCATCAGCAATCTTGTTGAAAACACTAAGAAAACAAGATAGAGAGCCTCAGTTAGGAATCTGCACATTTCCCAAAGCAATGGAAGGAAGCTCAGTCTGTTTGAAGTGAATTTCACATAGTGATACCTACAGGAAGACCGATCGGTGACACAACAACAGTAAGAGGATCAAAGGTGGCTAAAATACATGGGAAGCACTAATTATGTCTCACAGCATCCCTTCAGGGTTGAGGAGTATCACTGCTCCCATTCCACAGGAAGGGGTTCCACGGGAAGGGGAGGCCAAGTGGCAGTATGCACAATAACAGAGAATTCAGAAGATTAAAACTAGGACTATGGAGGAATACATTACAGGGAACAAGGACAACCCTTTGCACTTCATTTTCCCTTACAATTATGACTCCCAGTTACAAGATTCTGTAACGCACAAAACAAAGGTAAAAAGGACAGAATAACTCCTCTTGATACAATCACTGATGAACCGTTCAGCAATAAAACTGTGTCCGTGAATCCTAAAATTAATTCTTCTGCTCTAATCAAGCTTGCCAAGATCTCCAGGGAAGGCTTCAAGAAAGACCAACTAGAAAGAGCTTAGAGAGAGACACTAAGAGGTCTAGACATCACAACCTGTGAAGCTGGATAAGAGCCTAGAGAAACCAACGAGAGATGGTTTATAAATGCCTAAAAGGATGCTAAGAGTCAATTCTTCCTCATAATCATAATGGAAAAAAACAAATTTTAACAAACAAACCCTCTCTCCCCTCTGACTTGAAATCAGCCACTGGACTGGGCTGCCCAGAGAGGCTGTGGAGTCACCTCAAGGGCAGACTGGCAGGTAGATGGTTACCCAGTCTCACCAAGCCTGCCTTGGGCCGCAGCGCCTTTGTGATGAGCTCACCAGGATAACAACCTGTCCCACGTCTTCCGATTCTCTGTTCAAGTGCTCTCACAACACACGTCTGTGGAGGCAGTCACTTCTGCGCCGCAGCTACTGTCATTGCACAGAGCCCTACAGAACACTGCAAGTCATTCAGACTCGGCATATTTCGTAAGGTGATGAACAGAAATGTCATTATTCTGTGAGGGTTTCATGCAGAAGCCCCGTACTCACGTTATCGGTAAGAAATCATGAGGAAGCAGATGCAATGCTTGTACTGTGAGATATCGATAACCTTTCACAAAGGGTCTGCTCCAAGCAGCTTTCACCAGAAGGCCAAACCAGAGCTTTGAATCTATTACTGCAGTTGCATAACACAAAAATAATTGTAGTAAGAAGACATGCCAGTTTCAACTAGTTGAAGCTGCAGGCTAAATTCTTATTTGAAATCAGCGTCAATTCACAGAAAGAAACCAACTTCAGCTGAATTCAGGCAATGCAATTAATTGTAGCCATGCTAGAGCTCTATGAAACTGGAGGAGCACTAATTAACATTAAAAAAAAATAAAAATTCTCCATGGTGGTCAGTAAAGGGATTATCTTTCAGCCAATGATCAAGTCACTGGAGCTATGCTGGTATACACCAGCAGATGCTATGGTTCTTTTTCTTCTGAGGTGGGGAAAAATGGCACCAAGAACAAATGTTGGGCTTTTCTCTGTTTTCCACTATCTCTTCCTACTCCATAAGCCAGGTCAGAAGAAAACATTAAACCGAATGTCTTTCTCTGGACAGTGTGATCCTCATTTGAGCCTTTCAGAAGGCTCCCTTTTGTAATTCAGCAGTCCAGGTACCAACAAGAGACAAGGAGGAGGGTGAATGTTACTCCCTTTTTCCTCTAGTTTCCCTGGAGGGGATGAGGGGGTGACAGAACTTGCACAGAGAAAACTCTGCAGGCACAAATGATGTGGCCATGGGAGTCTCACCTCTGTGCACTGAGACTGGCCTAACCAACACCTTCCGTTGGGATCCAGAGCATTTAATGGAATAAGAGCAATGGCCCTTTGCTGTGTTACCAAGAGGGCAATCTGGCAGGAGTGCAAAGCACTGGCTGCTTAGAGAAGAGTACAGATAGGCTTGCTAGGCACAAGGTTTTATTCCCTTGATGTGAGCACCAGGGCACATATTGGAAGTACAGGTAGCCTGCGAAAGCCGTGAGAGCCCTGCAGGTACTCCTGCAGTTCCTGTAGCCCTGGAGGGACTGACGGCTGGGCCCTGGCTGCCTACACACATATCAATCTGTGGGAGCACCACAGAGACGTGCAGAAGATGCAGAGGGGAATAATGACAAGAAGGCTCCCTGGTCCCAAAGAAAGTTGAAAAGAGCATCAATGAAAATAAAAAAAAAAACCGAAACCCAACATCCCAGGAAACTTGCAATAATGCAGCCGAACTGAATGTCAGCCTGCTTAGCAGTCTTTCTGTTTCGAAATGCTAGGCTTGCTGAGAAGAAAGAAAGCAAAACTCCCTCCCAAGCCCATTCCCTATTGCTATGTAAAGAACGATGCTTTAAGGGCCCAGTCCCTCCCTTCTTTCTCTTGAAAAGCCGAGCTCAGCTCTCCATTCTCACAGCACCTCGCCATTTATCTCTTTTCACTGCGGACTCTGAGGGTGGAAGTAGCAAGGCTTTTCTTCTGGCATTTTGTCTCCATGTTCTTCTTCTGGAAACTGGCAGCTGTATGTCTCTTCTCTGTGCAGAGCCACCGGCAGCCTAGGGAAGTTATGTTCCAGATCTGCAGTGAGAATAAGCAAAAGCACTGCACATACAAGAGGTCTTCACACATGTCAGTTAGCTGCCCACCACCTCCACCAGAACAGCCTCTGAGGAAACTACAAATGCACAGACGATGCACTTGCATCTTAGTGAAACTAAATAACCTGCCCCAAATCACTCTACTTATTTATCTATTTAACTGTAGTGTCTCTATTTATTTAATTTAATTTCTGCCATATTGACTCGGGATCAACGGGTGCGTTGTTCCCCACGGAAGAGCTCCCTAGAAGTCCACAGAGGTGCACTTACCGTCAGCTGCGTAGTATTTTTCTTTCTTCAGTGACCATATGCACAAATGCAAGAAGAAGGTCAGCAAGATAAGAACAAACACAGCCACTGCAGTAAGGATGGCCAGGATGGTGGTATAGGTAGAGTCATTTTTGATAGAAACTGCAATTAAATATATTTATTAAAGAGTTACAAATGGTGTGCCCAGACTATTGTGAAAGGAAAGGTAGTTCTTTCAAGGAAAATTCTTCCTGTGGAAATTAATTTCTTTCTGCTCTATCTACTCTGGTTTGGCTTTTGCTTTTGGGGGGGGATTTGGCGTCGATGTTTCTCTCAATAGCACTACGGCAAGTCAAATTTTCACACTTGTGTCTCCCTCACAGAAGTTAAAAGTAGGACTCCTTTGCAGTTTGTCTCAGCAGAACTAACACCTTCTCTGAATGAAGGGCCCAGACCTGAAAGCCACCAATTCACTGCAGGGACAAGGGTGGGGGGAAAGGCAGGGGCAGTGCCGCTTCCTGTCTTCAAGACACTCAGTACCTGCAAAGCCTGGACCCACCTATTCCTACCTACTCTGATCCATGGTAATACATGAGACTCCAATGCTGAGTGTTGTGGACTCAACCAGAACTTGTGAAGGAAGCGGGTGGCTAACTAAGCTATCATCTTCCTAAGAAAATCTAGCAAAACAGCAAGGGCAGTTCAATGGAAAACTCCGGGAAGTTGCCAGATAGGTGTGCTCTGGTCAAGGACAATTTCCTCTACCTCTATTCCTGACAGTGCTTTAATGGTGGAATCTATGCCCAGGTCAACAATTCTACCTATATGAATATTGCAAGAGACACAACAGCAATTTTCAAAGCCAATTTTCAGCATAGGAAGCTCTGGATGATAACTATGCAGCAAGTCACCAACCGAAGAAGAGAAAAGTTATAGGTTCAAAGAAACAAATAATTGTGAGAAGGTACCTTGCTCCAAGGCTTTTGTAGGGCAACCACACACTGTATTATGTGTACGGTTGCCTTGCTTGACTGTTAGAAGCCCAGAACTTTCACAGCTAAAAGAAGAATAAGAGTCATATTTAGAATATTCTTGCCTTTCCCTTTGTTCCTCTCTTGGCTTCCTTCCTTCCACTCTGTCCACAACTTGCTTCATTTTTTTTGCCTTTTGATAGCAGCACAAGTAGAGTTATGGCTGTTCCCCAACAAGGTAACAGCACATCACAATTGTTTATGTGCACATTTTTTTTAGTCTCTTTGTTTCAAGTGATGTCCATGTTTGGAATAATTTTGCATCAATTTGAGCTGGCCTTGGAAGCAAGTTGAACACACAGCAGCTTGTCTCAAGTTCTGCTTTGTCATTGACTATTTATGAAGCCAAAGGAGAGAGACACATCATACACTGAATTTTAAAAACTCATCATTTAATCTCATTGGTGATCTTGTCTTTGATTCAGTTTTATTTTCTAATTTAAGTATTAATCATTGGAGAATTTTATCATGTGTATTTCCAGAGAAGGAAAGTATCCATAAATACATACTCTGTCCAGTTGCGGCACCAGCCATTCTTAACATTAGAATAGGTTCCCATCTCACATGGTTTACACTGGAATGTGAAGTCTATAGAGCCTACAAGAAAAGAGAACATGAATTATTAGTGGTCAGTGGCTTCGCTGAAAGATGGGGATAGAACAGATTAGAGCACAAAGCATTCCCTCTATGCTCCTTCTGCATTATTAGTTACCCTCCTGGAGAAACACGTAAGCAGTTCTTGCCACCTTTGCATTTTGGGAAGTGTTAGGATGGACCCCTTACAAAAGGGGCACAGAGTAGTCTGATCTGACAGCAGAGGGTGGGACGAGGCAACACAGAGAAAAACAGTCTTCTGACAGTTCTAGCAGCTTGGAAGAAAAGTAATGCTGAAAGTCCAGGCATGAAATTTGGCATCAAATTTAGGAAGGGAAGAGGTATAAAACAAGGAAGCAAGGCCATTCATCAGAGAGGCCACAGGATAAATGTCATTTCTCTCTGCCTCGTGAGCCTTCCCAAAAGCGGGTTATAACAAGTGCGGGAAGCTGCTGCTCAGCCAGCCACTTATACTTAGCTCTGGCTTTTCGAGTTATTCGCGTCTCTTTAGTTACCAATCTTCATCAGCTCCTCGCCCTCTGCGCACTCAGGCGGCTTTGTGCAGGAGGAACATGGGCGGTCAACACATCTGTATCCCTGACGACACCAGCAGTCACGCTTCTCAATCTTGTGATGGTTCTCAGTCTTTTGACATGTGCTGTTGTCTACTGTCAAGAAGAAAGAAGTTAGACTTGCCTTTGTCAAGGTGGCCAGAAGGTAACGTAACCACCTGGCTGACACAGGTCAAATAGTTCCTTACTGTGCTGGAAAAAATGGCTGCTAGAAAGATGCCATTCCCATGCAAGCTGGAAAGAGGTTAGAGTACTCCAATCATCACCGCTCAGGTTATCTGAGCACTGCAGGAGTCACCACTGTAACCCTTCTCTCTTATCTGGGATACTAGGGTAGGTCGTGGTTGACATAAGTAAGGCAGCAGGTTTGCTTCTCTACATTGTGCAGATTTAAACATTGTGGGGTAAGGAGGGCACTGCTGGTGCCCTAAAGAAGGACTATACATTAACTGGCCATCCAGTCAGCTCCTGGGACTCTGCTAGAGCTCTTCTTAGTTAGGCTCAGCCACGTTAGAGCAGGGATGCCCAAAAGATCCTTGGCCAGTGAAGCTAGAGCTCCTTTTCTACACCTGTCCTAACACTTTCCTACACTCTGTTGGCAGAAGTGGGTCTAAATCCAAGCCATAAAACCAGCACCCTTCCTACCCTCTGTTCTTCTGTTTCTAGAGGAGTTCTGTTGTGAACTTTGCTTGCACTCAAAAAACACCATCTCTAATTCTGAGAGGTTCCCGGGCTCATGAAAGCAAAGAACGGATCATATATACAGATCCCATCAGTACGCTGTATCGAGCAGTCCTTCAGGCAGTTGAAGACCCATTAGAGGAAAAGAACTGTTCAGCCAGGAAGCTGTATAACCTTGAAGAAAAAAAAAATAGAGAGGGAAAAGCTGGCTACTTCAATAGTGTGCTTATAACCCCACAGTGAGTAGCAGAGATCAAGCAAAGATTATTTCCTGAGGTTGGTGATGGAATGTACAGGGCCACCAGGAAACTGCCCACTGCCTTCCTTTTACTGGCCTTCAAAACTTAATGAAGTCTGGCACCAAAAAAGGAACCAGCATGGAAGCCTGGGACCATGGAAAAGGCCATTACAACCACCTCTTCTGTCCTTCAGCCTGACCAGCACAGAACTGTCACCCAGTAAGTCCTGCAGCTACCCTGTTCCACCTCTAGTGCCTTAATTTGACTTGAACTTAAGGCAACTGAGAATCCAATACCATCTCAGCACCATCCTAAGATCAGGCAAGAATACAGGTCCATGGTGGGAGCACAGGAAGGTCTCTGGATAGACAAAAGACTAAGTGGAGCATGTTGACTGGCCTGCTCTTTGAGATTCACCTGAGACCTTGTCTGGGACAAGCACAGGTCAGCAGAATGGAGGGACTGAAGTGGGATGCTCTTTAGGACCACAAATGGCAAAGGACAGCCTTACCGAGAGCATCCCTCCCTGTACTCCCTTCTGAAGGGCGCAGACAAACTTTCAAGCTATGTCTGAAGGGAGCAAGGTGTTCAGTGAACACCTTCTTTCCTTGTGAGTGAGACCAACCCACAGGAACTTCACTTTGTGTTTGTCTCTATAGAATAGCAAGTATAAGCACGTAACGAATCTGAAAGACGAGTCCGCTCTGAGGTTTATAGCTAAGGCACACTACAGATCTAGAGGGCAGGAGGGAAGCCCTTTTTTTTTTTTTTTTGCACATACAAATTTTGGTTTGCATATACATTTACATACACACACACACGCCCGTTCCCCACACTTGATTACCCTGGCTGACATAAAACAATGCTGACAAACAGAAAGAAGACAGACACTCCATTCCCTTACCTACGCTTGGGATGCATTTGGGGCAGCATATCTGTTTGTCTTTACTGATTCTCCTCAGCTCACCATCCTGGCATGGTGTTGCCAGAGTTTGCTGTGTCCACTGCCATACCACCAGTAACAAGCAAGCTTGAATCCTGAGGTGACTGGCTTTGCTTGTCTGTTCGGTCATGGCTTGAGCTACGTGACCCAAAAGCACACCAGGGTGGGTTTGTATCAGGACTTTGCTGCAGAAGTAGTCTTCCCCCTGACCCTGTGGGAAGGCACTGTGCTTTTTGCGGCTGCAGCCTTCCTGTTTTTGTAGGGGTGGGGAAAAGATGTCATCAAACTCTTAGAAGAGCAGAGCTAAGCAACCACGCACCAATGGCTCCATTAAGAGAGCAACACGTTACCGGCAAGATGTAGCATCACGTAATCTGATTTTTCAAAGAATTTGCCAAGTTGATAGATAATTGGAAATAAACGCAAATTAAATTAGCCTGTCAACTTTAATGCCATCAGACAATTTCATTCTGAAACTTAAGAGTTCCCAATGAACTTAGGAGCCTTCAAGGATTTAATTATCAGATAGCAATGCATAGTAGATCCATCCATCCACTCAGATTTTCTGATTCTGTTAATTGTTTTCAACTTCCTTCCCTCTGCATTAGGAGACTTTTGAATTATTTTCCAGAGCTGATGTAACTCCATGTGGATACCGTGAAACCAAGAGAACGAACAGTGTCTTCTTCACAGGCCGCAAGATCAGCCCTGGAACCAAAATGGAAAATAGCTACAATGGGCTTGAGGCACATACAGCTTCTCTGACCCCCAACACCCCTGGGATTTAGGTGACAAAAGACAGCTGCTCAGCAAAATTGTACAAAGGCACAGACACGGTGCCTGTAATCATCACCTGCTGCTGGGTTTCAATTCCAGAATGTCTTGCCTCATACAAACTCATACGCAACCTTCCATCCCTGCTCTGGGTACAGACAGCTCGCTCCCCGCCCTCCCCACTTCTATTTCCACTGCACCCTGGGGTTTGTGCTTATCCCTGTAGCTTGTGGTCCCTTTCATGTGTGCACAGTGAAGATATTTAACATCCAACCTCCTTCTGAACAAATGAATTCTGGTGCAGAGGCAATTTTTAACGGATTCTTTTCCACGCTGCATGTGATGACAAACGGGTCACGGCAAGAAAGAGTCAGATCTGTGAAGAGAGAGGAGCACCTCTAGCAAATGCCACGCCAACTGCATTTGACACTTGCCCCGTTCATTCCTTAGCTTCACACACAGTCAACGAAGCCTGAATAAACTTCCCACACAGACACCAGCACTCTTCACACCTTCAGTGTATTCAACACTTCCTTCCAGAGGATTCATCCATGGATCTCAAAGAGTAGGCCAGTCAACACGCCCCACTTAGTCTTTTGTCTATCCAGAGACCTACTTGTGCTCCCACCATGGGTTGGAATCAATCAGAAAGGTTTGTTAAGCAACAGACCCTTCTAGTTTTTAAAACGTTTGCTGCAAAGCTGCCTGTACTCTGGCATGTGCTAAGTGAAACCTTTCTATCAGAAGATGACATCCAAGCTAGCTGCGGGCAGGCAAAAGACAGGTCTCTGCCATCAGTTTTTCCCACGTAATACCCCTAGAAGGCCAGCTGTTAGGTTTCAGAAACCAAAAGCCTCCTACTTTATACTTCTGCCACACAGGAGATCCCCTCCTCTTCCCACACAGTGCTGCTCCTCACGCTTGTCACCATCTGTACAGCTCACGCAATACTGGAAACAGACACGCTGCCTGCTGCACTGCTGCCCCGCCGGCAAAGGGGAGTCCTGGACACCTTGGGTTCACCCTCCACGTCAGGATTCCTTCCATCCAGGCAGCACTACAGAATCACAGAATCACAGAATTTATATGGTTGGAAAGGACCTCCAGGGTCATCAAGTCCAACCTTCTCCTAGCATCACTCTAACCGCTACACCACTACACCAAATCCTCTCTAACCACTACACCATATCCTCAAGCACTGCATCTATTCGTTCCTTAAACACCTCCCGGGATGGTGACTCCACCACCTCTCTGGGCAGTCCATTCCGGTGCCTAACTACCCTCTCAGTGAAGAATTTCTTCCTAATATCTAATCTAAACCTCCCCTGACACAACTTGAGGCCATTTCCCCTCGTCCTATCATTACTAATTTGAGAGAAGAGACCAACACCAGCCTCGCTACAACCTCCTTTTAGGTAGTTGTAGAGGGCAATGAGGTCTCCTCTCGGTCTCCTCTTCTCTAGACTAAACAAACCCAGTTCCTTCAACCGCTCTTCATAGGGCATGCTCTCCAGCCCTTTCACCAGCTTCGTTGCCCTTCTCTGCACCCGCTCCAGCACCTCAATGTCCTTCTTGTACTGTGGTGACCAAAACTGGACACAGTGCTCAAGGTGCGGTCTCACGAGTGCCAAGTACAGGGGCACAATCACCTCCCTACTCCTGCTGGTCACACCGTTTCTGATACAGGCCAGTACAGTGCCACGCTGCTCAGGCACCACAGGGACGGGGAAGGCTCACAGGGACTGGTCAGGGTGCTGCCCTTGTACAGAAACACAGTGCACTCAGCAGCATACAAAGCTTTGTCTCACCCTCTTCAGAACTCTGCAGGTTCTTACGATGAAGACAAGTCCTTAGGCAAAGCACTTGGACACTGCAGCAACGCAGTCCGCAGACCAATCAGTTATGACCATTTCTGAACTGCAGACAAGTTCTGACCAGCTCTGAGGATGTTTTCATGTTCCCTGGCTCTTGTAAGAACGTGTTAATATTAAAGAGAACTTCTTCCAAAATCCTTGCTATGGTTATGTAAAAATTCAGCCCAGGGCACGCGGGCTGCCACACCATTTGAAAATACTCCACACGTAAAGGGTAAGGAATAGCTGGAGCACACCAAGCCCCTCCACGTTAGTGAGGCTGCAGCAGAATTCCTGGGGGCAGAGCAGCCCACATCTGCCCTGCTAACAAGTGCTGCTACTGCTCTGGTAACCAGCGTGTTGGCCAACCTTCTACCCTTAGCAGGGGACAGGCTGGGACAGCGGGGAATTGCGGCACTGGCAATTTGAGAAGCTCCTCAACACATGCATAAGGTGACTGTGGACAGGAGGTGATACATCTTCCCATTCAGCCCAACGCTTTCCCTGGCTCAGTCTGTGAAAGACATGTTTTTGTCTCAACCGGATGAAGAAAGTGAGACCAAAAGGCTGATAAAGGAAAGCCAAAATTTCTTGAAATCAAGATCTCTTCATTGTCAAAGCAGCACCTGCCTTTGAGATCAGGTGCTTCCAGTTTCATTAAAAGATAGTGTGTAGGCTCCCTGCAAACATAAAAGGGCTGCAAACCATCTCATAGCAGCTGGCAACAGCGACAGAAATTGCGGGACACGTCACCAACGGTCTTAGGAGTAACCCCGACAAATAATGAGGTGTACAGAGAAAAACGTAACTAAAGAATGGAAGAGATGGGATCAGCTCTCTGTGTTGGTGAGACTTGCCCAGGGGTGCAGCTCAGGATCCCCAGGAACTCCCTGAGGCTTTGCTATGTGTACTGGTACCCGAGGCGGAGTGCCACCATCACTACTGCTGGGGAGGAGACAAACCCTGTTAGGACTCTGGCAGTTGTTCTGATGCCAAAGCTGTGGTCCTGAGGAGCTGAGAGTCATTAAGCCTCACTTTGTGGAAGTGCCATGCCCTGGAGTATCTGGCACAGCAGTCACTGAATAACCAACAGGAAGAACCGTTAACTTCCAGAAACATCGGGGATGGATAATTTTATAACTAACAGAATGATTTGAGTGGTAGGAGACCAGGTTTCTAAGTTAGGCTCCACACTTGGTCTCCTGACACCTCACACTCTTCACCTTTGGAAGTACAGCAGTAGCAATAGATTAGGCCATGTCTATCAGAAGGGACAAGGACAGTGCAGTGATTCCAGATGGAGGAACTGGCCATTCCCCTGAAGTTCAAAGATGGCCATTAATAACCACCACTGCCTAAATACCAAATATGAACATTAATCAGCACAAACACATAAATACAGCATAACACAGCAATGGAGAAGGGACCTCCACAGGTCCTACCGACACAACTGGAAAGTGGTCCCCAAAAAACCCTGAGCCTGGCAAAGGTTGCAGGCAGGCACTTAAGCGTACGTGACGTCCGATACCTGCTGTTTATCAGAACAGCAACTCAGCATTTATTTCCTTCTATATTTTGAACGTTTGGGTTTTTTCTGAACTGGTCTCTACATGTTTTAATTCTTGTCGAAGCATTACAGGCGTGCACAGGTACTGCCAGATGACTAACAATTACAGTCAGATCACAGACAACAGCTGTACGTACCAACTCTAAATCTCCAGAGTCAGCAGTGACCTTTCAGAGACAACTTGACTATCTGGCTAGAAAAATCTTTGGGGGTTTTCTAAAGCTAACTTTACCTGTCTCTGATGTCAGGTAGTGACCTTTCATCTGCCAATCCCTTTCTTCTCAGTCCTGCACGTGACGTACGACAATGTTGCTAGGTTTGGGGCTGCTGCCTGATCCGGTTGGGTTTCCAGCTCTCTCTGCACCTATGAATAGAACAAATGACTCTTTCACTCATCAATACACAGCGGTTCTCACCTCCTCACCACCTGACTTTTTTTGTTGTTTTATTCAGCAGCAGCTACAGCATTAACAACACAATCCTTGACTGAGACTTTTCCGAACTGATGAATTCTTACAATCTTTGTCTTCACACACAAGCAGAGGTTCTCTGGCCTGCAGAGTTTCTTTCAATCCATGTGACCTGCGTTCAAAATTACAATCCCAAGGATTAAAAGGCCATTGGAAGCACTGTGGCCTTTGGGGTTGTCTGAATACATGTATCATTGTGGTGGGTTAACCTTGGCTGAGTGCCAGGTGCCCACCAAGCCACTCTATCACCCCCCCTTTCCTTCCCCTCTCCCTCCTCAGCAGAGCAAAAAGAAAGGGGAGGAAAATAAGATGAGAAACAAAAAGCAGTTTAATAATAACAGAAGCAAAAGCCAAGCAAATCCGCGTGCGGAAGCAAAGGAAAACAAAGTTATTCTCTACTTCCCATCAGCAGGCGATGTCTGGCCACTCCCTGGGAAGCAGGGCTCCAAGACACATAGCGGTTGCTCTGGAGGACAACGGAATGGTTCCCTCCTCCTCCTTCTCCCAGCTTTATAGCTGAGCTGACGTCATACGGCATTGAACATCCCTTTGGCCAGTTGGGGTCAGCTGTCCTGGTTGTGTCCCCTCCCACCATCCTGCCCACCCCATCCCACTGGGCGGGGGAATGTTGGGAAGAGCCTTGGTGCTGTGGGAGCCCTGCTCAGCAGCAGTCACACCACGGGTGTGTTCTCAGCACCCTCCCTTCTAGCTCCCAGCACAAACCACTGCTGCTGTGTGGAAAACCAGCTCAGCCAGACTCACTACAATCATGAAGTGCCTTCTCCTTTGCATGAAACAGAAAGACATAGCACAGTCTCAAATGAACAAAAAGATGAAGCTAAGGGGCTGAGATGTTCAGAAATGTCTCAGGGTTCAGAGACCCCAGTTGCCACTAAAAAGGAGCAACCAAACACTGCTGCCATTGTCCCTTTGAAGAGGGACTCTGCAAGGGCTTGTGCTGGAGCTTGATCCAAAGGGTCTCCTGCATGCCAGGCTCTAGCTCCTCAGTCTGGAATGAAGAAGTCTTAATCTTTTATGACTGTCTCCAAGTGATGAACCTCAGTTCTGAGTGTGGGGCCTCACTGTACCAGGAGACCTGGGGAAGATGGGTTTCCTATGTAGCTCAGGGCAAATGAAGGCTGAAATATAAGTACACACTGTGATGCAACAGAGGAAAAATGTTACAGATCTCCTAATCCCTTCTCCTTCCTCTGTGCTACCATGACCTGCATGCACAACACTAGGAGTGCTCAAGGATGAGATCTGAAGGAAGAACCAGTGGATTCTTCCACCCGCTGATGTGCACCCACGTGGCAACTTGTACCTCTGTCTTCAAGCCACACATTCCTAAAAGTATTAACAGGACTGGATGTAAATTCAACTTTGACCCACCTTAAGGATATCCAGCCATGTGCTGAACATTATATGCATCACCAGGTACCTCATTTTATACCTTCCTTGTTGCCTGGGGCTGCTGCAGCCACCAGTCTGCTGAACTGTCCAAATTACCAACCTTCTGGAAAGAAGAAGAAACAAAGAGTGAAACCACTTCTCAAACACATAGAATCATAGAACTGTTTAGGTTGGAAAAGACCTTTAAGATTATTGAGTCCAACCATTAACCTAACTCTACCAAGTCCAATGCTAAGGGAACCATGTCCCTCAGCACCACATCTACACGGCTTTTAAATACATCCAGGGACAGAGATTCAACCACTTCCATGGGGATTCTGTTCCAGGCAACCCTTTTGGGGAAGAAATTTTTCCTAATATCCAACCTAAACCTCCCCTGGTGCAACCTGAGGCAGTTTCCTCTTGTCCTATCACTTGTTCCTTGTGAGAAGAGACCAACCCCACCAAACTACAACCTCCTTTCAGGTAGTTGTAGAGAGCAAGAAGGTCTTCCCTGAGCCTCCTTTTCTCCAGGCTCAACAACCCCAGTTCCCTCAGCTGGTCCTCACCAGACTTGTGCTCTAGCAACACAATTAGTTCTCACAAGTCCAGTGGCTTTACTGACGTTCCTTGGACTTGACATCAGCAATGCAAGAACATTGTTACCAGGGAGAGTATGTGGTTTCCTGACATGGAGATTTTGCTGATTACCCATCATGGGTGACCAAAGAAGCCATGCAGCTCTCCTACAACTAAGAGGCTGCTCACACAAAATCTACGTAATTTCTGAATGACTAATGACATTTGTTACATCGATGTATAAAGTGCCTCGTAAGCTCCATCTCACGAGTTGTTTCCTTCTACTGTAGAAAACTCTACTGTTAGCTACAGGAGTCACCTTCTGTTGTATAGAACTTGTCTACACTCTTGGGAAACAACTGTCAGTCTGTCTTTACTTAAAGAGCCCTTCACTATGTCATGGCCAGACTTATTACACAAGGTGAAATGACTTGCCACACCGAGAAACCTGTGGTAGAACAGCAGCTCTGATGGGCTGCAGAAAGCACAGAGGGACAGGCCAGGACCACAGCAGACACACAGTGAGGCTGGTGAGTGAGCGGGTACAAGGACACCAGCTCCCCAGAAGGACACCGTGAGTAGTGACAACTCACACAGTACCACCCAAAGACTGGGGTAAAAAAAAGCTGAAGCTCAAATAATTTAACCGCCGCCTGAAACTGGAAGACAAAATTGTTGTCTTCCTTTCAGCTCTGCCAGCCTTTAGGCCAGCACTGAGACTGTGCAGTGACTAGGACTGGCTGCCCCAGGGTTTTGCAGATCTTGGGGTGACAGCAGACAGTGTGTGTCTCATGCTTGCCCTCTTTTGGCATACAGGGACAATTACTGCCCTGCAAACCTGTCACAGGCACGCCCTGGGGCGCACGAGTCAAAGTGGCAGAAGCAGGAGTGATTCACTCAGTGCCACACATGGGCTCCCGAGGCAAGTTAAATTGTCACCCCGAAAGAATGAGGGTGGAGCAAAGACCTCTGGATCCTTCCTTCAAGCAGTGCTAAGTACCCTGCAGCGTGCGACAGGATAAGAGAAAACAGCCCCAAATTGCACCAGGGGAGGGTTAGGTTGGATATTAGGAAAAATTTCTTCCCTGAAAGGGTTATGAAGAGCTGTCCCAGGCTGCCCAGGGCAGTGGTGGAGTCCCCATCCCTGGAGGGGTTTCAGAGCTGTGGAGATGTGGGACATGATTTAGTGGTGACCTGGCAGTGCTGGGTTAATGGTTGGACTTGATGATCTTAAAGGTCTCTTCCAACCAAAGCGATTCTATGTCTCTGTTCTATGCACTCATCAGAGCTCTCTGCCTTACCCTACAGAACGAGTCTCGCAGCCACCTCTCCAGGTTGCCTGCGCAGCCTGGCCACCAAATGTGGTGACTCCTTGCAGACAATCCCGATGGCGCAGATGCCAGGTAGTACGTAAGTGACATTTCATAGAGGGAAACCAAACCAGACAGAGGCAAAAACCCCAAGTCCCTGACGTTACCAAGCCGTGGATTTCCTTTCCAGCCTAGCACCTGGCATGGCATCTATCAGCGGATGTGACCTTTCTGAAGGTGTCTCCAACCACGACACTCTTACGGCAAACCTGAGTCACTTTGATGCACTTCTAAGTCACAGCAGAACGTGAAGAAAAAATGAAGGAGATAAAGGATCTGGGGTAGCCACGGCAGCAGAAACTTGTCATATATTTGCAGGGGAAAACCAAAAAAAAAAAAAGACAAAGGAGGAAGCGAACATAAAAAGCATAAAATTACAGACTTGTGGTTTTTTTTTTAAAACTACAACTGCAGAAACACAACATACATCTCAACTGCCAAATCTGCAGTCTGAAAAGAACGTTCAAGAACGGCAAAGCTCGGCTCACTTATATAATTTTATATTACTGCAGCTCGCAAATACCACCTGCTTTTGTCCTAACCCTTCTCCAAAGCTGAACACAGCAAAGCAATAAGCAAAAGAAACCTCCAGTTTAAACAACCAGCCTTCTTAAAACTCCAGGCAGCCACGTAATAGCCTCACGTGGAAGAGAGAAGAAATACTGCAGAGCAAAATCCCAAAGACAAGAGGGGTTCGGTCTTTTGTTTGGTTTTCCTCCTGCTTTTTTGCAGCAATCTGATTTACCCTCTGTCTGTAGCCAACTTCAAACCAACAATATAAGGGGCTGGCCGTGTGGCCTGTAACTCATGGCTAGTGCGGTTGAAAAGAAATTTAATTATTAATGAAAAACGGGTGTTATTCTCATCCACATATTTAAGAATCATCTGTAAAATTAATCATTCCTATAATTCTGTATCATGAGGCCAAATTTTTAGTTACAAAATTCACACGGGCAGGTGTGACTTCCTGAATCCGGGCGCTATGGCAACCAAGATGCATTTATGGCATTTAATTTACAAATCGTAAGTTGCCCAAGGATTGATGACTGCCGACACAGCTCCCACTAAAACCAGACTTAGCAGCGGTTTGCAGAACAAAAGATGAACTGACATCTCAGCTTCCACTGGAAAAAATTTCCAGCACAGCAGTGTCTTTATCAGCTTAGATGAAGGCGCACGACTTAAAACTGTCTCTCTCTCAAGTGCCTGAAAGAGGGGAAATCTGAATGGTTGAAAAACAGGAACTCACTTTGTGACATAGGCCCATGCCTTTGAGAAGGGAAAGTTTCATTTCTGGCCCATAGGAAGACAAGCGTGGGCTGAAGGCAGCACCAATTTGTTTGAGATTCTCCGCCTCTTTCTAAAACTACTTTCTATCATTCTAGGGAGGATTGGAACAAAAAAATCCCGGCAAGTTTTTCACAGAAGAGCGACAAGACTCAATGTGGCAATTAAAAAAAAAATATATATATATTCTTTTATTTAGAGTGAAATATCTACATTATTTAAACCGGTAATCTACCAACACCCAAATCCATAAAAAAGCCAAACCATAAATGTCTCCAATCCTATCAAATGCTATTATGGTTTAGCTGTTCTGGTAGGATTATACATCCCAGCACAGTGCTTGGATACAGTTCTACAGCAGTACAGCCAGCACAGGCTGGTTCACAGCACAACAGCCAGCAACCACAGCTTGCCAGGGCTTCTCTTACAGCCCTTGGCCACACACCCTCAACTGTCCGCCTTCAGCCTTCCTAATGGTGACGAGCAAATGGAACTTGTCCCCAGCTCCCCTCCCTCTGCTGTGCACTTCCACAGCCAGTGTCAGTCCCTTCTTGAGCCTGAGGGAGCCCGTGCCCTGGTCTGGAGGTCTCCTGATGAGGAAGCTGTAGGAAGGCAAAAGAGCACAGTGCACTCGGGCATCTTCCTGTGCAGCTGAGTCAGAGGGCAGAAAACAAGTAAGATTCGTGGAAACAGCTGATGAGCCCACACCAGAGGAGTTCTGCTGCCACTGCAGCACTTCTGTCGAGCCAACAGCTCATCGGTTCCTGTGGGCTGTTTTCATCGTATAGCCCACAACCTCAGATAGCTCATCAGTTCTCTGCACCTTGCTCAGTTACAAGGAAATACGGTAAGAGCTTTACCGCCTCTGAAGCCCAGCCTACAAGCCTGATAAACATCATTTCTGAGAATTTCTCGGGTATTCCCTGGAATGCATTTTTCCGATTCATTCACTGCACTCTGCCACCCAACTCACTGCAAGGTGACAGCATTTAGGCCACAGCACGCTTTCAAAGACCTCTGCGTTCCCAGCAGCGGCTCTCTGGTTTTGAAGGGGCTGAGCCTCATCATCCAAGGGTGGTGAGACCCTGGCACAGGTTGCCCAGGGAAGCTGTGGATGCTCCATCAATGGATGTGTTCAAGGCCAGGCTGGACAGGCTTTGAGCAACCTGGTGTAGTGGGAGGTGTCCCTGCCATCGCAGGAGTGGAACTAGATGATCTCTAAGGTCCCTTCCAACCCAAACCATTCTATGATCTTGAACGTCCCAGCAACTCTCAGGTCAGAACTGCTGCCAGGCCAGATTTGCAGAGAAAAACACCACACATGGCACAGAAAGCCAGAGACAAGGCAGCGTGTGAACTCAGAGCCTGCGGAGCCACAGGATTCACCATTTGGTGATCCTGCTTTCTGTGAGAATCATACACCTTCGAATAACTCTTTGCTCATTTGTACTCTCCAATCACACACATCATGCATGTGCCTCTAGCTGCTACCACAGTTTATTTCAACAAGTCACTACCACACTTTGTATATAATACAAATGTTTATATACATTGTATATGAACTTCAAAATAGGCAATCATTGCTCAGTACACCATATGTATGACATATAAGAAAATATACGTTTAAAAACACGTTTCTAGACACCAGCTGTATTCTTGAATACATTTCCTGCTGCATATTTTGGCATATGCTTTGGTACCGTGTATATAAAATCCCTCTCTAATGAGTTATCTACCGAGGAGTTGTATTTGAAGTGAAAAACACTTCTGAATGACGTAACTTTCAAGTTTACTTCTTCCTGAACTTTTACGGTGAGGTATTTAAAGACACATTAAAACCCATTCACAAGAACCCTTCAGGTTTCTCTCTCAGACACTTCAGATTCTGAACTTGCTATCTAGAATTGGAATGCTTTCCAGAACTACAGACTTGTGGAAAATGTTACAGAAGTAAAATTCATTCCATACATTGTACAGGCAAACAACCAGGTATTTTAACTGCACAGGGACCAAACTGAGAGCACTTCTTCAGTTCTGAGTGTGGGTTCCATGGACAGCACGCACCAGGTGATCATCCAGATGAATGGTCAGAGCATCTACCCACCATTACATGATCTTTGCACATCTCTGCTCAAATGCAACCCTTGAAGGCCCAGATAGTCAGCACTGTGTTAAATGAGTTCAGCTCTTGCCTCATCAACAGAGAACATCAAAGGAATTATTCTTTTCTAAACCATCATAAAATTATCATTCATCAGCAGAAAAACTCTCAATGTCCACATTCATGCTCCTAAACCTCAGGCATAAACAGACTTTCCCCCCAGTTCAGAGCACTGTCTGGAACCAAGCTTGCTTGCTGGTTTCTCCCTGTAACCACAGCAAGCAACCAAGGCCCACAAAAGTGGTTTAAGCTGAACAATTTTATTGTGGAGATGTCCAGGCTTGGCTGAAGCAGCCTTGCTGATGGTAGAAACACCAGGGTAAGAGGAAGCACAAAGCGTGTCGGTTGCACAGGGCTTCTAGATAAAATCCCAGTTATACAGGGCAACCTCGGAAGTTCACAGTGCAGACACGTGGCACTCTGCCTTTCCCCCTGGTCTGAACGACAGTTAATGTTCTAATCGGAAGTGACTCCTTCCTTCACCTTGTGGCAATCCACACCTGCTTTCCACACACATGAAGATCTCCCTGGAGATTTTCAAACACTTGGAGAGCTGGAGCTACCTGGTGATCAGGAGTAATACCCTTTGCTGGCCTGACAATAGGGATACTGCTCAGGAAGCTGACATGACATTTTCTCAACAGGTATGCTTGAAGAAATGCAGAAAAAGAGAGAAGTGACATTGAATAGCCATCTCTCAACACTCAACAGCCAGCACTAGAATTCTGGTGCTATTCTGTTGCACGGCCAAATGAGAGTGACCAGCAATGACAACTGGCTCTAGAGGCACAGCTTACAGATGCCACTCGACTTGACAGATCAAAGATAACTTGAAAAAAAAATGGCAGCACAAAAGAAGCTGGTACATCATGGGAGATTCTCCATCTGAAGTGGGGAGGGTTCATTTGGGAACTAGACTGAAGCACTGGAGATACCTGCACTGAGAAAAGAGAGACATGCTCTGCTTAGTATCTCAGAATTGTAAGCCAAGATCTAAACTCGGTCATAAAGCAGGTCTTTTGATTTCCCTGTTTTTCTGTCTGCTCAATGTTCAGCTCCTACAGCTTCATAAACACTTTCTTCAGTCCACAGACAACTGCCTATCACAACACACAGAACTGGCTAGAAATGCACAGGAGACTCTATCAACTCAGTCCTGGCAACAGGGATGCTGTGCACAGGGTCTGCCTAAGAGAAAGAATCCTGTGGTTCTACCAAGAATAGCTACTCCCATGGGCCCTAATGCCAAAGGGGCCACTCCACGAGACCCAGAGGAACCGAAGTGCAATTAAACAGTTACACACAGCCACACACACAGCCACAGAATGCTCTGTCACACTACGCGTTACCATCGATCGGCTCAGAAACACAGGGAACAGTAACGTCATGTGGAATCAGTTTTTGATGAGACTAGAATTGGAGTCAACTTGTTCTTCCTGAACAGGAATTCGACAGCTCCCTTCTCCTGCAAGACAGGAAATTAAAAAACCAAGACTGTACAGAGTAGAAGGGGCAGGAAAAGGGAAGCCAGGGACTTCTCTAGTTTCATGGATGACCAGGCACCTCTGAGTGACACTGGTTGGTGCCTGTCCTTCCAGCCAGTGCTAGGAAACAGCAAGTGTAGGGAACAGTGAAACTACACTTCACCAGTGCTTTGTGAACAGCACATGAGGCAGCTGTGGGCTCAGTCAAGAGAGAGCCTGCCACTTAATTTTTATTAAAATGTTCAGCTCTTCTCAGTCAAACCTTTCCTGTGTTTGCAGGATGCTTCAAGACAGTTCACTTCTGTGTAGGCAAAAAAAGTTCACAACATGCCCTTTACAAGCCTGTTGATTCTGAAGCCTCTCTGTACTAAACAGAATTTTTCTGCACAAAATCATTACATCACTTTTGCAAAGTCTAAGGGGCGAAAAGCTAGGAGTTAAAAATCGGAGAAAGAGAGAGAATTCCTCTGCAGGGCAGCAAGCAGGGGAATCTGTGCTCTGTAAGAGCAAAAATGTATGACACTATGACCTCCAGTGCATCAGGACTAAACAGAGGATCAACCACTGGCATTAGCTGCAGATGACACTGTGCTACTTAGCCAGGTAGACTTCACTATGATTGAAACAATTATCAAAGTTCAAACATGGGGCCTTGATCATTCTCTTTCCTATACATTTTTCCCCATAAAAAGAAACTCACCATGATGGTTGTTTCTACAAGGCCTCCTCTTGGTCTGTTTTTTGGCTGCTTGGATAATCAACAGGAGGATGGACATTCCACTCACCATGAGCAGTATCAGACAAATAAGGATAAGTGATAAAGACCCTAGAAGAAAAACAGAAGAACACCACACTAAAAAAACATTCACGGCTCTATCTGGAGCTTCAAAAGAAGGAACCTAGAACTCCACAAGTACCCCTGAATCACAAAGCATAAGAATCCCTGCTGGCAAGCAGGCTAGCAAGAAAGCTGGAATCTTGTGCATGTCTCATTGAAGGACTGCATAAAATACTGGGTTATTTTAAAATGTAAAATATAAAAAGGTAATGTAAAAATTTTTACTGTGTAAAATTGTGGGAGTCCACAGCTGCTCTGAGGACTCAGGGATGGACCTTAGCCTTGAGCAGATAATGATGTTTCCCTGAAAGAACCTGGGAAGCCCTGAGGCTGAAGAGTCCCAGGGAGTGAAGGAGATAAAAGAGGCCTAATGAGCAAATTCCACAGAACAGCAACCTGGCAAGAAGTCAGCGGTCATAGTAGGAGGAAGAACAAGAACACCACCCAATAAACATGTGTAGGGAGAATGGACTGAGCTGTCCTACAATAACGAGAGCTTGAAGAATATGTGCTACCAATTAGAAGTTGTTGCTAGGTAAATGATGTGCACAATGTAACCAATAGTGGAACAGCTTGTACTGTGTGCTGTGCCAAAGAGATGATACAAGAGCGATGTTTTACTAAATAAACGGCTTTCACTTGATCACATTGATCATGGCGAGATTGACCCAAGCTCCTGCATAAAATACTCCTCCTGAGAAGGCGCGTGATTTCATTTCCAATGAAACTTCCAATTTAATTTCGAATGAAATCAGCTTCAGGTGACAATTCCTCACCAGCTCCAGTAAACAGAGAGACCAGACTTGGCCATTCCCTCTCCTTACCCCAGTTAGTCTCTGTGGGCCTACTCTTCGTATCTGGGCAAGTCACGCTGGGACTGGAGGGTGAGAACACTGCAGTTGACGTATTATTCTTGTGGTCAGTGGTGGAAAGATTCAAAGCAGGTGTGGCACTCTGAGAGTTAGCTGGCTGTGTGACGTGGTTGCTGCAAACAGCATCACTTGTTCTTGTCCCTGGATGAAGAGTACTTTTCCCCAGAATGCTGCAGCTAGAGATGTAAAATAGATCAGTATACTTCTCCAAGCAGTTGCAGTAGTAACTTTATAAGTGAACTCCATGGAACAAGTGAGTGAATATTATAATCCTTGTTTTATCAATACAAACTCAGGCTTCACCTTTCCTAGATATGTGAAGAACAACTAAGACAATTAAAGTTATTACTGGGAAAAAAAATCTGACACTTTTTCTTAGCCTTGAAGCTGCATTTAGCAAGAGAATCTTTTGCTACAGAAACAGAACTCCCAGACCTTTAAAAAAAAAAAAAAAAAAAGGCTGAGAATACTGCTGATGCTGTAGGTGAAGAGAAGAAGGGTGGAAGGCAGACAGATGCTTCCAGTCAGCACACAGACCGCTCAAGGCTCCCAAGAGTCATGAGGAACATGAGTTCACTGCATCTGCTGCAGGTTTACTCTACACACCATTATCTGGGCATCACCCGCTACAGAAGTAAACCCCAAATGCTGCTCTGAACGTGTTTGGCTCACTGATACATACTTGGTCCAAGGTCGACAGTCTTCATTTTCCCCTATGGAATAAGACCCTTCAGGACATGGTGAGCATACTGGGAAAAAGAAAGAGGCAGAAGGAGTACGGTTAGCACCACAGCTGTATGACAGCTACACAGCGATGTCACTAATAGCTTATAGTAGCAGTCTGGCTTATAAAACAGACCCAACAAAATCCACATAGCCTCTAAAAACCACAGTCCTTGGGTCAGAAGTAACACCACATGTTCAGGGGTTCACTTCAGTCTGCAACTGGCAAGGTTTCCTGGTTTCTCTACTGTCTAATTACGGATATTAACAAGGAGAGCATTCAGATTTCTGACAGCTCAGGTATCACAGTCTGCACAATGCCCCTGCTATCACATTTGTCTGGAGATATTAATGAGGCTAATGATAACAGCTTTCACACTAGAATGAACAACCACCCCATCTGAAGTGGAGGCAAGAGTTTGGAGAGTCTGAGACGTCACTAACTTACCACTTCCCCGTTTTTGTCCGGCAACTGGCATGTAACCTGCACGACACCTGCAAATTCTGTCAGAGGTCTTCTCACACTTCTTCACTTCCACACTCCCCCTCCCTAGCAACAACAGAATAAAGGGCAAGCGAAAGACAAGTAGCAAGAAAGAAAGAAAAAAATTAATTAATTACTCAACGCCTATCTGATGTGTGTAGAAACAACTGCAGAGAAGAGAACTTATCAACAATTTGGAAAACACCAATTTACGGGGAGGAGAAGCCTGCTTCCCTTTGAAGGCTCTACCACCGGTACCTACCGGGAGATACCAGCCACTTAAATGATAACCCAGTTGTCTCAAGTGACAGGCTTTGAGGAGCATGCAAAGATAAGAAAGCATATGAAGACTGATTGCCTCCCAAATTCGTATCAAGGAATGACCGCTATAGAGCTGACTTACTAGTGTCACAGATTGTACAACTATTGCAGAAGTTGCGATTGTGCTCACTGCTAAAGAATTCGTCTTGACAGGGGATGCAGACCGTGTCACTTCTTGCGGTGCAACGTTGATTCATTCTTTCACCTAAAATAAAGACCAATAGAAAGAAGAACTGATTGTTATCGGAAGGAAACTCTCTTCATTTTCATGCGTTAGAACGAATGAGTGCCCAGAAAGTGACAGTTCCACTTACAACTCTGGCTGAAAACATTCAGCAGATTTAGAGATGCCAGAATCCCCAAAAGTTTTGCCCCATAGCATCACTGTAAATTAAGCAGCTAAAATGGGCCAGCAGAGGCCTGATGACTTGCTGAGGGTTGAAGCAATGCCCCATATGACTCTCCCAGAGGATTCCAAGTATCAGTTCTCCAGACCATCTTTTGTATGGTTTGGACATAACAGTTTGCAGCCAATGTTAGACAAACAAACACAAGTTTTTAGCATAGCAATAGATCTGATCTCTGGTGTAATACAATGGGTTTATGACAGATCTTGCCTTTATGAGACAAATCACACAATTCAACCCAAAGTAATCCCAAACAGGTACAAGAGACAGCAACGGACTGCTCAGGTTTGCAGAAAATTCAGTGAAGCAGTCAGGAATAAACGTATCTTTCTGCTGGCATTCTGAAAGCCCATTAGGCACGAAAGAACGCAGCTCTGCATGCCTGCGCCCGCACGATGATACCAGCACTGACCTGCATCACACACAGGAGCTACGCAGAATTAAAAGGGTTGTGAGCAAAGTGACTTGCCCAAATCGAAACACTAAGTTAACAGTGGATTTTGGAAAAGGAATCAGACGTGTTCCTTCTGTCTCACCAGCTTCTCTCCAGACAGCATGGGCTGCAGGAACTACAGACAGCTCTCATGACTGGAGTTTTTACAGTTAAGCTTAAATACATCCTTATTCTCATAGACTGTTTCTTTCATTTTTGGTCTCCACTTTCCCATACTGTAGGTGAACAATGAGCACCGAGTCTCTCACTCAGCTCTAATTTTCTCTGCATTTTATTGAGTGCTACCAGTGGCAAGATACAGCGGATTTTTAGTGACCACAATATATGCAATACACTTCTACATTTTTACTATCTGCACAATCAGGAAGAGACAATGAAGAAATGTCCCCCCCACAGCAGCAGATTTGCTAACAACACAACAAGTCTGATAGAAGTTCCACCAGCACGAGGAGAAACAAAAAATACTCTAGGGATGCAGGATTATCTGCATACAAGTATGCCTTTCTTTAAATTGGGTTTAGAAACACTCAGGTTGAAATAGATTTGAGAATAATGGAATAAAATGCCTCAAGTCTTAAAGGCTGAATTCATCCCAGCTGGTATCTTTGAGGATAATCCTCCTGCATCAGTTCATACCATACCCATTTTCCGTAGTGGACCTAACTATGAGAAGAGAAACTTTTCTGAAAGACGCTCATAAAATCCAATGCAAGATTTGAAGTTGCAGCTTCATTTACAGACACAATCTATGCTCCCTCTACACGAGTACTCGTCGTACCCTTCTTTTAGTACAGTCAGTGTTGACTGCATTAAAAACAATCCCTTCTGTTAAGAGGACTGCCCCTCAAACAGCAATATCACCTGCCAGTTGTTGTTACTCTTTGCCACTAAGTCATTTCCATAATGAAATACTAACTATTACAGTGTCTGAGGTTTGATATTTTGCATTTGTGCTTCTCAAGACAGCACTGCATTCAGAGATGTTCAGACCATGGAAAAAAACCACACACACTCATGCAAATGCCAGAATTCAGACTCATTTGGTTTCTACAATAAGAAAGGAGGAAACAAATACGTTTCCAGTCAAGTTATGCTTTGTTAATCTCTGTCTATGAATCAAGTATATATTTTTCCTTAAAAAAACCCCACGAAATCTTCAGTAGCATAAACCTTGCTATAAACGAAAGTTAAAAAAAAAAAAAGGTATTTAGCAACAAAATTACCTAATGTTTTCTGTTATTCTGCAAGATTTCTGAGCTTCTTTGTGTGATAGGTAAAGGACAGGAACATAAATGCTACCGACTTTTCTCAGCTAATACTCCCATAGTGGAAAATGCACCAGAGTGACACATTAAGGAAGCTGAGCCACACGAAAGAAGTTCAAGAACATGTAGCTCTTTCAAAGAGCTGAATTTCCTACATTTAACATGTTATAGAAATAATCTTTGTCCGTCTAAACTGAGATGAAAGTCTCCTCATTAACGCTTTTTCTCTGGGTTATGCTTCCTACATTCGCACGACATTTCCATCAAGCTGTTTTCATCCACCTGGGGGTTATTCACTGACAGAAGTTACACCGCGCAAGTATAACCAACATCCAGAAAATTACTTACCAGGGGGGCAGTCCTTGCAGCATCTTCCATGGTAAAGATGTTCATGTTCCTTGCATTGCAGTTCCGAGCAACGGCTAATAGCGACTGCCAGCAGCAACAACAAAACAGGAGAAAAATGCAAGTAAAAACCTACAGCTACCATAATGCGGCCCTGCTGTCCTGGCAAAACTCCGACAACAGCAAACTCTTGGGGAAGTGCTTCTAAACTGCTGGCAACCCGAACAAATTCATATGTCAGTTGCTGGGAAATTCCCAGCACGTGCTCCACGCCCCCATCCTTTTCCCCACACCCCACAAACCTATTTATTTTTCACTCCACAACTAAAATACTCACAGGCAGAAAGACTGAAGAGTGTGATGAAAATAATTTTATTCGTAGCCTTAAAATAAAGTGGCTCCAGCCAGGTACGTACCTCTCTACATAGCATTAAAGCACACCAGGAGAACTAAAAGAGATGATCCTCGTTATAATACAGAGGAATATTAAAGGCAACGCCTGAAAACCTTTGTGGATGAAAGCAGCAGTAAAATGAAGCATTGCCCACATCGGTTTGCTCCTTAAAAGGCGAAGTACAGACAGATGCTCTCCCCTTGGTGTCACGGTACTGGTAGATCCGTGACTTTTATTGCTGCATAAACCCCAACGTTCTTAATACTTTTCTCGGGGAGAGCGCAGAATCACAAATCATCACTCATCCTGGCACTGCCCTCAGGAGCAAAAGCTACAGATGAGACGCGTTTGCAGTCTCCATTTTGACTCTTAACGTCAGACTCCCTGCACTGCCACCGAAGAAAAGGAAGCTCCTGGCTCCCAAATAGATTTTGTGTTACTCCTGCCACGGAAATAAAACCTTCCAGCAGAGGTGTGCTCTATGAAAGCATGGGATGCAATTATTCACCTACCAGCTACTTTTGATGCCTAGTTTGTTCCACAGAAGCATGTCAAGTCTGGAAGCCAAACCCCCAGAAGGTTTGTCCATGCAGCTACGCAAGCCAGCAACAACAGGACAGCAACGGAGGAAGAGGAATCTCACAGTGGCATCGCAGTCCTGCCCTCACCTAGCACACGCTTGTAGAGAAAAAAAGGGATGACACGAGAAATTAGTGGATTTAACTTCCCAGGCTCACTTAGAATTTTACTAAATTGATCTTATTGATCTAGGGTGTAAATTTCAGGTCTTTCAGTTCTAAGAGAGTTGAGCAACACTTATGCAAAGGCACAAGTAAACAAGACATCCTACAGCAACCAAAGATGTTTTATTTTTGTTAGTTAACATGGCCAGAGTCGCCAGACAAAGCAGATCTACAGTCAGTTTACATCCAAACACAGAGGAGGTTCGATTGGAACAGAAGGACATTTGCAGTCCCAATTAACCTGCAGTATTGCTGTTGGGATATTGCCCATATATCATGAATATCATGACATGTTCTACCCAGAACTGCCGCTTTGCTTTTCTTCCTTAAATCGCTGTAAGACTGTTTAAGGGTAGAAGAAGAGACAAAAGGGAAGCAAAACACCAACTGCTTTTCTACTTCCACTATACCTTCAAGTGATTCTTTCCAAAAGAGAGCAGAACTGACAGAGCAAGGAAACCCCCATCAGCTGAACTTCAACCACCTTCACGCTCAGGACCTGCAGGCAGCAAATATCCAAGTCTTTTCCCGCTGCACTATCACACTCAATGCCATTTAAGCAGCTTTACGCCTCATGACTCAGTCATTCCCTCGGCAATATTTAACCAGATGGTTTTCTTCCTCCCATTTCTCTTTCACAAACAGTAGCAGACTTTACCTATTCACTAAGTCGATTATTCAGTAAGAAACTGAAAATGCAAACTCCTATGATGTTCACAAACAAGGTGAGGTTAAAATTCTGCTGAAAACTCCCAAAACACTAGAACAGTGCTCATGAAACACTGACATCCTTAAGTATACTTTTAATACAAATTAAATCCTCATTTAATAAAAGCATTGAGCCACGTACCATCTTGAGAATTCCACTTTTAAGTACGGCATCCTTACATGTTACCAGGCTTGATTCCTTTACATAGTCACGTTATGCAAGTAAATAAAACAGAATACGCAGTGATTATCCCATAGTATTCCACATCCAGCACACTCCTCAGCTGGATTTTCACCAAGGCAAATGAACCTCTCCCAAAACGCTGCTGGGCATTGCCATGGGGATGACACGTGCCACAGGCTGCTCCCAGAAACCAGCCTGGATGCAGCTCCTCCAGTTGTGGTAGGAGAGGAGAGCTTCAGAGTGCTCAGCTGAGCCAGGCTATGGGTCAGAAATAAGAACCTGTTCCGATTTTATTTAATAGATGTGTCATTTTTTACTCTAGATGCTTATCCTCTATACAAGTTCATGCCCCTGAGATAATAGCACTCCAATACCAAGTTCTATTAACAGTAGGCAGATCACTGTGTACATAAAAAAAACGCCAATAACCCACAAAACCAAACATGGAACTCATAACGAGAGCTTAATTAAAGGATTTCAAGAAAAAGTCACTAGATTCCTTGGGGATCACAGGCGAGTAAGGGTTCATCTGTGCGAAAGGATCTACAAGAATCTGAGAAAGATTGAGTGCATATAAAATCCTAAAGAATTTAAGAAAAATAAGTAAGTCTATGGACAAACTAGAATAGTTTGAACTTCTGAAAATCCAACCCAGGAATGATCTCATGTACCTCCAAATCTCACCATGCAGTCCGCTCATCCTTAGAGTTTAGTCAACATGTGATCCTGATTTCTGGCAACCAAAACCATATTAAAGTGCAGAACTCCACGTGTACATGGAAAAAGCACGTTTTGCAGTTGCTCCTCCAGTTTCAGAGTTATCAAGTGTGTGGCAAATGCTGCAACAACAGTACACACTTCGACATTTTTGCAGTTGCTAGCTAAATATTGTGTTACCTTTTATTTTTTAAGGGATTCCATGCTCCCTTTATCAGAAGATTAAACTAAGGCGGTGTATGCATAATCCCTGCCTCTACTGACAGATAAAATTCCAAATTTCATCATCGTATTTCAGCTGCTCCAGAATCCCACAAACCAGCACTTACTTTCTGGGCATCCAGTGTGACAAGATACAACTTGTGCACTCAAGTTATATCTAAATAATTGAATTGTGTAAACAACTAGAGTATAACACAAGGAGGCAGTCAGGACACCTACACGGTTATCAACTAATATCACTAAAAGCTTTGGCTTAACTAGGCTGCAAACCAGCACGCTGCAAAACTGTCCGTTCACACGTGTAACTGTGTGTCACGGTGCAGGTCACTGCATAGTTATGAAGCCGTGGTTAAAACAACAGCAAAGCAAAACCTCAACCTTTTGGCAATCCATCCAAGCCAGCCGCACCGAGGACCACGTTTTTAGACACAAGACTTTGTTCTGAACACCCCTAGATTGTAACCGTATTAAAAACTCGCCACACTCCAACCAAGCACACACGAGGCGTTGGTGCAGTGGGAAGGGAGCAGGAGCTGACGAATGGGGCAGACATTCTAAACTCATTTTAACAGGAGATTATCAACTGAATGTTTCCCTCCTTTATAGTTCTTTCAAAATCAGATTTTAGTTTATCTGTGCTCTGAAGAGTTTCAATTTTTCCCCCTCACAGACAAACCTAAAAATAGCAACATTTCCAAAGCATGGAGAAAAATATTTAATGAAAAAAGATGTAGATAAAAAGACTCTGATACAAGCCATTTAACCATAAAAAAAAAAAAGAGAAGGAATACTGAAACAGAAAAGAGACAGCAATGCTTATATTTACATTATATTAAGAGAATAAATTTAATCAAATATAACATCTCACTTGGATTTTCAGGCAACCCTTCAGAACAAGGGGTTTTTACAGTAAAGATGGAACCAGAGTAAAAATAATATTTTCTATTTTAGACAGTAGTGGATATGACCCTTGTGTTGCAAGATGCTTTCAGAGATTACCCAAAACCAGACCTATCAAAAACCTCCCCAAATGCTGACTGTATGTTGCTTGGGCAAAAGCAGTTCAAAAGCAAAGCCTGTATTTCCCCTGGCTTCATCACTCACGAGTTCATCAGCATCATTCACTTGCACATAATTACACCAGTTTTAACAATGAATTTTAGTTCGATGGTAATCAGACCTCGGTGAATCCCACTGCTCTATCCAGCATCTTTCAGCTCACAAAGAAAGCTTCCTCATTCTTTCATTTCAGAATGAAATGTGATTTTTTTTTAAGACATAAGCATATCTCAAGTCTCTCACATTTGCAGTGCAGCTGCAAACACGAAACCTGTCACACTAGAACCAATTTTCTTTTAAAAGTAGATGCAGAAGAATTTCTCTATAACATTTTAAATAAGTTCTTCCCCACGCCTCCTAAGCAGAGTTCAGCAATGGAAGGGAGAACTTGCATTAAATTCTCAATACATAAATAGGTTGACACACCTTGAGAAAAAAAAACCCTGGCAGATTAGCCCATGAGTCTGCATACGGATGTTCTCCTCAGGTCAGAACACAAGCATCTGAACCACAACCCCCTTCACAAAAGCCATTATCTTTCAGTGTTAATTTGTGAATTCTGTGGTTCAGCAGCTATGAGGGCAACAAGAGTAGTTAAATATTTAAGAAGCTTCCACCAAATATGATTAGCCAAAAGCAGCTGAAACTTCAGCTGGATTAACTGTACAAACCAGGGCAACCTGATGGAGTCCAGTACGTGCCCCGTTATTTATGGGCCATTTTTCCCCCTCATCCCAAAGGCAAGAGAGCTGCAGATCTTATGTGTGGACGGAAGGTTTCTTTAAGTCTAGTACAACACACCGTAGGCATATAACACAGATAGCAGCAAAGTAACTTTCTGTCTGTTTGGGGGTTAATTGTGTTGTTTTTTTTTTTCTTTCTTTTTTTTTTTTTTTGAAAGCAAGAAAGTGCTTCAGAGCTCTGGAAAAGTGAGCAGGATCAGAACTCCTCATGGACGTTACGTGCATAGTCCATGAGCTTGCTGCCTGTGAAGTATTCACTGTATTTCAGGATCTCCTCCAGCTCTAGGTGATGGTTTTGATTTTCATCTGCTACTGCTATCATTTGCTTCGCTTCATTTAGGGCATTGTACTCATTCATAGGATCCATATATTCCTAAAACAAGTAAGAAAATCATTTTCAGTCACTAAGCATCGCACATTTTCACACATGACAATTACGAACCTTAGCTCTGTGTGAGCTTCAGCCGTTCTAAGACCAACATAAAGCCACCCCAAAGTGTACAGAAGTCATGGAAAAAGGTGTTCAACAAGCTTACTATCTCCCAGCTATTTTTCCATTCACTGCTTCCTTGGCCAGTGTCTACAATAAAAACCCTTTTGACATTTTTGGTTGCAAACCAAACTATCAAATCTGGTGGGTTTTGTGAAGAAATACGAATTTAAAATTTAAAAGGTGGCACACTACCCACCTGTATGACCTGTATTTTCTCATTGCTGGAGATCATCTTTTTAGAACATGTTTAATTTAGAACTTTCTTGTTCCATTTTAAACCACCAGACAGACATTACAGAGGTCAGAAGTCTCAGAAACAAAAGGCTTTTGCTCCTTCACCTAACTTAAAATAGATTAAAAGCTGTCAAGCAGCGCACTTTAGTTCATGATGTAGAAGACACAAGGTTATCTTCAGTTTCTTCCCAGAAGATGTGACATATACACGCGTGCGTCTGTGTATAAACGTACCAAAGCCTTCACAGATAAAACTGCTATTTTTAAAATAAAGTTCTCAGTAAAAAGGCCAATAATATTGTTCATGTCACAATGTTAAGTGTTTAGCCACGTTACCACTAGTCTTCATACCCACATATTTGCATACTGAGAAGGTTAGGAACTTTAACATCCATCCTGCCTCGGGGAGAAGGCCACCATCTTAGAGGTGCTCCTTTCACACCGTCTGTGCTGCGGTGTGAACCCTGCTAGGCAAAGTACATTCTGACATCCAGAAAGACCAAAAAAATGCCAGAAATGAGCCGTGAGCCTCTTCCATGAGCCACAAAACAGCCACAACCGCAGGGTGCAAAATATTTCATGGTTTTGGGCAGACTCTTCTGCAGACACCATTATCAGAAGAAAGCCTTACTGCTGCAAACCAAAGTCGAAAAAGGCCACGAAGTAGCATCCACACTTGAAAATATAATTTGGGGTTTTTCAAACAAGAAAAACACTCTGAAAGACAAGAGATCTCTGCTATTTTCTAGGCTACTGGGGCCTCAGGATTTGTTGGTCATTGTGGTTTTTTGTTATATTTTTGGTTGTTTTTTTAAATGAATATATAGGTTACCAGTTACTCCTTTTGTAACTCAAAAGTATGATTCGTTGTCCCATCAACCAGTGCACCTAATGAGGTCTGTGACTTGCTTAACATGCACTCCAAATCCATACAAGCATTTATGTGGACAAAAAAAACCAACCCTAAAAGCATACCTGTGAGTAAGTTATACCAGGAAAACTCCCTCTCCTCTTCAACACAAAGCATAACGCTGTCTGCAAGCACTACAGAACACCACCACAATCCCAAGTTTTGTAAAGTAGACACACACTAGGTACTGTTAATTTAAATACTTTTGGACTTCACATTCTCTAAAGCAGTTTCAAGCTTGGATTTAAAAACCACATATTGATTTGAAAAACACTAGAACTAAGACTTACCTCCAGCTCTTCCATGGTGACAATACCATCATGATTAGCATCAATGACGTCCTCAAATTCCTTCCTTCTGTCTTTTACCCAGTCATCATCAATATCTTGAGCTTGCTGATTCTCCACAGTACCAACAGGTAATGAAATGAACTCTGAAAGGGTAAGTTTCTTATCTCCGTCTTGATCTACAACAGAAGTACAGAGTAACTGAAAAGTATTTGTTTAATGCCCATTCAAAATGAGAAACTCTTTCATGTCATAGATGCCATTGGTACAATCCTGACTAACATGGAAGAACCATTTGTATCTTTGATTAGCTAAAAACTCTATGATGGCACTCACAATGTTTTAAAAGGCTAAAACCCACGCTCATCAACATACAAAACAAAAAAATCATTTTACTGGACCTGGAGGACACACCAGATTGCAAGCCGGGCTTTATTATTTTTTTTTAACTTGTTTATTTTTTCAACAATCTACTGCAACAAATATTTTCTCACCGCTGTATCCAGTCTCCCCTTGTATTAGCATGCAGGTAACTGGAGCTGTTCTGCCTGTGCACATCACTGGAAACTCTGTGTATTTATTACGCTAACTACTAGCAAAGTCATAGTTCTCTTCTTTTTAATGCAGGTGTTCCAGCAGTTTTAAATACGCATCTCTACTGACTCAATAGAAAACAAACCTCTGTGTGCCAGTTCTTATGAATTTTAAAAAGAATATTCTTTTCTTCGAAACCTCAACCATTTATTTCCATGTTGACTCTACGCCATGATTCTTACATGGCTGCTGTACTGGGGGAGTACAAAGCAATTTAACGCCCTCCTCACAGAACATTCACATCAATATATTTTATAGTATTTTACTATTCATCAAACCTTTTCTACTAAAGCTACAGCGACCCTACAACGCTGCAGCACTTCACTGTGAAGTAGCATCAGCTCATGAGCTTTGTATGAAGTACTCAGAATATCTTTCTAACATAATGTTGTCCTGTTTTTTAACAATGAGAGACTAAATTTAGTCCTGAGGGATGAACAGAGAAGTCCATAGGGACGCAAGCATTTGTGCCTACAGTTTGTTTTTCCTACTCACCCCATCAGAAGATGTGTAGCACAGAGCAAACAAGACATGTCAGAATTTCAGACTGACCCGTGACAGTGCAACGGCCTAACAACATCTACCCAATAAAATGGCTTGCAAGTGAACGACTCCCAAGAAAAGTGTTTTAAAATGGCATACCCAAATCTCGAATTATTTCTTTCACCATGAACTTCAGCATTCCCCTGCTATGCTCTGGATGAAGAAAGGACAAGAATTCTTCTTCATTCAACAGCAGATCAGGAGGTGGGTTGTCAGCTTGGTACCACCGATCCTTCAAGTTATCTAAAACTTCTTGTGCTAGAAATTTAAGGAAAAGATTTAAGCTTTCACATTCAATCTACTTAAAGTTCTTAAAATATACCTTCCTTATTACAAAATTGTTTAAACGAAGATGACCTATGAACCAGTTATTTTACAATTCACCTCCCAGGTCCTGGGGGGAAACAGTGCAATTAGTTTTGTCTAGTTTCTGCTGAAGCACTGGGAAAGATCCTTTCACCATACAACTGAACTAAAAATAGGAGGAGATTAAAATAATGTGTTAGCTATACCCGTATCAAAACATCAACATATCAAATGAAAAATATCGCCCTAGTGGTATTGTTAGCTAGAACTGGTGGGAGGTATGAATAATCCAGCTTTGTTTAGGACTTGTTGCTCTCCTTTCTTATTTTCATACTTTGAAGCCCACTACCAACAGAATACCAGAAGTACCTTTCTTCTGAATTAATCATTTTTATTTTCTACTTCAAACCAGTCCCACACATTGAAACAGTCAGAACATCCTTCAAATTCAAAACATTCTTCAGTTTCACAATCTCCATGTATTTCAACTGTGACACCACGGGAAAGGATGACGTCAGCCAATTATTTGGGTAGGAAAAGAATAACCACAGAACGAACCCATTAACATCTAATGTGTTTTCTTCTAAGACCAAAAAACATGACCACCATTAAATCTGGAAAGACACTTCTACCTGTGAAGCACCACTGTCCCAGTGCTTCGTTAACAACGCTACAGAGGGTTCTTCTACTCTACAGCACTTGTTAGGTCTACCACAAGTAAGAAAATACTCTTTGCCAACACAGCAGTTCCAAACATGATCAAAGGGACGCATTTTATTACTCCAAAGTTACAACACTCAACTTTTCTTGCTTCAACTTGACATTATCTAAACCAAAGCCAGTGGTATCATTGTTTTGAACTCTTTTTCAGTATGTTCAAGCTCACAGGATTTGAGTTAACCAAACAGTACGGTGACCGACCGCAAAGTGATGCTTGAATTATGCCAACCACACCCAATTTTAAGTGCGGTTTTTCTTCTCCAGCTACATCGCAATTCCAGACAGAGCCCTCCCTCTCCACAGAACTATATATGAGAATTAAGCTTAAAGAGCTGTATTAAACAGATTACAAAAAAGGAAAATGAAAGCCTAGTTTTTACAGCAATGAACAACACATTTCAGTGGACAGCTGCTCTTTACAAAGCATCTAACTTTAGAGGCAGCGTAAGCAAAGCCATAAAGCAGAGGACTAGGAAAGCCAGGAGGATGCTTTGGCCCTGCCTCTGCTTCTCCTTTCTTCCTTCAGCCTGTCAAAGGCTCAGAATTTCAAAGAACTGCCTATCCAGAGGGAACTTATATCCTTAGACTTAGATAGATCATCCAGCATTTCAGCCTAAAAATGTGATTTGCTGGAACTATAAGAGATTAAAGAAGGTAGCTCTATAAAAGAAAGTTTGGAAACGTCAAGAACAGATGCTAAGCTAAGCGCCGAATCACACATTTATTTTTCAGTTAAGGACACAAGAACTTATCACTCCTTTTAGTGACTTTGTCTATCTAGACCTGTCTATCTGATCTATTCTAGATCAGAAAGTGTTTTGATTTCAGACCTAAACCCTTCATATGTTTTAGTTATCACTACAGTTTAACAAAGGGAAATATTTTTTCTGCAAAGAGCAAATGCAAGTTGAAGCACATGTGTGCAAACAGATACATTGGTACCAAAATCACTTTACATTTCCCCTTCTTTCATTTCATCTTACACCTCGCAGACAAGAAATAAGTGAATTTTTCCTGAAGTCAACCGAGAATCATAATCTGTACATGAGTTTCCGCTAAAACCATGCATCTGATTTAAAGAAAAAAAACACCCTGCAACACCCAGCACTAGTGGTATGTGCACCTATAGGTCCTGAACATAACCAAACAGGAAAACAATACCTGTGGGGAGTATTTTTTCTGTATAGGCATTTTCTATATGACACACTGGAAAAACTACTGTCTTCAGCACGCCCTGCTCACTACAAAACACACTCACAAACACAAATCTGAAGCATCTGCTTTTGGCACATTTTAAAAACACTCTGAAAAACTCCAGTCTTCAGATAAACTTTTTTCTTTTAATTTAATAAACTGTCTTAAATAGCTCCTGCATGCTTTTGGTGAGTTACAAGACAAAAACAAACCCCGACCAACACAACTACTTTAACTGATAGTTGCAATTAAGAGTTCAGTCCCCAGTGAAACCTTTTCTGTGACAAGTAAAGAAATTCTTCAGAGTCCTAAAATGAATCTTAGGGCAAGTTTGTAAATGGTAAGTTTTAGTTCTATCAAGGACACAAGTATACACAGAATAATCAAATCACTTCCATAAGGTTCTCCAGTGTAACCAACACCAAACGTTAGGAGTTACAAGTCAATCTTCCTTTGCCAACCTTCCTTACTCAGTCATCAGTGGAAACAGCCGTTATCTAAGAAGTTCAGTAAAGTTGTGCCCCTGGTTTTGACCCAGCATCCAAACCGTAGCGTGATTCTGCACAAGACTCAGAACATGCCTTAAGATCCAGTTACATTTAGTTATTTTTTATTATACAGACTGAAAAAAAAAGAGTATTTTTATGTGCCGCACTAGGGTATGAAAATAAGTTTCGCCTATCATCCCCAGGAAGCGGTAGATAACCAATCTGATTTTCCCAAACAAGGCTCGTTACCTGGGTAGAAAAATGATCATCTACACACTTCCCTTATTCAGCAAATCTTTTATCTGATGAGCATTCCTGTAAACTGTAGTTAACCACACTGCCATAAAACACGCTGCACAGGTGTTTTCCCTGCCATAAAATTCAAAGGCCCATTTGCATTTTAGTTGCTTTTTGATAAATGGAAAATATAACATAACCTACTTTTAAATGACTAATTCCCGCAAGGAAAGGCTAAGGCTTCATGTCTTACTTAACAGTAAATTTAAACATTTTTAGATGGGGGGGAAGCGGGGAGATTTCTCTGTTAAGAGCTGCCACGTTTATACCAATCCAGATTCAAAAGTAGTAAGGAAGAAATGATCAATCTCGCTCTAAAGAGAACTTAGATGTGCATGAAACAATTGTTACGCAACCTTCTGCTATTAACTTCTAGTGTGTTTGCAGTGCCTACGCGCGTACCTATTTACACACAACCCTGTCTGGTGGCACACACCCCCCTCAGTTTTAGAACAGGAACCACCTCTAGCAGCTCCCTTTCATCTGGAGCAACGGGGGACCTGGTTTCCCCATCAACAACACAGCAGTCCACAGACAACAGCGGTCTGACAAATTCTAGCAGACGGTTAAACAGAAATAACTGAAAATTATTCAAACAGGCAGTAACAGAAGCAACCAAGATTTTTCAGTGTTACGTATCTGGGAAGGCAGATTCGAGCTGGAAAGAAATCTAGTGTTTCTTATGACTTACACATTCTACATTTGTGTAGAAGCAGAACAACTAAAACATTAATCTTATATTAAGAACAGTTTTGGCATTGAGGTTTTAGGAAAATCAAAGAAAAACCGACACAAGCCAACGGGCTCCACTTACTTTCTTCATCTATTTTCAACTCTTCATTGTTTCTGATCTTCTCTGCAATCTCTTTTTCATTAAAGCCCTTACTTGCCAAGAATTTAATTTTATATTCATCCCAGGACACGTGGCCTGTAAGAAAGAGCCGTATTCAGACAGGACATAGTATGCTTGAAGGACAAACTTCTGCTCTCATTACTTAAAACAGCATGTGCTAAATTCTTCTGGTTCAGCACTCACCACCACACTAAGATTTATAAATGCCAATATGAAAACTACCACCTGATTCACTGTTGTACAATCACAGAATCACAGAATCACAGAATCACAGAATCACAGAATCACAGAATCACAGAATCACAGAATCACAGAATCACAGAATCACAGAATCACAGAATCACAGAGATTGGAAATGGCCTTGTAAAAATAACCTATTTATGTCACCGTCCTCACTCCACACCTCACAGAGCCACTTGCTACAACTTCCTATGACCACAAGTGAAATAACAGAGCAGTCACCACAGAACTCCTGCACTGACTGGAGCACGTTACTGCTTTGCTCTGTTGTCTTCTGCATGGGTCACAACTGTTATGATTACACAAAGTCCAAAGGAACTTGGATTTTGTCATAGCACATCTGAAGAGCAGCCAGTAGCTTTGCCTACTAGCAACTGACTTAAGAGGTCACCAGGAGATGAAGGAATCATTCATCTTACCATCACCATCGGGGTCCACAGCTCGGAAGTGCATTTTGTTCTCTTCCACAGCTTCCTGGAAATGTTCATCTGTCTTTTCCATGATCCAGCGCTGCATCTCTTTTGCACCTATCTTTTTATCATTATTTATATCCACCCTACGGATGAATACCAAACAAGATTTAGATTTGGGGATGGGGAGGAAGCATTGTATATTTTTATATTCTAAATTAATTACTTTATTCAACAATAAACATAGGTTGCTACAGAAAAAAAGAATATTTATAACCCTCTGAGAAGTTGTACATTCCTTGAAAGACAGAGTAAATAAGTTAGCCATTTACTTCATTATTAAGTAACTATAACATCTAGGTTACTATTCAGTGAAAAATATTCAGCACTACTTCACTTTGCTGTAAGTTAACTCATTTCAATATTATGTTTTTGAGTAAATTTTTAAAGTAGAGAAAATACCCTCTCTCCTGGCAAATACATCATTTGTGGCATTACTATCTCATTTCCTATTGTTTCAGAATTGTCAACTGCCAGCCTGCGCACACTTTCACTACTTCAAAAGATTTCTTCTCTAACGTTCTCTCAAATCATTAACTTCCTCTTAATTTATCTTTCTAAGTCCTTTTTACCTTGATCTTCCAAGATCTCTGAAGTTTACTGACGAGCTGCCTCCCTGTGTCTGCCTAGATCACGTCACAACTGCCACAGCCATCAAAAACAATGAAAACATAATGTAAAGAATGTTGGCACAAGGACTTTGAAACTCTTTAATACTTTGACTGTAGTGCTTGTAAGTGGAAAAAAGCAAAGCAAGTTTTCTCTATCATACCTTGATCTCTGGTAACACATCACAGCTGATAGTTTTAAATTCTTAACACATTTAAAAGTTCTGCACATACATTTGTTCTCCTTTAGGTTTCTGGGTTATCAGGCTCTGCTTTGTCAAAGGATATGCTTGTACTCAGTGCTGTTGATTTACAGAACCAAACTTTTTCTACCTGACCAAAATTATCAGTAAACGTTCAATCTAGCAAGTCACTCTTCTCCTTAATGTACTGCCAATACTGATTTATCAAGGAAGATACACTACCATGCCATCAGTTTCTTTAATGCTTATGAGAAAGAAGTTCATATTAAAATTACAGTTGAAGAACAAACACAAAAGCAGTAACATGCCACTTTAAGGGGGTTTTTTTGAGCCTATCATTAAGTATTTATTAAAAAAAAAGACATAGCAATATTTACAACTGAAAAGGCATCGCTAACACTTAGGAGGCAAGATTCTATTTAAAGACTATCAAAACCACTCTTAAAAAAAAACCCAACAAAACAACAACAAAGAAAGACATAACAAAACCCCAGCTCGACTCTGTTTTTTTATCTATTTGTATCACTGTATTAACAGCACTGAAGTGTTATCTTGAAACTCAAGTTATTAAAGATGTGATTTGCCTTTAAATGTCAACTAAATGTTAAAAGCTGAAGCCAAATAACAACCCTAGCACCTAATCTTCTACAACACCTAGCTCTATTAATAAACGCAGTATTACTGGCTTCAAATATTGTATCATGTCTTTCCACATATTCATGCACAAGCTCAGTATTAGCAACTTTTCAGTATCAATAGGTAAAATTGTCATATTCCACTCGTGTCACCTCGCACGTACCAGGTGAACAAAAGGGGAGTTTTATACGGAACAGGTATAAAACTCATCAAAAAGGAGAAGGGAAAACAAAGCATTTTTCCCCCAACATTTAACATTCTACTTTCCTTAGATCAAAGTCATCACACTTAAAACTTCCAAGCTGTACTTTCCCTCTAAATCACATTGTAACAAGGGAGAGGGGTAACAAATATCCTATTTGCTGCTCTTCTAGCTCATGAGAGCACACCTTCCTTCTGCAACCACAGCTCACAAGCCTCCAATGACTCGGGATTTCACCAGCTAACAGGCAGCCACTGTACAAGGTGAGCTGAAATCCTTCCAGTGCCCACAAACTGCACTTCTGCTTTTGAAAGGAATATTTCCAACTGTATGAAATGTAATATATGGTCCTGCTGTGAGGCTACCATCTAAGGCAATAAGAAGACTGTCCATGCTTCCTTAGGTAACTGTCTCGCTCTGAATGACTACTGAAAACATTCCCACTAGTAATGACAAGCCTGGAAAACGATGTGTTGCCAAACAACCTAATACTGGTAAGCCACAGAAAACTGATTTTATAACACAATGATGTGCAATCAGTTTTCTGAGGCAGACAGGCCTGAGCGTTCCAAAGATGTCACTAAAGAGCAGTACATTCTAATGCAATCCTTAAAAAAAAAAACAAAACAACAAAACCCCAAACAAACCACTAGTGACTTCAGAACCCAAAACACAGAATTATGAAATGCCACTTGTTCTTTCAGTCACATATAGCTTGCTTACCTAGAAAAGCATGGCTTGGGGAGCTTCTCTATTTTCAGTAACACTATAACACAATAATGTATGCTTTGAATTAACTACTACATATCACGCTGGCACGCCACAGGATCTCAGCAGTCATTAATTATCAATATACTATGTGTTTCCTTTATGTCTTCAAAGAAAATACTTCCAAAGCATCTGAAAGCATGTGTCTTACTGGCTTTTCACATAAGATCACAGTATTTCTCTTTTCGCTCAGCCTTTAAGAGTGTGTCTGGAAAGCAACCAAATTCCTCAGAATGTTTTTCTGCATTTCTAATCTGATCACGTGACAAAAATGTAATTTTAAGTAAGCATCTGAGTGATGACGACCTTGAATCCATAGTAATAAAGGATTCTGCTCTAAATGAAAAGAGCACTCTGATTTGCCTATCTGCTTTAGCTGCCTTTACTCAGGTGAACACCAGAGAAAAAACAATCCAATGTTATTATTGATATTTCTTCCCTTTTAATGAAAAGTTTGCAGAAGAAAAAGCCTTGTTAAGCCTTCTCATTTTATCTCAAGTATACGTGCATCCCCACACCATCAGCAGCATTAAGAGCACGAATATCATTTAAGCTGTTCTAATAAAACCAATCCTCCACTGTATAAATGCAAATAAGGCAAATTCTGCCACCTGGTGTCCAAAAATACACCGGGATTTTGATTCCCGTTTCCATCAAGTTCACCAACCTCCAAACACCTGACAGTTTATTAGCTGACACAAACCTTACCTAGCACAAGAAGCGCTTCATAAAAGGGAAAATGCTTTAATGTCTGAAAGTAAATATTCTTCACCAAGTAAAGAGCTAGATGAGGTTTTCAAAAAGGTTACAAAAGAACAATTTAATCTTTCTAGCTTCATGTTTCATTCTCATTCTCTTTTTCTAAATTCTGAGTAGCTCAATGTTTTCTTAACACTGCTACCTTAATGCAGAAAGCTGCCATGGCAATTTCTGAATTCTCTGTATGTGTAGTCAGGCATAATTATTTTTAAACTTCACACACCTCATTTGAAACAGTCAAATTTTAGACACTTGGCAACTACTAGAAAGTTTTATGAACAGAAAGGAACTGTTTGTTTACCACAATCTTACACCACTGTCTGTCTGTCCCTTTTCTTCCTTTCTGGCTTTACTATTGTCTTTTCCACGTTTTTCCTCTGCAGCTATTTGCAGAAGTCACGACAGAAACACACCCAAAATCCATATGGAATATAACAGCAAACAACAAAATAAGAATCATAGATTGCCAGGTGAAACTAAACTCGCAGCAAAGCAACAGAGCATAGCACTGCTAGACAAAAGTGCAACAAACTCCCACTTCATTGCGTGGGCCTCCTACCACTACAGGAGCCCTTCCTTCTTAATTCCTTAATCTAACATACAAGTGTGATCCATTATTCATTGAGCCAGGAAACCAGAAAAAGTAATATGAGTTTTCATACCCTGGGAGGCTAAGTAGGTTTTTTTCACACAGAAGCAGTATGTCTGGTCATAAACCGTACTAGGCCACAGCGCCAAACCTTTACACTGATCGTGATCCTAAAACAAGCACTCTCGCTCCTAAGAATGGTTTACACAGAGATGTCAATACCTTAATAACATGAACACAGTGTTTATAGTACAACGCTTCCCCCCCTCATCATTATAATTTTTAAATATTACAGAAAACGCTGCTAATTTTACTCTGAAGATCAGAGAAAGAGGCTGCCCTGATCTGGCAATGTACATAGCTTACTTTGAAAAGATGACCATGAGTTTCTTCCTATTTTTTCTGGGTTCTGAATCTTCCTCAAACTCTTCCATCTCTTTTCCTAGAAAAACTTCTTGATGAAATTCTTTGTTGAGATGTCCATCCATCTCCATTTTGACCCCATTCAAGTGATCTGGGGGCAAGATCTCATTCTCGTCTTTACTGTCAGCTGGCTTTTCTTTGAGAGCTGAATTATTTGCAGGCCTTGCATAAACGTCCATTAGAAGAAATACAAACAGAAGGGACAAATAGAGAGTTCCCAAACTGCAGAGAAAGGCCTGTCTTGACATCATTGTTTCCTTTTTATTCAAAGTATTGCCTGATTAGATTACTGTGAATGGATTAAATGACCTAAAAAGGAAAAACACATGCAAATTAAACTCTAGAACATTATGCCACTAATGAAACACCTTCTAAAATTCAGAAGAACCTACATACCCAAGTATTGGTTATGAAAGAGTAAAAAAGTCTGTTAAATAATAAATACATGACAAGAAATTAAGCTGTGTCAGTTTTCAGTCTGCAAAATTGTAACCTCTGCCAGAGGACTTTGGAAGATGACATCCTTTAAATGGCCTAGTTCTGCTCTGAGTACTGTCTTCAGGTGTTATGGCAGCAGCTGACCTGACAGCTGAAACCTAAGCATTTACTGGGAAGTCAAGCAGTGTAGGAAGCACTTACTGCCCAAATGTGCAGCCCAGGCTCAGCTGTGGCAATACCCTAACCATTAGCGCTGCACTTCCCAACAAGCTGCAGAAACAGCCACAACAGCACAACAGTTTACCAGAGACCTCAACACACCACCTCTTTAAAAAGGCTGAAAGACGTAAAAGGTCTTTTTGGAAAGAGGTGACTGAGGGAAATACGATTACAAAGCCCACCACCTGAAGCGGAGCTGGAAACACAGGAAACAGCCGGCAGGAAAAGCAGCCCCAGGGGCGGACCTGTCACAACCTGTTTGCTGCTGCGTGAAAATCGCTGCCACGTACGAGTTCGCAGGGCCAAGGAAACGAATCGCAGCCCGAGGAGTGCAAAATCCACCCACCAACGATGCACTGCAGAGCTGGGGCAGGGACTGCCCGCCCGGCCCGGCCACGGAGTCACGGACCGAGCTCAACGTCTAACTCTCCCCCGGGGAGGCGGGGAGCCCGGCCGGGGCTGCCCTGCCCGGCTCGAAGGGCGGTGGCGGTCCCCCCCTCCGCCGCAGGAAAGGCCACACGCACTCACCGAGAGCTCCGGGGCGCTGGCCGTGTCCCCTCCGCGCAGGAGGTGGACGCAGCCTCCGAGGACCGTGACAGGCCAGCCTGGGCCTCGCTGTCCCTCGCCCCGCTCCCCAGCCCCTGCGCNAGAACGTGGTGCGTGCGTGAGGTGGGGGGAGCGGCCATTTTGGAGCAGGGCAGGGAAGCGGCCTATGCAGCCATGTTCCCTTACAGCGTCAGGGCGCTCCCTGCTGCCAGGGCCGTGACCCGGCGAAGAGGGAAGGCTTCGGCCCCTCAGGGGTACAAACACCCGAACCCACCCCGCGGAAGAAGCGTCCTGCCAACAAAAGCTCCCTTCTCACGGAACATGAGTAGTTAAAGAAAAAAAAAAAATTAATAATACACTGCGGCTTTAAATGGGAGTGTCGGAACCAATTAAAAACGCCTAGAGTATGTACTAACTAAACAACGCCGTAGGAACGTAAAGCTTTTTGCTCAATGCAACATTTAAGCACATAACGAAAATTCATCTGGGCGTGCTGGCTTTGTGGATGAACCACCTCGCACCCCTCTCTGTGCAGCAAAGAAATAAACATCTCGACTTTGTGCGTGTTTTGGGTCTTCACACACCAGATAAAGAGCCCAGAATTGGGATAACACGTGTGCTAAAAGTTTGGGCGTATTTGCTCACGCCCTCTTCCTTACCTTAATTAATAAAGCAGAGCTTCTCCTCCAAAGTTGAAGCAACCTTTTAATTCCTTGCCAGGCCCTGGCTATACGCACATCTCCAGTTCTGTGCTTATCCTTCACCTGTTCTGCCTGGGAGCCCCTAAAACACTGCCTTTGTACATAACTCCGCTACCAATCCTCATGAAACCAGGCCACCGGCTAGCGAACTAACACAGTGCTCCTTTCACAAGGCTCCGAGGCTCTCCTGTGCCCAGCGAGGCACCAAAGGCTCCCTTCGGGCCGGACCAGCACTCGCCACCGCTTGCCCTGCCCTGACCCCAAGACAGCAGCCGGGCCGGGCGCGCCCGGAACCACTATGGCGGCACCCAGGCGTCACATGCCCTGTTCCAAGATGGCCGCCGCCAGGCGCTGCCGCGAGCGGTCAGGTGGTGCAGGGCGCGGCCCCTCCTCCTGCCCCGTTCCCCGCAAGCGGAGCGGCGGCCGCTG
>VZZY01016757.1:59756-232524 GCA_013400335.1 Eurystomus gularis
GGGCTCCCGCACAACCAGCCCGCGGCCCTGTCCCCTCGGGGGGCCAGGGGAGCGCAGCCCCCCGCGGCCCCGCCGCCTTCCCCTGAGGAAACCGCCTTCCTGGCCGTGCTCATCACGAGCGGCCCCAAGTACAGCGAGCGTCGCAGCATCATCCGCAGCACGTGGCTCTCGGCCGCCGGGCGAGCCCCCCACGATGACATCTGGAGCCGCTTCGTCATCGGCACCGCAGGGCTCGGAGCAGAAGAGCTTCGGAGCTTGGAGCTAGAGCAGAGCCGGCACAGAGACCTCCTCCTTCTGCCAGAGCTGCGGGATTCCTACGAGAACCTGACTGCTAAAGTCCTGGCCTCCTACGTCTGGCTGGATCTACACCTGGACTTCCAGTTTGCCCTGAAGGCTGATGACGATACCTTCGTACGCTTGGATGTGCTCGTAGAAGAGCTGAGAGCCAAGGAGCCACGTCGCCTCTACTGGGGGTTCTTTTCTGGCCGTGGTCGAGTGAAATCTGGTGGCAAATGGAAAGAGAGCGCCTGGGTGCTCTGTGACTACTATCTACCGTACGCTCTGGGTGGTGGTTATGTGATTTCTGCGGATCTGGTGCACTATTTGCGTCTTAGCAGAGACTACCTGAACATGTGGCAGAGTGAAGATGTCTCCCTGGGGGTGTGGCTGGCGCCCATTGACGTGAAGAGAGTGCACGACCCTCGCTTTGACACTGAGTATAAGTCACGAGGTTGCAACAATAAGTACATAGTAACTCATAAGCAAAGCATTGAGGACATGCTGGAAAAGCACCAGACCTTGGCTAAAGAAGGGAAGCTCTGTAAGGAGGAGGTTAAGCTCAGGCTTTCCTACATGTATGACTGGGGAGTTCCTCCTTCACAGTGTTGCCAGAGGAAGGATGGCATCCCATGAAAGTCCAAGGAAGGAAAAGACAGAATGTTGATGGACTCTGTGAGCTTGGTTACTGTTACCTAGGGAGAATCCCAGTAACTAGGGCTTAAAAATTACTCAAAAGATTTTGCACGATTCATTGTGTCACGGTCAATGAAAACCTGAAACTCCTAAGAGCTACTGATGTGGCACGATGTGGAGACGTTTAAAACAAAAAAAAAGGAGGTGACAAAAAGCATGGAAAGGCTCATGACAGGATTGGAGGCAAATAATAGTTTGCAAGATACGGATAGTGCAGAAAATTTGTGGGCGGTAACTTGAATGAAAAGTTGCTGGAAGATTTTTGACAGATTCCAAGATTTATTTGCTGAAGATCATGACAGGCCTTTCTGTCATCTCTAAGATTGTGAAGCTAGCATCTGCTGTTTATTTCTTGGCAAGGAAAAAGTGGCAGTTTGGCAAGGTTTGAAGACTCTGTTGGGGCCTCAAATCAGCTGCTGTTGCCAGTGCGGACAGGTGGCTGGTTATTGACACAAGCAGTCAAGTGAAGGGAGCAATTGTACCTGGAAGAGTTGTGTTAGGGGAGGGAGAGAGGCTGTGCTTGGACCAGAGCTCTGATTTACAAGAATAGAATTATTAGACCTTCTGTGTAACTTGTCTAAGCTTTTTGTTATTTTAAAGACATCATGTACATAAATTATCTGGCAGCTACAGAGTAAGTCTGTGTTTAGAAAGGTGGATGAATTACGGTCTTTGGCAGGTATAGAATATGTTATCTTATTTTGGGGGTAAGTAGTTATGCTACAAAGCTAGCCTTCAGTTGTTAGGCGTAAGTATTGTTCTTGGCTTATCCTCCAAACACACAACAGTAAGTAATCTCACCAACTCCTGTGAGGTCAGACATTGTGGGCTTCAGATTTATATAGTTCGGGATTACTTCTGTAAAATGTAAATTAGCAGGATTGAAAGTTATTCAGAGTTCAAACAAGACTGTCCTAACATGGGTACCTCAGCTAAGAAAGCAAACTCTGTGCGTAGTCAAGAGAAATATGTTCTTCCACCTCCCAAATCCCTCTTTGAGAGGAGCCTTGTCTCTCATTGCAGGCGATACATTGCGACCTAGGGAGACTAATTTCGCAACAGCTCAAAGCTAGACTCTGAATTCCCCCCTCCTCTCCAATTTTTTTTCACCTTTTACTGGAACTAAAAATAATTTTACAGGCAGTCTGTTAATTGCTCAAGTGATATGTCAGTAAATGGGATGATGTCCCTTAGTCCTGTCTACACTACAAATAGCTCTAGTACTGACAGAGCCTGTCAGCAGCAGATGCAGTATTGAGCAGTAAACACAGACAGGACATTTTTGGCTGGAGAACAGATCACTTACACAATTTCACCATGCTATTTATCTTCACACCTTTAGGTAAGCCTGTAATTCAAACATTTTTGAATGGCAGGTGCTCTTAACACAGAGAAATGCTTTTTTCCAGTACTAACACAGAGCTACTGACTTCCAGGAACCTTTGTCAGCTACAGATCTTTCAGAATAAGAATTTTTGCTTTTTGTGCCTGAAGGGTGTTCTTCATTATCAGTTTTACTTTTTGCAGCACACTGCACTTTCACACTATTTCATTTCCTCCTTTCCCCAGGTCAGTCTCTGTTCCCACCTGCAGGAAGGGACAAATGGCCAAGAATAAAGGGTGCCAGTATCTCTGTATTTTTGCATCTTAAATTAGTAATTCATACCAGAGGAATCAAGTAGGGTTTTTTTCGTCGTTGTTATTCTCTTGTTAAGTTATTCAGGATTAAGAAAAGTCTGCAGAGGACGATCATTCTCTGTGTTGAAAATTTGAGAAGATCCTTGACTTCCTTCTCTAAGTTAAATTAAGATACTGAAAAATATAAGTTATTTCAGCATGTCTCCATTCTAATGCATGCTTATGTATTGGCAGGTAGGCAGCTGTGCTTTTCAGCCAGGTAAACTATTCCGAGACAAGTATTTAACGAGATTACAGGTAATTTAAATTAGTTTTAGCATTTCTTTTAAAAATATCTATTTGCCATTTGGGGTTCACTACTATTGTGTGTATATATGCATTTAAACGCTTGTAATGTGAGTATTTATTTATTATTGAAAATGTGTTATGTATAGGAAAAAATAGTGAAATGTCATTTTAAATTTAAGGAGGTACTGTAACGTCCAGGAGAATGACATATCAAGGAGTGCTGGAATTTTCTGGTGTATGAGCCATTTTTTCAAGTACTGAGACCTGAACTGTAGATCAAAAGGCTGCTGCATGTCTCTCAAGCCAGTAAGAATGTGCTGGTTTTCCATCCCTATCAATAACAGTTTCCATGGAAGCTGTTTACATTGTTGACTTTCCCTTCCCAAAACTCCCATCCCCACCCCAAAAAGAAGTGTTTTTCATTGCTAGCAAAATTAATGGCAGAAAAATGCTGCGTCTCCATCTGATACCTGACCCCCTGGGAAACAGTGTGCGTACAAATACTTGAGAAATTCTCTGGGAGAGTTTTAAAAGCAAGTTGAATGGTTGGGAAGAGGGCAGACATCCCATGTGTTGTCTGGCAAAAACCAAATACATTAACTAGTACCAGATTATTTTTATGTATTTTACTAGAAAGAATTTGCACGTGAAAGACCTATTAATGTTATTTTGAGTAATCAAGAAACACCCAACCAGTGCATGACTCACTGAAGCTTTAAAACTTAAAGTTTCGGTCCAAAATTCATTTTTTAATTGAGTTCATTTTTTCCAAAGCAAAATATAGAGCACATTTGGAACCACATATAAATTGAATACTTTTAAAGTAGTAATTGAAACTTATCTCATACCTTCTCAGGACTGGGTTCTATACTTCCTGACATCATCTCAGAAGTCCAGTATATGATGTTTTTATACTTGAAAATCATGTTATAATCTTTCTCTTGAAAGTCAGGGAGGGGAATCTGACTTCAGTGGGTCCAGCATTTGGGAGGATGTTTAAGCGCTGCTGAGAAATGAGTGTTTTTTAGTCTTTATAGCAGCTGTATTAGGATGGAAGGTTTCATTGTGGGCCTTGGTGAAAACAAAATTATCTAGGAACAGATTTAATTTGTTTTGTAGCCATTCTTAGTGGCAACAGGTTAGTGATCTGTTGGGCTTTTTATTTTTTTACGTAGTATTTCTGCTGGTTTCCAAGTTTTCTCTTCATAAATATTTTGCATTTTTAATATTCTTGTTAGTATGGGGAAAAATCATCTCCCTGGCTTTTCTAGATACAGTGTGTTACACTCTAAGTTGGGCAGCTGTGTCAAGTTCATAAGCTTATGTGGGCTTATGTTCATCTGTAGCACTAGGGAACTCTTTGATATTATTTACAGATTATTTTTCTAAATCATTAAGCACTTAGCATTCTACTAGAGCTAACTGATAGAGAAATTAATTGTACGTGACGTGACATCTCTGTGGCCATATCTAAGTCTTGATACTGAAATGTTGAAAGCTGACGACAGCATAAACTCAACTAGAAAGTCCATTTTATTTTCAGTGTTTTTTTTTTTTTGTGTGCAACGTGGCTTAATGTGTAAAAATAAGTAGTTAAAACATTAATTGCCGTACTAAAACTAACAGTTCCAGTTAAACCCTCAAGCTTACAGGAATTCCTATAGTCAGTTCAAGTTCAAACCCAGCACAGAAATTGCTATTCCTGTAACTGAATACTTCCTTTTCTGAATACCGAGCCTTGTTCGTGTGACATTTGCTCCAATGCAGCTTCTACGTGTCATACTTTTGCCAAATCTTACATCTTCTGTAGTGGAAATGCCTCATTTTTGAGCATTTAAGTTGATATTTCCTATCAGTTAACGCCAACGTTTAGGGGGCCAAGGCGTTGGCTTTGCAGAGGGGATGGAAGCGCAGCGGTGTGGGAGGGGGATCCAGAGCTGCACTCGGGTTCGTTTCTGCCCAGCGTCAGAGCTGAGGGAGGTTTTGGGTATCGCTGTACAAACTGTCAGCACCGACACTACTGTGTATTTTGTTTCGAACACACTGCCTGCAAGGCTCAGATCTGTTGCTGCACGTACGTGTGTAAGATTCGCTTTTACCTTGGAACTGCTTTCCACCAACCTGACGTGACAGCGATTACTTTCTAAGACAGACTATTTAGGTAACGTCTGGTAAAACCTGGAAACAGATCCGTCCGCTGCTCATCGCCTGTCTGAAGGATACTGCGTTAAGTGTGCCTTTATGAAACAGAATTAGCGTGGGGTACTGTGCTGAGTGCGTTTGAAGCCGTGGAATGAAGCCGCCCGTGGTTTTTGCAGCCACATACCTTCACCGTTCGGGGCTGGGGCGTGTGGCACGCTGTTTGTTTGCTCAGCATTTCTATAGAAAATAAACTGCTAGAAACCTGAAGCTATCTGTGATGCTGAAAACTCTTGGTAATTGCGTAAGCGTGTTGTATCTGTATTTCTGTCCTTTTGTGTGTGCCCTTACTGGCCAAAGGAGCTGTGTGCTGTGATTTTTAATAAAAGACTTTTGCTGTATAGGTGGTTGCTTGGCCTGTGTAAGAAGAGATACAAGCGTGGTTCTTTTCATTGTGTGATGCCACTGAGAGAGGCACAGAGGATTGGCTCAGGCTTAAGCAGTTGTACAAAATTCATAGAATGGTTTGGGTTGGAAGGGACCTTAAAGGTCACCTAGTTCCAACCCCCTGCCATGGCAGGGACACCTCCCACTAGACCAGGCTGCTCCAAACCCCATCCAACCTGGTTTTGAACATGTCCAGGGATGGAGCATCCACAACCTCCCTGGGCAACCTGTTCCCACCCTCAGAGTGAAGAACTTCTTCCTAATTTCTAATCTAAATCTCCCCTCTTCCAGTTTGAAGCCATCACCCCTCATCACACCAAAGAACCCCCCAGAGCTCTTCTTGCTGCTTTTATAAAGACCAGTTGGTCCTCATCTTATTACTGACTTCAGGGAATCAGCTGGGAAGCAGCAAATCAGCTACGGATGAGGATTAGGCTCAACTATTTTAAAGGGACATCCCCATGTGGGTATTGATCACTTTTCCTGATATAATTAAAATGCATTTTTTGAATGCATTTTCATCCAAATTAACATCTTTCACATACATATAATGAACTCACTTCTTTTTGCATCTTTGCTAGATTTAAAAGAAATATTTTCTTCCTTTTCCAAAAATGAATAATTAATTCAAAATAGCTTGAAAATTTGTTATGGAAGCAGACCTTTGAAGCGAAGTGATCTCTTGGGAATGCTCCTGTTTTCTTGGCCCTATGTAGTTCAGTCGGTAGATGTCACTGTGTGCCTTGAAGAGACATAGTAGGATGTGTTCCTTGGGGGAAAAAGACTGAAGGCAGGAACCTAAGGAGCTGGAAAGACAGATGTTTATGACTAAAATCTAGCTGTGTTCTCTAATAAGTATCTGCTGTTTAACGCAGACTCACATGGATGATGGAGGAGAAAGGGGAAAAAAAGTTTTTCAATTGAGAAATGGAATTCTGAAGGAACTATTGAGGATGAAGCCAACATATTGTTCCACATAATTAATGACGGATAATTTACACCAGATTTTATGCATCCAGATTTTACGCACCCAGATTTTACAGACAAACCTTTGTAGAAGCCCACAAGGCTCCCCAAAATGGAGAAAGCCGATTAACTGAACTGAGGAGTCCCATTTTGGTCAAGGTGATAGCGAAGTTTAGATACCTTTTGGGAGCTGCAGGGATTTGGGATTATGGAACGACAACAAACTGCGCGTGTTATGGAAAAAAATGCGGTGATGATTTGGCAAAAATCTTTGGATGACTTTTTCTTGTCCATGTATGTTTGTGGTTAAACTGGCCAAAATTTTTACATCAAAGGGCTTTGTTGTTGAGGGGTTGGCAGGTGCAAGAGAAATAGCTTTCCAATGAAGTGGACATTTTTTATAGAACAAGCCAAAACAAACCAAAATCCCCATTTCGCGTGCCCCCTCACCCCCCTTTCAATCAGATTTTTCTGTGGTTTCATCACTGAAAATACAATTGAGTTGTCAAATGTAGTTTTCTTAAGGGAAACCCTCCCTTAAAATACTCAAAGAAGAATTCGGTTCCAAAAAACATCTGTGTAGGACTCCTTCTTCAACTTTTGGGTTGATTAAAGAATATGTAGAAATGAAAGGTATCAAAAATTATCAACACATTGATGGAGTCTAGGAGCTTCTCAGGTGAATCTTGTCTGGGATAGGGATTATTTTGGTGACTCCTGTCCTGATGTCTGAGACTGGAGAAATTACTCACTATCTTTAACGAAAATATTCTTCTGACATTTGATGCTGAAATGTAGGGAGCGTTAAAAGAACTTTGTATAAGCAGGGTTGGGGAATGGGTTATCAACACTTAACGTATGATTGCAGGGGAAATACATGTTTGTTCTGAGGTTACAAACATTGCATCAAATCCAAACATCAGCCATGCTTCCCACATCCTCTCTTTCACTTTTTTTTTTTTTTTAAATTTTATTTTATTATCGGTTTCAATGAAAACATAGGAAAGTATGTGGAAAAATCCGGACACTGATTCATGTTTTGATGAAAACTGAAAAAGCCCCAAGCCCACATCCCCAGCCCGTGCTGCCCACTCTCTGATGCTCTGATTTCTGGAGACGCCGGGGCAATCACCTCTGTCTGGCACAGCAGCGGGCTTTAGCAAGTTGGCAGGGCAGCTAAGGGGGGGGGTCTAGTCGTTGAAGGCCACAAGCCCCACCTTCTGGTGGCCCATGTCATCCCTGCTTTCCTTGACAGCCAAGATCCAGGGAATGCGAGTCCTGTTACGCCATCTGTTTATTTTCCAGGCACAGGCTGATGTGCAGTGCTGAAATCTAAAGCGCTGGACAAGTAGAGAAGTTAGAATCCTCTGGTGCAGAGTGCGCCACACACACACAACAGAGGGGACGAGAAAATTAATAACGCTGTCTTTTTTTAAATAAAGGACAAGGTTGCTGTTGTTGCCAGGGATCAGTTGATTTGGGATAGTGCCAAATGGCTCCAGTTGGCTTTGAAGCATCGTAGCACAAGACGCTGCAAAAACATTTATCCAGAACAGATCCTAGCCACCAGAGTTACAAATATTTACTTTATATATTTACTTTAAGGAAGGACTCAAGCCAGAGATAGTAGATCTTGATTGCAAACATACCAGCAACTGAGGTGCTAAGAACTGGAGTTTTGAGTCTAATCTTTCTGATCTTATCTTGTCTAATATATTTTTCTTTCTTTCCATGCCTTGACCTCAATAAAACAAGTGTTCTACACGCTGGAAAACCACCCCTACAAATGTGCCATGTTCAGCCTGAATCTATGGCTCTGCTAAAATCAGACGTTTACACATTGCACACTTTTTGGTGCCATTTGCTCAGCTGCCTCTGCCCTAATCTGCAGCTAGTCTCTCCCAGTCCCTAGTGAGGGGCTTCTCTATCAGTGCTACACTGTGTCCCTGCCCAAAACCAAATCTTACTGAGTTTGGCTGCAAAGAACCTCAGGGGAACCTTCAGCCATACAGGGATTTTCCCAAATGTGAGGTGCTGTGCACAAGAAGTTGGAAAAGTTACAGCAATTCAGCCTTTCTTTACCATTCCTAATTCCTGATTTCACAGGGACTCCTGGCAAGTAAGATGTTTGGTGGGGTTTTATTGTTCTTCTCCAACTTGCCCTCTAGCATACCGCTCTGCAAAGTTCTTCAGGGTGGTGGGTCACTCAGCTGCTGCTTCTTGCCCTACGGCAGAGAGCAATGGATGGCTGACCATGGCAGTGGAAGGCTGGAGAGAGACAAAGAGGAGAGATTCCCCCAAGGAGACATGAATGAATGGCAAAGGATGCTCTAGCAAGAGGCACTGGCACAAGGGAGAAGAGCTACTGGCCATGCACTGTGACCAGAGAGAACAACCTGCTCTCCACACCTCCATTAGGTGAGCCAGCTTCTTAACCAGGTGCTGGAGGACACAGTTACTCCCGGAACCCTCTCTCTCCTGGAAATGCAAAGGAACATCTACTCTTGAGTGCTGGAGCAGTAAGATCTTCATGCTGATCATTGGTTGATGTGGCCTGCAAAGCTGGTCACTTTTTGGTTATAGAGGAAGAACTGACCAATTAATTGTAGTCAGGACTCCTGGATCCTACCACCAGATTAGTCTGTAGCTGTGGGCAAGCCTGTCAAACCATGGTCTACAATGCCCTGAGTTCTTAATGATCCATTATTCCAACAGAATTCAGTGGAAATAGTTCTTAAAATGGAACTAATAACTACTACGTGCCTCAGTTTCTCCCTTGGTAAATTGGTAATAACGTTACCTCTTCTTGGGGCATTGTGAAGCAAAGCTCTCAAAGACCTTTGGGATCCAGGCATGGCTGGACTTAGGGAAGTGCCTGATTATCTTACACTCTGTAAAAGTCCAATCTGGCTCCTGAAAAGCCTCATCAAAGCAAAAGCCATAGCTGGAAGGTTTATGAGGACAGGGAGAGGGGTAAGAAAACAATGACCAAGCTCTAATTTCTTAGGAGTAACAGATAGTCCCGGGAGGATATAATTGAAGTCTCTAATAGCTGCAGATAAGATCAGACTGAGTTACTATTTTCAGCCAGTCTCAGACATCAGGACTGGAGTCACCGAAATAAATTCTAAAACCTGAGACAAATGAAACGCAGCGATCATGAAGCTGCAGGGTCCCAAAGAGCAAGAGACAGCAAGAAATACATAAATATTGTAACTGGGTGGAATCAGTCACTAGGCAGGGAAGTCCTGTCCAAGTTGTTCTAAGCGCTAGGTTCACTAAAGAAGAGACAGATGCCTGTTTGGGGAAGGACTGAGATGAAAAGGAGGTTAAAATGACCTTGATCTTAATTCCAGCTAGGACAAGAGGAACTTTATCCTCACTGCAGTGCACCAGCAACATTTCTCTGCTCCATTTGCTTTTCGAAAAGAGCAGGGCACAACCGTGGAAGACCCAGAGCCATCTTTAGCCCAGGGAATTGCTCTGTGGTGATGAGCCTGTAGAAGTGGACAATGCCTGAGTGAAGTGAGGTTGTGCAGCCTCCAGCTATGGGGGTTTTCAAAACCCAACTGGATGAAGCCCTGAGTAACCTGGTCTGCCCTCAAAGCTGACCCCACCTTGAGCAGCAGATTGGACTAGAGACCTCCAGAGGTCTCTTCCAATGTTAATTATCCTAGGATTGACAGCAAGTCTGCCTCCACTCATCCTTGGCATGCGTAGAGATCAGCCTTAGCCAGGGCACATGACAAATGAGAGATTACATCACCAGGCAGGGGAATGCTTGGGAAACATCCCATCGCTTGCCTTACATCCGTTCCACATCGGCTCGTGCGGAGAGCACCCCACCCAATCCATGTGGATCTGTTCACTCCCTACCTCTGACAGCTTGTTTATTCAAAAGCATTTGGCTCTCAATGCCTTCCAGATGAAAGAACAGATCAAAGGCCCTAATTTCTTTTCCTCCCACTGCATTCCCCTTCCACATTCAGGCTAGTGTTCATATTGACCAAGGATTTCTTCATGGCATGGGAAGTGCCATTTTGAAGAACCCTTCACAAAAGAACAGGCACAAGCCAGCAGCAGGTTGGAAGTGGCTGCAGATTCCTTGACTGAGGACTTGTGAAAGGCTGAGTTAGCAGCAGTTGGGAGTAGGATCATTCAGAGTCAAGAAAAAAGACAGGTTCCAAGATATTACCAAGCAGGCCCAAAGCTAGTTGGAAAGTCAGTTTTAGACAGCATTGGAAGCGCTAGGCCAGTGCTGGAATCTGAAGGGAGCTGTTTCCATAGCCCCATTTCTCTACTGAAAAGGTTAGTGCTGTGGAGTAATCTCAGAGGGGAGCTGAGGCACAAGGAGACCAAGATGACAACTATACATTACCCGTCAGATCCAAGCTTAGTCTCCTACTCTACAAACCTGACACAAGCCACCTGTCTCAGAAAGACATCATAACCATGTTAGCATGATGCTGAACTCAGGCTTATCCACTCCCAGCCCTAGAAGTTCACCAGCCACAAGGAGCTCGCTGACATTGCCGGTCAGGAGCACAATCAAAGAACTGAGCCATGTTTTGACGGTCCCACCAAGGCCCCGAGGCTGCCGTGGCATCTCTCCTTCGAACACGCAGCAGCAGCACCGAGGTCTCGAAGCATCTCAATGTCCCCATTCCTTGAATTATTCAGAATGTGTTCTTTCTCCTCCTGACTGAAAACAAGCTAGGATTCACTGGTTCCTTTCCAACCAAACACGCAACCTCTTCCATGTAATCAGTTTGTTTACTTCACGGCTTCCCCTTTCTTGTGAGGCCGATGGCTTTCCATTTCTTTTGAGGCATCAAACGCTAATTTCACTTGGCTTTTGCCAGTGAAATGGGCTGGAACAGAGAGCCATAAACAACTGGATCAGTAACACTGATGTTTATTTAAAAGGCCGTTATGATTTTTTATTTTTTTTAAACTGTCATTAACTCTTGAAATCCAGCATCTTTCTGCAGCTGTGTTGTTTCCTTCTCTGGCTTTACAAAGCATGAAACCGAAAGTGGAGAAAAAGAATTGAAGATGGAAATGGGGATGAAATGATCATTTAGTAATCACTGATCCTTGGGATCAATCCTGCAGACATCAATCCTGCATTTCACTGCCAGGTTGTGCTTCATGATGGGTGTACCCCTCTGCTTTTGGAGGATTGTGCCCTTATTTGTGAATGGCATTAGGTGGCCAGGTTAGAGGGAAGGAAATGAGAGGAATTATTTTATTATTTTTCTCCTTTTCTTTCTAGGCAAATCTAGAACACACTAGTGAAGAGCATTTTGACGTAGCTGCATTAGGCAACAATCACAAACTGAAGCTGGGAGCAGCACAGGTTTGGCAGGGACTAGAGCCTGCAAGAACACAGCCAGGAACGCACCCGGATTTACAGTCTAAGCTGGAGAAACTGTTTCAATATTATTGTGCTTTTCCCTTAAACATTTTGTTACTACAAAAACTGTCTTTCAGAGCTTTCTTCTCCTCAGTTCCACAAAGCAGGTGGAAATGCAAAATAAACGCCTGTGTCTGGAGGCTTCAGCAGATGCTGCAATGATGCAGGATCCTGCTGGGCAAAGGTCTTCTTGTTCAGCCCTAGTGCCTTCTCATTTCTCAGCTCTGCTGAGCTCTTACAAGCAAGAGTCCAACAAATGCTATTTGCTCCAATGCCTGTTGCTACATGGTTGTCCCTTTTAGATGGTGGATTAGGGCTGCTGAGTCTATTTGACCTTGGCTGCCTAAGAAAATTCATGTGTTACCTCTGCCCAGCCCCAAATCATCTGTATGTCGAACACTGCAGCATCCTACTGATGAACGCCTCCTCTTTCCAAAGCTTTCAGATCCACACAGAACATTCTCTTGTCCTTGGGGAATGTTGGAAAGAAAACAGTGTTGTCGATAACTGTGAATGGCACTAATTGGGATACTTAATACTTGCTTGCAATTGCACTGGTGCTGAAACCATCATACCCTGGCTATAAAAGACCCTAGTGTCAGAAATACAGTAGAGTTTTTCATGCCAACTGCTGTTCTGGGTTGTGGCTCCAGTCTGGCTGCATTGCGCGATGAAATATGTTATTAGAAAATTAAACCAACAAAGACAATGTTACAGCAATGTTCAATCCGAGCCCAACCCACAGAGGGCTGGGACATTCATCACCGAGCAGGGAACTGCATCCTAGGTCAGCCTCGATGGTGTGTGCTAGGCCTAATCCTGCAATGGGCTGAGCACTCTCAAGACCTAAAGGCTTCAGGGAACACGATGGTGCTTAGGACCTTGCTCTGCTGCCTGCTGGACTGAATCCCTCAAGGCACCATGACCCCCCACATCTCAATGCCACCCACAATGGCATGGCTTAGCCTTTGCCAACCATTGCTGGTAAACCAGCCCATCGCTCTCTTTCTCAGGGGATTGAGAGGCTTGTGTCCTGCTGGCAAGGGAGGAGATGCCATTTGCTTTCTCTCTTCCAATCCTTTTCCCAGCAATATGCTGAGACAGGGCACCCTGTAACAAAGCTCTTTCCTCATGTCCTGTTCTCCATGTAGGGCTGGAAGGGGTCCCTTGCAAGAATGCCAACATAATCCACCGCTTAGAGCCCATTCAACACAGAGGAGCTTTGCCAAGGCCACTAGCAAGCAAAAAAACATTTGTTCTTTTTGTGAAGTCAGGCTGGACTGAACTCACTCATTCTTTTCCCAGTTGCTGCCCAGTACTCCCGTACTTGGCCCAGCATGGATCTGAACGCACTGCTTACTGGAAGAAGAGGTTTCATGGTCCATTAGATTGCATGCTGTGTAATCAGGCTCACACCATGCTCACTCCACTCACCACAGCTGACATGTGGGGCTTTCTTAGCTGAGCCCAAGCCTGCTGGAGGTGCATGACATTTTATAATCAGGAATTAAAGATGATAAATTTTTGTCACCCTATATGCTGGACAAAAATTCATTTTGCAAGCGAGTGCGTGCTTAGTCCAGGGGACTATCTTTGATAGGAAATAATTTGTTAACAATGGGAATTTGGGTGCTGGGGGAATAGATCAGTGTTTGATATAGTATTACCTCTGCCAAGAAGGGATTGATCCACTTTGTGGTCTGACTGATTTTTTGAGAAACTCCACTCTATTAAATGAAACCAATTGATTTCTTTTTTTTTTCTTCTGCATAGTTACTTGCAAGCGCTGTAAAACAACAGAGGGCATGGAAGAGTATCATCTTGCCGCCATCAAACCTAGTACGCTTTTTCCCTCTCAAACTCTACAATGCCACTGAGCCAAACCTTCTGCAGAGGTGGATTCAGAGGCCAAAGCAGAGAGCCCTCCAGCAGTAATCTAACCCCCTTGCAGTGGGGTTTATGGGTGAGACAATGACAGGCAGTGTCCTCTGTCTGGTCTGGCACTGCTCCGGGCGCCATGGTAATGCTCTGATTTATGCATTCATTTCCTACTCTCATCTGTGGTTTTGGGTCTCCAGCTCTGCAGCAGCATGTTCTGCACAGGGGCATTGGCTTGCGGAGGAAGGATGGAATAACACTGATGGGCGCAAGCTATTTTCTAAAAGCCCACAAAAAAATGCCCCAAGCCACAACAAAACACACAACTCTAGAACAACCACTTTTTCTGCCTTGTTTCTGTGTTTCTGTGCAGTTGCAGGAGTTCCAGTCGAAGAGGGGACAAGATAACATCCACCCAGCCCCAGCAAAGCAGTGGAAGCCCATGGCTGTTGATGAAGTTTCCCAAAGTTAAGGCATAAAGCATTCCGCTCCTTTTTGTTAGACTTCATCTCTGCAGCGAGTGCAGAAACAAGTTCTTCTCATTTCGAAATATAAGAGGAAGAGGAATGTAAGGGACAGGAATTCGAGCACTGAACAAGAAGCCTGAACAACCAGAACATGCAGAGAAGGAGGACCCCATAAAACCTTGCAGGACGTTCCCCATGCAGCCAGTAGTGCACACTTCTCACGTATGAGGGCACTGGTGTGTTTTTAGTTGGGAACAGGTTTATTCCAGCTCATAAGCAGATGTGAGGGAATAAAAAAAATAGAGGTTTAAATCTGGCCACAGTACAAAAATTCCGTTTGCAAGGACATCCTTTAATGAGTCCCCACTAGGTACTGCAGAAAGGCTTTTCAGAAAGGAGGGATTGCGATTGAACACCAAGGAGGAGCTAAATCAGATTCTGATTTTGGTCTCTGCCATGTATACCCGGAGTCAGGCTTGCAAAGTCAGTGGTGTTATTTCAGAACTCACTCCAAGGCTGTTGAGAACTGAGCGTGGGTCACCATGCTAAGCAGAAACTGCCCAAAAGATACGCTCCTCTTGACTGAGAGCCAGATAGATTCTGATGTTGGTTTCAGGATTTGAGCTCATCTGTGTTCAGAGTCCAACTCCAGTGGTACTGAAATCTGACAAACCTCATATCAAAAAAGAATTTCAAATAGCGCTCTAAGGCAGTGAGATTTCTGCGACACCGAATGGCCTAAGGCTGTGCAGAACCCCCTGGTACCCCCAGGCCCATGTCCCATGGAATGAAACCTCCAGATCTGTTGCATCTCTCCTCCACCAGCATTGCTGCAGCAGAATTACTTCCCTGGGTTTCCAATGCTAAGATGCAGGTCTAGTCCCAGCAATGGCCGTGAAGAGGTTAACCAAGCCAGACAGAGGCCAGCGTATGTATCTCTCCACATATCCTTGCAGAGACAATCTGGATTACTGTTCCTGTGTAAATAAAACATAGTGAGAGTGGGTGGTCAGCTCCCACCCGATCTGCCATAAAGCATCAGTTTTCTGGGCCTGGAAAAACTCCAGCCATGTTGGCCTGATCTGAGGACTGCTAACTCTGCAGCTAATGCAGAACTTCCACCCCACGTTCCCACTTTCAACAGGCATGAACAATTTCTCCTTGCATTTATTGTCACCTGCTTCTGAAGGACCTGATCAAATGGAATCAATAATTAATGCGACTGGCCACTCATTAATTGATCCAAGGCCCATTAATGGAAGGTGACACCTGATGCACGCAACTTAGGATTGCATCTCAGAGAGCTAATACAGAAGAAAGGGCTACATGAAGATAGATTGCAAATAGCTACATTTAATCTCAGAATTTTAACAAAATTCCTTTAACTTGTTCACTCTATCTTTCTTTCAGTGTTGTCTATCATTACTGTGGCCACTGTTGTGTTAGGTGCTGAACAGATCCAGAGAAAAAAAACAGTCTCTTCCCACCCGAAATCTGCAAACTAAGGTAAGATAAAAGTAACACACAGATACAGAAGGGAAAAACTAATCAAACAATACAACAGTTTTGGTCAGCACAGCAAGAAGTGACCTCAGCAAGTCCCTAAACTGCAGCGAAGATTTAAGCAACCTTGCTCAGCAGGGTTTTAATGGAGAACGTGAAGAAGTCAGCAAAGCTTTCCTGTCTTCAGCAGCAATGAACCTCTTCAGTCTGGATAGATTTCAAACAAAACGCAAACCTTCAGGCCACTTAAAAACAACAGCCCAGAAATTCGTAGCAGGTCCAAATGCCCCAAAATGCCCCAAAATGAGGCATCAGTTCAGTGTGAGAAGCCATAAACTGGAAAGGCTGGATTTGATTCTGAAATGTTCTTAAAATGTTCGATAGAGGCGGGGCAGGGCCCTGCCACTGCCCCACACTCCCTGTGCTGCTCTGGAGTGTAGTCATAGAAGCCAAACTCTGCTGCCTCTCCAAACCAAATGATTTGAGCACTACCAACACACCGCAATACAGTATAAAACTACCTGCGCTCTAAAATAAGTCATTTAGGAGGCTATAAATGACACAATGCCTGGTAAATCCCAGCCTAAGAGAGAAATCACTTGACTTCCTACAGACAAGCAGCCATTGGGATTTTAAAAAAACACAGAATAAAACAGGATGAAGCCAAAGGGAATATAGAATGTAAAATAAACCATAATGTAGCCAGGATACAAAAACCAGCACCTGCTTTCAACATAATTTATCTCCTTCCATAACTCCTCAGCATCTTTGCTTTCTCCCTGAACCTTGACTTTCCCCAACCACTCCTACGTATTTTTTAATCTGTTCAAAACAAGCCACCAAATTATTATGCAATGCTCTTTCCTCTTAACTCAGAGCTTTTCAAATGGTCTCTTGCTTAGTGCATTTACCACTTTATAAAGCTCTAACTGGAAACTCAGAAAGTGGAAGACGAAAAGGTGTTTGTTTCCCCGCTGCAGTGGTTGCACATTTCATAAGCACGTTTCACTGCTACCAGTGAATTCTTTGCCCTGTACACCTTCTCCTTGCACTACATCATTCTCCTCTGGGTGCAAGGATGATGTCACAGACGTTACAGAGAATAACTGAGGGTACTGGACTACCCCTTGGATTATGTAATGTTTCCCTTGGGTTAGTTTTCATCCCTCGTGTACCAAGTCTGTTCACCTTGGATGACATTGCAGCCATTCGCAGGACCCTGCATACACTACAGAGCAATATACTTTAAAATGTTGCTTTACTAGCAGGAGAACAGATCTCCTGGGTTAGCCTGGGTTTCCCAGACGCTATTCCCAGTTGTTTTCTGCCATCTGGTGTCCAGCGACTAAAGGCAGATGTTGCCACTAATCAGAGTCTTCCAGATGGTTACCAGCCTCAGGATGTTTGTCTTACACGATTCTGCAGCCAAGAACCAAAGAGCTCTCCACATAGCCAAAATTCAGCAATATTACCAAGGGAAATACCATCTGTGTGCTATCAGAGTTAGACCTAACTCATCTGGGAAGAGCACTGTTTGGCAGTTGGGAAGCTTCTTATCCTATCAGGGATCTCAGAGTGCTTTGATAACATTAATCAAGCCTCATGAAGCCTCACGTGCACATCTATAAGGTGAGTAAGGATTTCTCCTGCCTCAGGTACAGAAGGAAACACTGAGGCACTGGAAAGCAGAGCAACTTGCCCTGGGCAGGGTTGTTGAGCCTTATGGCATTAGATTGAATGTTGTGATCTATTACTGATGAAATATCATTCTTCTGGGGTCTCAAGTCTTAATTTTTGAATGGTTAGAGTAGGCAATGAGGCAAGTCCATTGTGAGGCCAGGAAAATAGATGAAGAACCTAGACTTTGATTTTCCTATTTGAAGTAATTCATTCTAATCTCGTTATAAAGGCTTGAAATAAGCATTTTAATGTGTACCAAGTGGCACTCTCTCCAGCATCCTCAGATCTCCACTGCCTGCTTCATTTGTGAGTCTAGCCCATTTGCTACCCAAGGAACACCTGCTTTCAAATAAGAAGGAAAAGTTTGACCCCCATTCCTGGGGGACTATCCCAGGGAAATCACAAGGCTATGATCCTGTCACAGTTTCTTTCAAACATGGTGAAGTTGTAGTTTGGCTGGCAAGTGTGTACTTGCTAGGAGAAGCAGGCACCATGCTCATGGGAAATACTTTGCTGCCTTTTTTTTTTTTTTAAAGTTTGGATCAACTTTACCCATCTCTGTTATTTTCGCTGTAATCCAGATGATCTAAAAATTGCCTTGGCCTCCAGTGTTTACTTTCGAAACAATAGAAAATGACTGGCTCTCGCTCACATGTATCCCAAGACTTTTTTCTGAAGTGTAATTAGAGTTCCTTCCATGGCTAATTAAATTCTCCAGTGAATGAAAACAAATTTCCTGGAATGAATATCATCTTGATTCACTTTAGGCAAAGCCAGGCTTACGTGCTTCTCCCACTCTGTTCTCTGAGGGTGTGGGCTACATTTCTGAAATCTTCTTGTCAACACATGACAATGCAGGGAAGTAGTCTGGTACTGGGCTCTGCATACCCCTTTGCCACAGATTACAAGAAATTGTGTCTACCCTATTTCTTTTCTCTGCTTTATGTGATTTTATAGACTTTAGTTTTCTCCTTCTTTTATCTTTTTTCGAAGCAGAACAGTCACAGCCTATTTAACCTCTCTTTATACAATATGGTTCTACACTTCTGACATATCTCTTGTTCTAACTCTAGAACTTTCCTATTTCTAACGCATGCTTTTAAGCATGAGATACTGGTTACTACAGTCATGTGAGTTCACTAGGATACGCATGGTAGAAATATGAATCCTTTCCTTACCTACAGAACTCAGGATGCCAGCTCACTGCATGGCTTGCCCCCTTACTCAGGCATTTCTACAAGATTCTGTCTCCCCATTAGGAAAGAGTCTATGGGAATAAGCACTGAGTGAAATAAGAAGTTGGAAATACTGTTCTGACAACACTGAATTCCAGGTATCTTGCTATTCTGCCTTGTTTCCCTTCCAGGGAATGTACCCAAGCACCTATCAGAAGTGCTCACATCATTTCTGAGTGCGCAGCAGTTCAGTTTTACTGCTGATACAGGTACATGAAGGAAAGAAATTCCTAGAACTTAGACATCAGTTACAGCAAGTGAGTTAATGAATGATCTCTGGTGCTCCAATTCCCCCAGTAACCACCCAAGAAGATGTCACTCTTTTACCTTTAAACGTAGTGTAAGTTTCCAGGGATGGAGCCCTGCAGCCTTTTGCATGATCACGATCCTTTGGTTTTGAGAGCTATTTGCTCATAACTGGCTGAAAGCCACCAAGTTTACAAGCCACTTTGGGTTGAAGTGGGGAAGATTCCTCCCAGGGGAGATACAGCCCCGTACCTGGCCAAATCATCTCCTTTCCTATACGTGTTCCCTGGTTGTCATCTCCTCTGAGAGTCTGTTCCGTACTGCATGTTCCCTGGGGCAAGGCAGGCCTATACTCTGCATTTGGCAGTCAAGTGGGGTTAAAGTCAGCCTAAAGGAGACAATAAATCATTACCATGGTTAGACTGTGAGCAGATGGCTTTGGAGGCCATCCATTCTGAAGGCAAATTCCTTCCCTTTCTGACGCTTGCTTTCCTGTTTATTCCTTCCAAAGCCTCCATAAATGGTGCTCAGTTCTCCATCATCTTTTGACACTGAACTCTGTGTCCAACTGGCCTCCAATCATCTCTTGATGGTAAACACCATCACATTCCCTCATGTGCTGGAAAACTTCATTCTCCAGACAAACCTGCAGTTTATAATTTTATCACCCAATTTCCATTGTCCTGTCAGAACAGAGATTTGGACCATGCACCAAATAAGACGACAGAAGCAAGGTGCCACTGTTGAACAGAAGTAAGTTTTTCTAGGATGTGGCCTCATACTCCATCTACTTTTAAGATAAAACTGTTTCCTAGGCCTTGTGCACAGTATTCATTTATTGTGGACAGTTTGAAGTACGCTGCACACGTTTTTAGTTTAAGTTTTAGGACTAAACTCCCTGTCTTTGTTCTTGGAACCATTTAACTTACAAACCAAGCGCTGGTTGTTCCCAGCTCTTTGCTAAAATGGCATAAGACAAGTAGACTGTTTTCACCTACGTGTCAGGCCAATACAGAACAGAAATCCTGTGTTAGAAGTGGAATGGACATGATCTCATTTTGTAAGAACCGCGGTTCCTGAATTACTGTTGTTTGCTTAGTAACATGTGAGTTGTTATGTGTGAAATCGCAAGTCTACTGTGTCAATTAACTTCATTATGCCATGAAATATTGGTGAATTTGACAGTAAAAGGGTGATTTCATACACTGCCTTATGTTGCCAAGAAGCTAGCTTGTGCGTCTGCTCAAAGGCAGGATGCAGAAAGGCAGGAGGAGGACAGAAAGGATGGAGAAGACAGCAGCTCTACTGGCAGCTGTCGTTTGACCCACCCAATATTTTCAGCATAAAGAACACTGTTCAAGGTGAGGCAGGGATTGTACCCATGACAAGAGAAGGGAAAGCCCTTTCTCCCCTGCTGCCTGCCTCTGGCAGCCTCTGCAGCGTCAGCTCTGACTGAGCCCCAGACGAAGCAGAAAGAAACACAGCTTCAGGAATTTTCCAAACTGCTACATACAAATAAACACATTAGCCATCTTCTCCTCAAGCAACCACAGAACATCCTCCCAAAAGCAACACAGCAAGTCACTTATTAGAGACTTAATGAGCTGTGGAAAAATAATACTATTCATCCTCGGCTACTTATTCTCTGTCCTTTCTGAAGTCAGAGCTCAGGCCACCACAGAACCACACACGCAGCGTGCAAGCTCGTGGGCAAAGGCGCAAGCTCCCAAAGAGTATTTGTTGACTTGTAGCTTTGACTCTGACCTGGTTTAACTCCAGCCTCAGCTGCCTTAGCCCTAAATCCAAATTGGAGTGAGCTCATGAAAGCTGGAAGTTACTACCAGAAGAATGGTGAGAAGAGTTATCCCTTCCAGCAGTTGATTAGCAATATACTTCATCTTTACTTTATAAGAACTGCAGAGACTTCTATGGGACCTTCTTCCCCAGGATCTCAAAGCACATCATGAAGTGAGTGTTATTTATGTCTCACAATTCAGAAAAGCAGGTACAAGGAAATTATGGGACTTGACCACTTAAGACAGTGGAAGAATAGAAGCCTGTCTGAAGCAGTTCCTAGAAAGGAACGCTAAGCCCTCAAGCACAGTGCCCCCTCCAGCCAGCTTCTGCTAAGATGGAAGGATCATTTCATTTCATTTCATTTCATTTCATTTCATTTCATTTCATTTCATTTCATTTCATTTCTCATTATTTTCAGTTTAACTTGGACATGTCTAATGACCTTCAGAAAGATGTGCAAGATTTTCTGCCTCTTACACAAACCAGACCTGGAAGCAGGAGGAGTTATCTGCTATTCCACTGAAGATTCACATGCTTCACAGAGTTCAGGTGATGGACTGACTGAAGCTGGTTGCATTCACATCTCAAAACCTAACAAGAATTGCTTCCTAACCTGCTTGTTTCAAAGAGCAGTAACAATCTGACATGAGTATCAACTGTTTACTTTCTGCAAAAGGTCTGCCAAAGAAAACTTGTATAGAACCACAAGTTTAGTCAAAATTTGGTCATACTCCATCTGTTCTGTTTGCAAAGCTGAGAGCACCTGTAGGCTAGTGAAGGACTGTCACTAGTAGAGCTATAGCATTTATAAAGAGCTGCTACAAACAGATCTTCTCGTTCCTCATGATTAGCCTTCCTTAGTCCTGTATCAGTTAGATCCAGGGATCATTCACCAAGGCTTAGTTGCTTCCCTGAAGACCCTTTTATAGGTAGGACTGTGAGCTAGGAATCACTCATTTTTCTTTCATGACTGGAAAATTACTCCACCAAATAAAAGCAACCCATCAATGTTTATCAAGCAGAAAATATCTCTTTGTCTGGGATTTAGCTGTAAGCATTTCAAAACCTGGTGAAGACCTCTGCTCTTTTCAAGACATCAGCTTGTACTGAGACCTCACTAAAATCTCAGGAGGAAAGAAGCCTGTACGGTTTCAGGGACGGTGAGAAGTCTGAGACCAAGCACCAAGAAATTGAATTAGTCTCTGGTTAATATTAGAGCTGGGAAAAAAACAGCCCAGATCTTTACCTCCTTCTTAACGAGTGGGACCAGCTCATCTTCTGCTCCTCCTTTCCCCTCCATGATATGAAACTATTTCTGTAGAAAAGCCAGTCACAGCTTTAAAAGCCGTATCACTAACACATCAGCTTGCAAAGGAAGACTAGCCTTGTCCCAGGTCACGTGTGTTCATCATGACCACAGGCTGTTTGAGGCTTTTCTTGATTGTTTAAGAAAGAAACCCAGCACATGATAAATCTGTGGCTGCCGCTGTGTGCTAGAAGTCACACCTGCCTCCCTCCTCGCTTTTGGCCAACGCAAGCGATAGTACAAAAATGCCATCAAGAAGTGAAGGATGGGGCTGTGGTGGGTGAAGTCCGTGTTCCGAACAAACATTGCAGCACTCCAGGCTGGATTGGGCTGTTCTGCCTGGGCAAAAAAAAAAAAAGACTCTGCTGAGAGCCAAATATTTAGACCAAGAGCTGGATGAATGCGAACAACGCTTTGCTTATTTGGGGTTTTTAATTTTTGAGTGTCAGCTGTGTCTTTGCCTGGGATTTAGCTGCAAGCATCTCAAAATCTGATGAAGACAAGGGTTTTCAGCTCCTGTGCTGCAAAGAGCTATACTTCCTACAGTTGAGCATTTTTATTGCTATGAAAGGAGCTCTAGGAATGCAGGACGTTTTTCTATACTTTAGGTCTTTGACTATAAAAGCAATCAAAGGCTTCCAGGCATAGCCAGCCACTTTCTTTTGTAAACCAACATATTTCTGGAATTTGTGTTCTTCAGAAGTAAGCACTTGCCATGGACCATGTATGGAGACCTTTGATTATACACACAACACATTTCCTGCTATAGTCCCTCACTGCATTTGCCCAATTTTTCCCCCATTATATTTGTTTCCAGGCCTTCTATTTCTCCTCCCAGTCCATTTTTTCAGTGCAATGCCTTGGCCAGGGCATCTCAGTGCAGAGAGCTCCCTTTTCATTGCCTAAGCTTGCAAGATGTGTGTGGATTTCATAACAGATTTGTTTAGCAAGATCTGCTGACCATTCTGCCTTGCCAATCATTAAATATTTCTGGAAAATGAAAGCTGTGACACACTCATTCTGCAGCTTGGAGGAGAAGGCCAAGTGGATCCTTTCCAAAAAACATTGCAGGGCTAGTGATTGGCTTTATTCTCACAGATCTAAAAACCTCCGATCCCAACAAACCAGTTTCCTTGAAGAAATCCCAATCAAGGCCATCAACACAGAGCACACATTTCACTTAGTGGTGGAAGTGTCAATAAGGGAACTCATACCAAACAGTAAGTTAACTGTGTACGTCACCATGTGGGATGGAAAGCACCAGCGCTACCCATCAGGATCCGTAAGCTCTAAAATGCTGCTAGCTATATTTCTCACTAGGCAAGGAACAAGAGACCAAGACTTCAGCACACAAGCCACAAAATCCGTTGTAGGAGGCTGGCAGTCAGAACCTGGGTAAGCCTGAAGCAGGGAGCTGGTTTGTAGGCATGTCAGCCTGACTAGTAACCCCCAGACAAAAGAAATAGCTGTGAGGAAGTATTTATTTTAGTGCACATTCCAGACTATCAGATTTCTGGCAGTTTGACTTCAGCACTCTTGGAGTCACGAGCCATGGGCCAAACATGACAATATCTCTGTGCACTCTTAATCTTATTTCACTGGGAATTGCGGCTGGCCCCGGGCAGTCTCCAAGGAATCAACTCTCTTTCTGTGTTCTTCTCATGTCACCCCAGTGGTGGGTGACATCCCAGGTGAACTTTTCAGCTCAGTGTTGCACGCACAGATACTGTTGGTCTGAATTTGCACACATTTCTGTGTGGATTCTCTTCACTAATTTGCACATGCCCACATGGCAGAGGTCTTTTGGAGTATTTCTTAGCTTTGCACCAAAGTGGGATTTGCACATCACAGATTTAATTTCACTTTTGTTTGTACTGACCTCAGCTTGATAAATTCAGAACAGTTGTTCTCAGCAAAACTGAGTGTCAGAAGCCAACCAGACATGAAAGGGTTTTAATAGAGCAAGAAGGAATAAGATGAGCCTCATCAGGACACTTTCTGGGAGTGATAATGAATTTCAAAGATTTTTTTTTTTTCTTCCTCTATTAGTCTTTTATCTTTGGACTTTTTTAGAACCTCTCTGAAGTGAGGTACTTTCAGCCATGTTTTTTTGCTCTAATTTTTCTTAAGACCTTCACACGGGAGGCCTGAGCTCTGGAAATGTTCTTCCTAAGGTATTTTACAGATGGAATAAAGGTGAAATACTGGATATGTTGCAGGAAACTTTCTAGCTTTCACAAGCTTTCTGGTTTATTTTTTGCAGACACATACAGCTCAGGCCAGAAAAGTCTCCAGATTTTGGGGAGCCTCTCCAAACCCCACGTTCTAAACACACTGCAGTCTTCCTCTGTTGCTGCGTTTGTTTGTCTGCAAATGGTCTGAGAAAAGAACTGCCCATCTCTAGAGCTCAAATCATTTGTTTGGGGAGGTATCAAACAGCTCTAAGTAAATACCAGGGAGTTAGACCCGAGTCCGCAGAGTGATAAAAGCAGAGAGTTCTGGAGCTCAGAGGGACCAGCTTTCCTTTGTAGAAGTGCCAGCACTGGCCTAAGCAGCTCACTTCATGAGCAGCGAGTTGGCTGGCACTGCACAGACCTCCCCAAATTATTTAACTCACTTTTCCACGGCCAGACAGGCTCTGGACAGGTGCTTCATAGCTGAGCAGGGCTAATTAAAACCACCCTTGCAAAATCTGACCAAGGCCAATTAAAAAAAAAATTATTATCCCTCTGGAGCTCTGGCAGAGCCTACGGATGAATCCTGCAATGCTGTGCTGGAAGCTGGGGAAGCTGCTTGAGTACTCCCCAAGCATGGGCAGAAGACAGCTTGGCAGGAGGTATACCAGGCACTCTGAGATGACCTTAAGTTTGGCTTTCTTTTCCCCAGGGTGAAGCTGAATAGATCACCCACCTTATTTTCAAGGATGAACCTTGTCTGCTGAAACAAAAGGGGAAGAAAAGCATGTGCAACAGCAAAGCACAAGCTGGTTAAAGAAACATTCCTAAAGCTGCCAGCTGTGGATTGCTGGTGCTCTGCTGGCAGGCACCCAACATGCCAGGGCTTACCACCACCCAGATGTGATCATGCCAGCAGCCTGGGCAGGCAGACAGGCTCTGTTTTCTTAATGTATTCTGCACAGGACTAGTTGAGGGATGTAGAGATCAATACATCATTGAGTGAAGGCAAAAGCAGTTGTCACTCAGCCCTCAAGTGATGCTGAAGATGTCTCCCAGTTTCTCTCTTCATACTAGGAGATATTAAAGGAGGTGACTGTCTATCCTAAAGGCCTTGTCTGAGGATACTAATGTAAAATTAAAAATACAGCAGGTATGGACATCTGTTTTCCCCAGATGAAAAGCCAAGGTAGATACCCTAGAGGCTGACCCGCAGAGAACCAGATCCAAAACCATCATAAAGCCTGGAACCTTTCCTTCCTCACCTTCAGACACGCTCAAACAGCTGAAACGTCAAGGCTGCAGGAATGAGGTAGAAAAGCCAATTTTTCATTGCCCTGCTTAGGGCTGATCTGTACCACAAACTTTGATAAAGGCTGGTGACTACCCTAATGTTCTGCCTGCTGACCTTTTAAAACCTTATGATATTTCCTGTTGAAGATTGCCAGAGGGAAGTTAGTTAACTGCAACGATCAAGCACCCGTAATCGCGATGCAAGTTAATGCCCTAGGGAGGTGAAAGACAAGTTGGAGGAATTCAAACCACTTTCAGAAGGATTCTTTCAGGCTGCCTGGTCTGTGGAAACACACAAGTTGTATTCAGAAGGGTTTCTTAGGCTCACAGAAAATTAAGTAGTAAGTGACAGTGAGGGGTCACCTATTTCTTATCAGTGCTTATAAATATCTAAAGGGTGGGGGTCAAGAGGACAGGGTGAGACTTTTTTCACTGGTGCCCCGTGAGAGGACAAGAGGCAATGGGCACAAACTGGAACCCAGGAAGTTCCATCTAAACATCAGGAAGAACTTCTTTACTGTGAGGTTGCCAAAGCCTGGACCAGCCTGCTCAGAGAGGTTGTGGAGTCTCCTTCTCTGCAGACTTTCAAAACCTACCTGGACACGATCCTGGGCATTCTGCTCTGGGTGACTCTGCTGGAGCAGGGGGTTGGACTAGATCACCCCCAGAAGTCCTTTCCAACCTGTACCAGTCTGTGATTCTGTGATTTCAACACACTGCCAGAGCAGGACAACCCACATGAAGCTAACCTAACTTCTTCAGAAGCCAAGGACCACCTGTGAGGCATTGAAACCATGTACTGCCCTTTATCAGTCCTACTTGAACCCGGACTGTTGCAATCATTACTCACAAGGCAGCGCTTCTTTTGAAGGCTCGCTCCGAGGATTTCTCCCAAAAGTTTAAACAGGGGAGAAATGTGAGCAAAGTGATAAAACTTAAAGAAGTTTGTGTTTGTTTCTCCAGTAAGTTAAGCAAAGGATAGAGAGGCACTGCCAGACCACACAGTTCTGTTATTCAGGTATTTTTTTCTTTTATAAAAGGGAGACAACTTAGTTTTTGTTTCTTTGGTTCATAAATACAGCACGTGTGTGGTCTCTGGAGAAACACACCAGCCTGGGCTTTCCTATCCCCTGTCTCTTCCCAGCCGTTTTAAGGCACTGCTAATACCTGGTGGTAATGTCATCAGTGCATTTGTGTGGGCAAGGAAAATACTTCACATGGAATGACACTAGGGCCTCTCTCCTGAAGGGACAGCTGCCCAGCCTCTCTTCTCTGTTATTGCCAGCTTCTTTCTTTGTGCCCGTGGTGTGGTGCCTGCTGTTAAATTTGCAGATGGCAACGCTTGCTGTGGAAGGTCCAACTCCCTGGCTGGTGAGATCTGCCGAGCAGTTGTCTGCATCGTGCCAGCACTTGCCCTGGCAACTAATCCTGCCTGCTGGATGGTGGGAACAATCGGAATAGAGCTTGGGCTTTATTACAGGCCTGGAAGAAGGATATTGCTTTGGTTGCTTTTTGCACAACAGAGCAAGGATGGGCCCTTTAGCAACAGCCATCATCCTGTGCCGGCACGTGACAAAAGGTCCATGCTCAGGAAGTGAAGCCTGAAGTGAAGAACCAAGACCCAGCTGCTAAAAAGATGCGAGGCACTGATGCCATTGCAGTTTCCCACTCATTTCAATTTTAAAATAGACCCAGAACCCCTGCAGATGAGGCACAAATGCTCACACAGGGCTGTGTCTAGGTAGCTGTTACTTGTACAACACACGTTACTGTGGAGGCACAACAGAAGTGGCCAAGTGTGGAATTTCAGGCTTACCAATGGATTTACTGCCTTTGCCTGGAACAGAATTATATCTGCATCATTCACTATAGAGGAATTTCCTCTCTTAGATGGTATAAAGAGAATCACAGAATCACAGCATGTATTGGGTTGGAAAGGACCTCCAAAGGTCATCTAGTCCAGCCCAAGAGGTACTGACTATATTTCAAAACTTATATTAACTTTGGGAGGGAATGTTTGCTATCAATTTATTCAAAAAGTGGCATTTATTGGTGATGTTTGGGTTAAAGATGTTTGCATCTGAGTTACAAGTCCTTACAATTATAATATTTCTACAGCTCTTTTTTGCTGTGTTACTATAATTGCGTATCGATAGATAACAAATATAGAGTATACTGTTATAAAATATAAATGCTCAGATACTGGCAGAATATAAATATTAACATAATTATTTATACTCCTCAGTATGCAATCAGATATTCATTTGCTATAAATCAGCGCTGAAGTCAGTGGAGTTATTTCCAGTCTTTGGGACCAGCAAAGATACAGGTGTATTTGACCCCCACGTCAGTGAGCTGTCACCCCAACTGGATTTGACTGATGATATTTTGAAGAAAATAGATTATCTCAGCAGGAGTGTTTCCTGATACGTGGAGCAGCAGGCTAGATATGGGATCCTGGTGACTGTCTGTAACTCTGGGCAGCCAGCCCCTCGCTCTGTGTCTCATGGCCTCCCCCCACTTAGAGACCAGTCGATGGAAGTCCCCTCCTTAGAACAAACAGAACCTCATTTATGCAGAAGTATCAATGTTCCCTGTACCAAACCAGTATGTCTAAGCTAGCCAGGGAGTTTCTCCTCTTTCCTGAGAAATCATGTTAGCATGTACTTCCACCACTTCTGGACAACCTTTGTTTCTGGTCCCAATCACCCTTCTGCTCTAATTTCCATACTTAATGCAAAGCAGAACATTCTCAGGTCCTTCAGGCAAGCCACAGGACCGTTCCCTCTTCCCCACCTCTTAAATATAAAAAGCATGCAGCATAATCTTTCCTTCAGTCATGAAAAATACAGTATAATCTTAAGTAAATATTAGTGTTCCACTTACGTAAATACAAACTGCCATTGAGGACTAAAGCGCTGAGCCTGTCAAAACCCCAGACTGAACATATTTCTTTGGAAAGGACAGTAAGGGTCAGGAGTGAAAGATACTTTGGTGTTCACTGTGAGTTAGGGGAGGAGTTCTGCTGGAAAAAGCATAGGCCAAATAAGAGCTTCATCCTAGAGCTCTTGGAAAAGAGGAGAAGGAAGTACTGCTTGAAATAAGGCTTTTCTCAGCTCTGACTGTTTCTGTAGCCCTTTGAAGCCATCACTTCACTGAGATGAGCACTTTTCTGTGTGAAAGATAGACCTCATTTTGTGGAGACACCTCTTCAGACAGCTGTATGGTTTCACCATGTCCTGGTGCCGATATCCAGCTCCAGGCCGCAGACTCTCTGCCCTCAAGTAGAGTGGTCCCCAGTTCTCATGGTTTATAACCAAGAGGTAGATGTAAAGGGCAAAAGCCACCCAGCAGCCTGGCAGCTTCTCTACTACTGTGGAAGCAGACTTTCTGATGAGCCAATGCCCAAGTCTCGTTAAAGATAAAGGATTTGCACAGCTAACTTGACCATAGATCAAGTCCTTAACTAATCATTTCCCCATGATTTCCTACAGCATCTTGGGTCTATCCCACCCATTAAGTTCCATAAGATATTTATCTAACACAGCCTGGCCTTTTTATTTTCGCACCTGCTCTTTATCAGCTGCATATGGATATTTCTCGTAAGTTTATCCATCACGGGGCTGGTTTTCCCTCTGCCAAGAGCTGGAGTGAGAACTTGTATCTCCCATTGCACATCGCAGAGGGCATAATCACACACAAAAGCACTTTGGGCTGTAAATCGCTGCTGATGACTTGAATCTGTAATCACGGGGACAACACTTAACATCTTATTTCCAACTTAGTTAAGGGTTATGTCTAGCTCCAAGGAAACCTTTGCCAGAAGGGGGTAACACAGAAATGCTGCTGACCAAAGCCAAACGTCCCTTGGCCCATAGGATTCCCATCAGCTGTCATGAGCAGCTGGTCCTTCACGGAGACCAAAGCATTTCATCTACACCAATGACCGAGTCGCAGTCTGAAGAACGTGCTGTTATTCTTCCCATTGTATTCAAGAGACCCTAACTTGGAGGAAAACAAAGCAACGTGCCTGAAGTTCTCACTCAGAACTACAGGTAGAACCTACAGCACTAAGTCCTTGGTCCTGTGCTCTTCTACAATGCCCTTCTCCTCACGGTACAACAGGACAGGAGGGAAAGCCAAATCCTGTTTCTGAACAGGTTAATTCCATCAATTTTTACAGAGCTATTATCTCCTGACTCCCGTTGTCCAGATGTGGAAGAGTGGCAGAAAAACACACACCCCATGGAAACACAAGAGGACATTCAGAAGAAGCTGAGTCCTGCTTGGCAGGGATCGCTTGAGTGAGGACCTAGGAGGCATTCAAGACCTTTTATATCTTGCCCTAGGACCTGCCAGCAGCACACGTAGGTTGCCCGGTTCCGTGCGGTGATACTGCTTACCTCTATTACAACTTGCTATTTTTGTTGCTAACGTCTTTCTTTTCCCTCACTAGCACGATAGCTTTCTGCATCTGTAAAGAGAACCTGAAACCACGGAGGCATTTAAATGCCAAATCCCCACCGGCCGCAGTGGGATTTAGAGCCCCAAATACTTTTGTGAATCCACAAGTGGACAAAATGCCAGGAACCAGTGATAGCTCAAAGACAGAGGAGGGGGGGAAATAGATGAGCTCAAACTCGCAGCCTTGCAGTCAGACTAAACGAACCCAGCTTCTTCCCCCAGCTTTCCATCCTTAGTACATACAACTGCGAGCACTGGAGAGTAATCACCTATATCCAGTTCCTCCCCTAAGCCCTCCCCCACCCCACTCTGCTTTATGACACTGAAAGCACGCACAGCCCATTTTAACATTTTCCAGCCCAAGAGCTATAGTCCGACCAGGGTGGGCAAACAAACGTCTCGTCACCGCCAAGTATGGCCCAACATTGGCTCCAGCAAGAAATTTCCAGCCACTATGGAGCCAGACACATTTACATTCCTCCATTTGAAGTAAAACCCTAATCCTTTGGAAGATTTGCAGTCTGAGCGAGAGCTGTGCTCTCACCCATGCCTTAAGGTTTCTTTCTGTCTTGCAGCAAGGGGTGGCAGCAGACTTCCAAAGAAAGAAAGGGTTATTAAAGAAAATGGACTGGGAGTTCGAGAAGGGAGTTTTACTTTTGTTTCAGTTCTTTGAGGGCCATGAAGATTTTCACCGATTTATCTTCAGGATCTCACCTCTAAGAAATGAATGAAGCTTTTTTTTTTTTTTTCCCCTCCTTATTTTAACAGCAGGTAAACAGAAGCGTGTAGAAGGAAAGTGTCTTGTCTGATGCCATCCACAAATGAAAGATTTCACAGCAGAGCCAGCGTGGGAACTTAAGAGACTTGGCTCCAGTAAGCCCGTTAACAAACACTGACTTAACGCACAGGTTTGTCACAACTCTGATCACTTGAACACGTCATTAGCAGCTTTGACTTTCCCTGCTGGGTGTTGCCCAGAATTGTCACTCTCTTTCCCAATAGAGGATTGCATCAATTTTTACTGTACACGTGGTGGTTTGCTCCTCACCTTCCATCTATTGGCAATGGGGGGAATTCTTCTGAGAACTGGAATATGCTTGGAAGTCAGGAGGAGGATGGTCCCAGCCTAGTCAGTGTGTGCCTCAATGCCATAACTCCTCCAGCCCGTCAAAGTGATACCCCTCATGTAGATGAGCCTCGCTAGCAAATCAGTTCACACATGGGACATCCAGCCTGCAGTTTTATGCCTTCCTGAGTAGTGGAGTATTCCCATAGACCTTAAATTTTATGCAATGGCCTTCCCTGTTGAGAACAAAACAGCGAGAGAAATAAGCAATCAGAAAGCTGGACTTTTTGTACCATGCAAGCACCAGTTAATGAACTTTCCGTAGGATTCAGAATCACCCAGCAATTGTCTTTTGCAGGGAAGAAAGAAATGCTAATGGAGAGGAGCATGCAGTGAATTCCTTCTGGGACCACTGAAAACACTCCATACCCTGCCCTTCTCTCCAATTCTAAGTTTAGAGACTGACAACCCACTTCTCAGCATTTCTCAGCACTTCATGGGAACCAAGACATCCAAATGGACAGAGGACATAGCTCCATGCTTCACACTGTCCTGTCCACTCAGATGACAGGTCAGAAAAACCATTCCAGAGTAAAATATGACTGAGATGTTTGAACTCAACACTAGAAGCAGCAGAGCCTAGCAGGCTTTGAAACTTGTCACAGCCCGACATGAGTCCTAAGTACTAAGCTACGCTGACTGTCTAAAGCACAGAACATTAGCTCTGGTTAAAGAGCAAGTTTCCACATTGCTATGCATGTGAAAAAGTAGAGTGGCTACTTCTGGGACCCACAGCACTGGATCTAGCCAGGCGTCGTGCTGGCAAGGCTTCAACTTCCTGTGGGCATCTCTGCCAGCACACCAGGCACATCAGCAAATCCAAGCCTACACCTTCCCTGTGACACCCAACACCCTCTCCTGATTCATTGCTGAGGTGAAGCTGCACCAGTTACAGAAGAGCTCTGGGGTAAACACATGATGGTTATCACCCAGGCTGGGACTCCAGGATGTGGTTGTGGCCTGGATCTCTGTCTTGGCCACCAGGCAGGATCACTGTAAGTATAAGGGCTCTCACTTCCTTCCTGATCAAACCCAAGGAGTAGAAGCAGTCTCAGAATGGATCAGTGAATGTCTTTTCACTTCTGGAATTCCATACAGATTACCTAGCAAACCATAAATTCTGGATTTCCAGTCAAGGGCTTGGACTTGCTGATCTAGTCTCTTGCGTCTTTCAGCACAGACATTGTGAAACTCTGACTTTTCTGTTTTCTCCTTAAAAAAAATAAAATTAAAGGTTCTTCTGCTGGCTATCCTTACATATTAACTTTCCAAGCACCATTACCACAATGGTTTCTCCTTTCAAATGTCAGAGACAAACCCTCCTGCTTCTTCTGTGTCTGCAGACAGTTCATCTACCCTTTTCAGGAGAATAAGGGAGGATTTGATGTAGGGAGCAAGGGTTAACACTGGAGGAAACCATGTTAATTCCACGCTAAGGCATTATTCTTCCCAACCTTGGCTCAGATCACCTCACCACTGCCAATGTAGCTGTGAAAATAGAGTAAACAAACCTGCTGCAAAGTTAATGCATGCAGTATTCTAATTATTTTAGCTTTGGCCAGCTACAGGAGTGTGACAAGACTCTTGTCTTCCTGGCAGTAGCACAGGTCTTCCCTAGCCACACTCACCAGCTCCTTTTGGTTGTTTGCTTTGTCCTTCTAATGTTGGGCAGTAATTGGGTGGTGGCACTGGTGCTTCCTGAGGCCTGCAGTGACAGAGTTACCTACACGTTGGCCCTTGGTTCTCTGGGCCACCGAATTCCTCCTGTTGGAGTAGTGGCTGAAACCATGGCATATCTATCCGCATAGCAAAGAGCTAAGAGAAACAGATAGTAGAGAAGATAAATGCTTTCTTAGAGGAAACCTCCAGTTCATGCCAAAGATGTGCATCCCATCACAATTTAGGGTCTCCATTTCCCCTCTTGAGAATCTTTCTGTGAAAGGTTTCACTTAAAAGATACACACGCAAAGGTCCACTCTGTAGGCAGTACTGCCCGTGCCTGTTCTCATACCCTGACTAAAAACAACATATGCCTCCAACTTCCCAGCATCATGGTGCCTTACCGTTTTCCCACTGCACATCATATCACTGGTGAAATATAACAACATAGAATAATAAATTAATTATTTCCATTTCAGATCCTGTAGCTTGTGAGAAGAGTCGCTTTGGAAACAGAGACATTCCAACAGGATTACAGTTAAGTGGTTAATAGCCTCTGATGAGGATCACTAGAATCCGAAAGGAAAAACAAAACAATACAGAGGAAGAGGAGAAGGGAAAGGCAAGCTGGCGCTTGTTCCATGGTGCTTATGACATCTGCTGCTGAACAATTCCAGCACTCAACCAACCCCAATACCATGCAAGTCCTTCAGCTCCATGCCTTTCCGACCTTTTTCAGGCTGCACATTGCAGGCTAATGCTACAATTCCCGGCTTTTCCTTTACTGTTGTGCTTAAATCACACCTAAAAAGAGAAAACTAGCACAGCTTGTACCATCTCAGTTTACTGGACAAAGACCACTGCTGCCCACTTGAGAGGGTCAGCTACATTCACATCAGACAAAGAGTCTCATCACAACTTGGTCAGAAATTATCACATTTTCCACTTCTAATAAGTCTGTAGCAGAGCCAAGACTGCAGGATAACCTCCCCCTGCCCCATCCACCCTCATTCCAGGTCTGTTTAAAACGTTGCTCCTTACAGCAGTGTCTAGTTGCTAATACAAAATAAACATCAGGTCCATGGGGCTGGCAGGAAAAAAGCCCTAGCCCTCCACATAGAAGGGAGCTTGTATCTGTGGAATACCACCACGATGGTTCTATGAATCCCTCCATGCTGCCCTCACAGCAGTGTTTCTGAGAGAGCTCCATGAGTCCTGGCTGGGTGGAGCAAGTCTGAAGAGGAGACGGTGCAGGGAAGCAGTCATCTCCTTGATCCTTTATGTACCTTCAGGGCTTTTTAGTATGTTCAGAAAAAAGCACGAGCAATTTTGACAATCTCTTTATGGCATTTTCCAGAAGCCTGAAATGGGATTCAAGTGACAAACCTCTAAATTCCTGTAAAGTTTCTCTGTACGCCATGGCGAATTAGGAATTTGCTGTCCAAACCACATATATTGAACTGGCCCCGATCCTGCTGCATTGACATTCTGATGTGTTTTCCTTTCCCTCCATTTCGTTCCCTTTGGCCAGCTACAATTGTTACACATCTGTGAATCATGACTTCCTCGTCGTCAAGGCAGACCCACTAATAACAGCATTATTTGTGTTATAGTCAGCCTGTTTTGCTAGACATTGTGCAAAAATCTAGAAAATGACAGACTCTGCCTCACAGAGTCATCAATAGAATTGGACACTTCTGCTCCTTCTTACACAGAAGTGAGAGGTTCTTGAATTCACTCATGTTTGTTCTGTGGTTGTCTGAAAGTGGTGCTCTGAGCAGTCCCTCCATTAACTACTTTTCACGCCGTGCCAAAAGACCACCCTTGATAACTGGATTTACCTCTTCATCATTGGAAAGACCAAGGAAGCAATAGGCCATGACTGTTGAATCATCCTCCTGCTGCAAGAGAAGGTGATAAGGAACAGGCTTTGATGCTGTTTATGCTCTGTCCGGACCCAAAGAGTGCTCCTTGTTTGTTCACATGCTACCCAGGTAATCTTTACGATGGCCACTTTATTTAGAATGACTGATGCTTTTCAGAGCTGACGAGGAACCCTTTTGCAATGCTCCTAGGTACACAAATGATGGATGATCTGTCTTTCTTTCCCTCACCACTCATCATCCTCACTGACGACTCTATGTGACTCTACATGGATCGAGATCATGTAGACTACAATGACCCCAGTGAAATGAACTGCCTAAAATAAGCATGGAAGTGCTTGAAGGTTTAGCAATATCCAGTTGAGCATAGGAGATATTTTGGTCATCTCTTCCACTTGAGAAGCACAAATATGGTACTTCAGGTAGTCATGAAAACTACTATCTTAATAGTTCACTAGGTGCCATCTATGGATGACCAAGGATGCTCGGTCTGCCTTGTCTGCTTGTGATTTATCAGTCAGGTAAATAACATTAATTAGATATTATCACCTCTTTTCCCAGCCTGAATTAGCATTTAAATGTAGAGATTCACTACTGGTTTTCCATATCACAAATCAACAAGATGACAAGAAAGAGTTTGCATGGTACAATTGAAATGGATGCTAACATACGTTAATGTCACAGCTACTAGACTGTTAACGTTTTCTGCCATTTTTTTTTTAATTAAAAAAAAAAAAATAGATAGCTCCAAACATGTTCAGTGCATTTTTTCAGGCAAAATTGACCTTTGAGCAGTTACATGAGTAAAAGTTCTTGGGACTATTGAAGTGGTTCTCTCCTAACTGTGCACAAGAAGGGTTATGTCAATTATAGATATAAAAAAGACGTAACTGTCATGCTCTGACATCTGCCGGGGGAACGTCCTTAAATATTTGCTGTCCATATTCATCAGCTAAAAGATTTTTGGAAAAACTGACAAGGGAAGAGGGATAGAAACTGTCAAATCTGATAGCCCAAGAGAATGGGAATTCTCTGGGCTACACATTGCAGTCGGATCTTGAGCCGCAGGCTGGCCATCGCCGTAAGAATCATAGAATTGTTTAGGCTGGAAAAGACCTCTAGGATCATCAAGTCTAATCTTCATCCCAACATCTCCCTGACCCCCTAGACCATGTCCCGAAGAAGGGAGAGCTTGGTCTGTTTTATGCAGGAGGGCAAAACATGATCCAATTTCCAGCCTTCGTTTTGAAGGAAGCCTTATATCCACCCTTCAGATGAGAACACTTCAGATTAGGCTGCTTCAAACCCACTAACACCTCTCAAAATCCTCACTCTTGGACTCTTCTCAGCACTACCACTTTGAACTTCCCAGGACACATCCTCTCTCCTTTCCCCTGCTTTTCTCCCCTCTGTGGAAGCTATCTATGTTTCTGAAATAACCTTCCTATATTAGGTAAAATAGCCTCAAATCTGGGTGCCCTCAGAGAAGCATCTTGCAGCCGATGGGTTACCACTGCCTACATATTTGAACCAAAAGGGATACGTTTCTTGCTGGCAGACTGTGGAGACTTGCTGAACCCGAGCCAAGAAAATAGATGAGGCAAGGGGTGTTAAAAGCTACCGTCTCGCCTCTTCTACACATTACATGCACGAGTGCCTTCAGCACCCAGGGCCCGGAGCCCAGACAATTTGCTGAAAGTCTAATGCATTTCAGATAAGGCCTTTGACTATTACCTGGATTGACAGCCAGAGAATGGGAGGAAAAATCCCGGCTCCGGCCCACTCAGCCGAGCAGAAAGCATCCCAGTTCACAGGCTAACCTAGGTCAAGTGATTTGGCGCCTGCGGTGTATTAAAGCTATTTACAAGAGAGGAGAGGGAGGGATTTACAGAGCTTGAAGGGAACCAACTCTCCCAGTGAAAATTGTTTTTATTATTTTTACTTCATTATATGCCTTGGCTCTGTGCCCACGGTCAGGGGTGGAAAGGCACTGTCTTTAGTAGAGACAATGGGAAAATGAAGAGCATTTCTAAAACCCCTTCATTTCACAACTAGCCAGCTCACATGCTTTGCTTTCATTCTATGGACCATCACTAGAAAGCTGTTCCTGCAGGCTGGAGGTGAAAAGAATCAGCTCTAAGCTCCCAAGAGCCATGTGCATTTGTATACACACTCCTGGACGTATTTGAAAGGACCAGGACAAGGATGTGAAAGGGCTGTCATGGTCAGAGCCCATGTCAGAAAGATAGTCTCTTGTCCAGAAAGACATCGGTGCAGATGCTTCAGTAAACCTCTCCCAGTTAAAGCCAAACTGGGAACTCTTGAAAGACAAATGATCTTGTGAGGTTTCAGCCATCTCGCATTTGAGCTGGAACGATGCTTCACACAAGTAGTGCCCTCAGTGCCACGTATGCCTGGGGGACAGATGGCAGAACCTGCCAAAATGCTGAAAGATAATGAGACACTTGGAACTGATAGAGTTGACTCTTTCTAACTCTTTCCAACTCTTTCCAAGGCTTAATTCCTTAGAATAAGCTTTACCTGTTAAAGCCCAGCACACCCCCCTGCAACACAGTATGTCATCCTCTCCTGACTTGTCAGCCCAAAGGCAGAGAAGGGGCACAGTCACTCCCAGTGACTCCAGCTGACACTTCTGCAGAGTCTGACCACCAGGAAAACACAAATCCCTTGTGGAAACTTGAGGCAAGGTCTGTGTCTCAGGTGAGAAGTAAGGGATTCGTGTCTCATGCCGGGATGGGTGCTGCCTGCCATGAGAGTGACAGCAGTCCTGTGTGGGACAGCCTTGACACCTCGTGACCCTGTTGTGGCTCTAGATGTGAGCAGACAGGGCTGGGAGGCTCTGTGTGGATTACACTCCGCAGATTGGAACCAGCACCAGTTCAGTGATTGAGTTAGTCCTCATGTTTTCATCCAAGCACAGTCATACCATGTCAGGACAATAAACATAATCATTCCCTAGAACATCTGGACTCATTCCCCTCTGCTTCCATTTTCCCTTTTCACTTTTCCTTTCTCTTTTTTTTTTTTAATTCCTGGGTTGTTTGTTGGGAAATCTAATATTCTGTGACCAACTGCCCCCTGCCCTTGGCTGTGCCCCTGCCTCCCGTCCCCTTCTACTCTTTGATGTGAACATCAAAGTGAGAAAAGAGCACAAGCTGGTGACAGTAAAAAATCAACACACATGCAAAGAAAAACACCTACTTAGAGGAATAGCAACATCTATTCCTCCACTTGTGACGGCGCCACATGCAGCTCTGTTCCTTAATTCTCTGAGCTTGTCATAAAAGTCTGACAAATGCCTCTGACTGACCAATGCGCAGTTTTTTTGGAGTAATTTGGGGACCCTCAGTTGTGGACTACCATCCAAAAATGTATGTTTTTCTTAGGGTCAAGCGATTTCTGGTGCAAGGCCCCTGTTCTGTCATTTTTTCTCCAGTGCTGCAGTATCAAAGCACATCACAGGGTTATTGCCGCTGTGATGAGGAGCAGCTCAATCGGATTAAGTCCCACAGCACCCGTTCTGCTCTGGCTTACTGGGTCATCGCTGCCTAGACAGCAGGAGTGCCACCTCAGACAGCAGGATAAACCACCAAGAGCACCTCTCGAAATCTTTAGGCTTTACCCTTAGAAAACTTGCTTTTCACCTCTGAATCAGAACCTGCTCAGCTGAGGATGTCACTCTGACACAGGACAGATGCTCCACAACAGCTTTAAAATCAATGAGTGCGATGTTTTGTGGGTTTGGTTTTTTTTATTTCTGGTAGCTTCAATGCCTCACCTGTATTAGACCAGGAACTTAATTTTCCAACAATATATAGATATTTATCCATGGCCCATGATCGCTGTTGTCTGACTCAAGAGCAAGGTAAGGACAGTCTGTCCAAGCAACTAATCATCCGAGCCCCTGACATCCTTCTCCACAGTAAGTGTAGGTGCAGAGCAGATCACGCTGCTTTGCTGCTCAGGCTCAGGTTCTATGATGAAAATAATAGTTTTGGTCTGTCAGGAAAATAGCCCAGGCCTTTTTTTTTTTTTTTTTGTGAGAATTGCCTAGCAATTACAGAAAAGGGCAAAATAAATGGCAGGGGGAGTGGACACTGCCTACTGCAAAACAAGGGCTAAACCCAACATCCCCATGGGTTGTTAACTCACTATAGATGTCAGCACTGATCGTAATCAATTGGTCACTCATCACAGGAAAGCAAACGGTCAGGCCACTGCATGCTCCACAGGATTGACAGGCTAATTATTATACTCAGTCTCACTGGAATAAGCCTGCTACTAAGCTCCCAGAAGTCTCAAACATTGTCCTCCAGCGACGCCAACGAGAGGCAAGAGGAGGCCCAGAGCAATATCCCTGAGGTTTCTCTGTGGTGCTTCTGTCTCGCAGTCGTGTTTTAGCAATGAGGAACAACGCAGTGCAGCAATGTGGACAGCTCTGCCCAGAGCAAAGACGTGTGCTCAAGCTTCCCGAGATTCTCCACAACAAACCCTCTTCCCCTGTTCAGACTCCAGAGGATTTTCTGTCTTCCCAGAACAGAAGGAACACAGCAGATCTGCTGGTAGGTGTTCTGGGCAGTGACTACCACTTTACCAGGCACATCCTTTGCAAGAAGTTGAAGACGATGTGTCCGGCAGCAGCCCTCTCCAGCGCTGCTGGCAGGAGGCCAGCGCTGTCACTCAGCATCAGGCAGATGCCTTGTCAGCAGGCTCTTCAGCCAGCACAACGCTGTCAGCCCTGGCGCCTAGGCAACTGTGGGAGGATGCTTAACGAGGTCCAATTTGTCTGGCTGTAAGGGAGGAGAAGCCAGGGACGTGTTTCAGGATGTGTCCTGAAAAAGAACTGAGCGTTTGAGGCAAGAGCTGGGGAACCCGGGGAGAAAGATACAGAAGCTAAAGCAACAAATAGACTCCTTTTCCCCATCCTCTCCCTGTCCCCCCAGGAATCTTACAGGTTAAACACAGGTCCCTCTGTCTCCTTGCACAGTTCTGTCTCCTCTCTCTTAACTCCTTAACCTCTTTTTGCCATGGCTTTGCAGCTGCTCTGTGAACAGGCTTCTGCTTAGCGTGGCTAAATGAGTTTTTAACCAGCATGTGGAAATTAAGATCTTGAAACACTTTTATTCTGCTTCCTACCAGCACCATGAAACTGCATGTAGCTGCTACATGCACACTGAGGATACCAGTGACGCTTTGCTTCCTCAGAGATTCCTCCAGCCAAACGTTACCACAGCACAACAGTTCACCTGTCTCCGTGTAAATCCCATGGCGCTAGCCACGCCACCCTCACGCCTTTCTGCCAAGCTACATCCTGCTCTTTTTTAATACAAGTGACTAATTCTCCCCGCTGCTTCACGTCACATTAAAAGGTTTCACTCAGGGCTATGTCTGGTTAAAATAAAACAAGGCACAGCAAAAGTTGCTTCTAGCTAAAAGAAACATTCTTTCGATATTATATCACCATTCCTTTCCATCACGTCTCACATTACGATTCCAAGGCACTGAGCGAGAGCATGTTTTACCTGTAAAGGTAATCCTGATTTCCCGTGAATTCACAGACACCCACAGTAGGGAAGGAGAGGGTGTGGAGTTTTGAATTTAATCAGGATGGGAAAGATGAGTTCAGGTGGAAATGCAGAAGCTTTCCCTTGGCACGCTGGCCCTTCACTTGAGTCACCACATGAGAGTGGTTTCTCCTCCCAGCTTCACCTGCCTTTGGTCAGGAAAAGCCCACGTCTCCCAGGTGGGCTCAATAGTCAGGCTGCTCATGTGGGATTTAGGTAAGGAAATAACAGCTGCCCCTGCTAGAAATCAAACTGAAGTCAGTTCCGTCGCTCAGCAGGATTTGTTAACCTGGAACAAGAACAGGCGAGAGCTGTGAAAGGTGAGATAATCCATGAGACTTGGGGCTGGAAGAGCAAACTGCAGAAGGCTTCGCTTCGCAGAGTGCTGGGGATGGCAGAAGATGCCTTACACAAGGTATCTTTTACACTCTTGTCTAAACTACCTTCTTCCTACTTTATTTGCAAAGGTACGTGAGAGGACAGCTCCTGCATGGACAGATCCGCCTTTCACAGAAAAGGCTGTCAGTCACTGTCACCTTGAATTCATTGAAACAGCCGCCCGCCAGCATGCATTAGCCCAGAGAGGTTGGAATCAGGTTAGTGATCTGCCTGTTAAACCACCAGAAGGCTGTTGTTTAATCGTGTCTTCCAGCAAGGAATTTTTTGCAATCTTTCCATGGGAGATTGCTAGCAAATGTGAGCCTGGAAGCATGTGAGAAACGGACGATCCTTGTCCCATCATGAAAACAATTTAATCCGCTCTCTCAAACATTAACAATTAAAGACAGGGTAGGAGCACAGCCCTTTGGTTGGGAATCTGATTGAAATTCCTTCTTCACTTTGAAAATTCAGGGGAGTTTTGGGGCACTCAGTGATTTGATCCCAGCTTATTTTAAATCCTTGTGGATTCAAACACTTCCAGATCAGAAAAACATCCACAAAAGCAGGCTGGCTTTAGCTGAGCTGAGTCCCTTCCATACCTTCCCAACTCAGTGTGACAAATCCGACATCACAGCTGAATGAACAGGAAAGTGCCCAGAGTCTTGTCTTGCTACAAACCCATGAAAATATCTAGATCTTCCTGGCCTGCCTTTGACAACGGTTGATGCTCCAAACTGCTCTTGTTCCAACATGCTTCCTCCTGCATCCAGGCAAATACGTCAGCGAACCCAAGGCCTGAAGAAAGCTTATCTGGTTCACCTGATTACTATTGAAATGAGGTTCTGAATACCTTTTGTGACTGAGAACTGGCAGAGAGCAGGGTACAAACCAGCGCAGGAACTGGCACACAGCTCAGCGAGTATTCAAGCACGGGCTCTGCCTCTGCAACACAACAGCTGAGGTGCAGGCAGGAGCTTCCCCCTCTCCAAATAACCATGACTGTCAATGATATTGATGATCTCAACTACAGGAGACTCCGATCACATACACTGGGACACGATTGCCTCCTTTAATCCTCTGCCAAGCTCTGCACAAGGTTCTGCCGCACACCACCGCAGTGATTTCAGTGAGGTACACCAAGGAGAAGTGCATGCTTCTCCCCAAAGGAGCAGGTCTTCATCCGAGACTCTTCCAAGCACTTTTCACTCACGCAAGTCGATTGCTTGGCGTCAGCAGGGCTCAGAACGCAGAGTCTGCAAGAGAAACTCCTAACGAGCACTAAAGGTTTATCACTCGTGCGCTGCCTGAAGCAGCGGGTGGGTTTGGGTAGGAGTGAAGGCGGCAGGAGCAGCCAGCCCCGCTGCAAACCCGTCTGTAGCTGTGGCTGAGGGCACAGTGTCAGGAGACAGTCCCCATGGCTGCAGCAAGGCAGTGGCGTGAAAGTTTTGCAAGCCTCATGAGCCAGGCGGTTCAGAGCTGAGCCCAGGGTTTGTTGTGCCTGTGTGCCTCAGGTCATCTCGGGAAGCACCTGCTGTGGAGGTGCCAGACAGAGATGATATCAAATGAAGCTTTGGCACCAAAATTGACATACTTCTGCAAAGCCAATTTACATTCCTTGCTCAGAGCTTCTGGAGCCAAAATTAAAAAAAAAAAAAAAAAAAGAAAGAAAAAAGGACTGGATCTAAACTTGACTCCGTGGCTCCAGTTTGCCTAGCAGAGTTTTCCTGGTATCATGCTAAAATGAGGTTCTGGCTCACGGTGCTGTGTCCTACAAGAGTCCCCAGTGGGTATTACAAAGCCTATCATAAGAGCAGACTGGGAACAAGACAGCAATTATGAGATTGTGATGAAAAACGGTCTATTTGTTGCATTGGCCAACCCTGTTCCCATCTTTGTCCTCAAGGGCTTCTTTGCAGACACTGTGATTTGCTTTTCTTCCTAACGATGTTGGTTTGGCTTCCTTTTTTCCACACTCCTGACACACAGTCCATGTGATCCCTCCTTCCTTCCCTCCCTCCGGCATTGCACACTCTTCCCCATAGCAGCCGGGATTCTCAGCAAGAGAGATCAGCAGATTCACAGCCCCAGAGATCCTACCCCAGCTATGAAGAAGCATCACACAATACTTGCAGGTTTATTGTTACCAGACTGACTCTGTTGGCTGCTCATAGAAAATACAGAGTTGGGTAATCTGCATTTTCTGGTCTTTAATCTCCCTCACATTACACGATGAGTTATTGCTCTCCTTGACTCCACAGCCTCATCCTTCTGCATCTGAGCTGTGTGGACACAGCTCAGTGCTGGCATGTCTTACACAGGCCCTGGGATTTGATGGCTCCTACAGTTTCAGCAACCTGATTTTCTAAAGGAGCTCTGTAGCTTTTTATGTGTCTCCTGAATGAAGAGCAGGTCTTACTCTTACAAGCTTCAGAGAGGTTTCAGACAGCCCATAGCACCATTATACTGTCTTGTTATGCTCATTGAGAGTAGTGCAAGCTTTTAAAAAGGTGCTTCAGAAATCAGACTTCTGTTTTTACTGGAGTCCATGAAAGCCAAAAGCAGCCAGAATCATAGGAACTTAAATTTTTCATAAACTCCCCCTTGGTCTCTGCACTTTCTACCCAAAGCAAATATGCTCAGGCTTGGCTGAAATGAAGGTAATACTCGTTAGAGTATAAAGGCTTCACCTTTCTGAGCAAGGCAACAGAAAAATACCACTGGACTGATTATTTAAAGAAACATATTTTATGTAGTCTTTATTGATTCTCCTCGCTGAGGTGCTGATTTGGCAAATACTTATACAGGTGCGTGATTGAAGGCCCTGAGGAGTGCCAGACAGCTAATTATTTGGAGGAATGGAGGGCCCTTTGTGCCAGCTACATAATGAAATATAAATTTGCAAAGCTGTCAGTGAGTAAGCAGTTCTCCTTTCATTGGCTATTATGTGTTATGGGTTTGTGTTAGGCAGCTTCCAGTGGCAACGAAAAAATAACAGTGGTAAGGAGATTCAGAAGATTTCTCAGCGTTTTCCCAGCTGGGTATAAATGATACTTGGGGGCAGAGTTATTGTCATCGTTTCTCTTGAAATTTTCTTTCCTGGGCAAGGCTGTTCCGAGCCCTGGTTGCTAATGACGGTTTATGATTAAAACTAATCTTGTTAATTCTCCCCACTATAAAACCAACTCAGCTCACCTACGGACGGATTGCTTTTCTGAAGGCAGCCAGGTGCACTCCTGCTTCACCCACGAGAGCAGTGAAGCCCTTCTGGACATACATCCATTAGTTGTTTCTGCTGCGTAAGTTCTTGAGCTCCTTCGTGCACATTTAGGATCGCTCCTCTTCCTCTTTAACGAATGAAAGTGTGTTTGGATACATGCACATATGGACTGTAGGAAGGCTTTGGAGGAACCTCATCACTCCAGAGCCACTGCCCAATGAGTAGCACAGTCCCACTGAGACAGACACCTCGAGGTAAAAGTGCTGCCAGTCTGAAGACAAGAGCTTTGTTTTAGTGCAGACAATACACCTTGACCGAGTTGTGTGCAAAAGTGCAGCATCTGGGGTGGAACAAGCATTTCCCAGAGGTGCTACCCCTTCCTTTGGCAGATCCTCCTGCACGGTTTAATTTCCTAAATGCCTTGTGGAGGCATCCGAAGGGAGGGTAACACTGAGGCTGGTTTAGTGGTTGTTTCTGACAACTGCACTTAGCTGTTAAAAGCAACGAAACAGACATGGGTGGAAAAGATGCTAAAACATCCAAATGTAGACTACAGTGCAAGGAGCAGCTGTTGCTCGCCCTGCGTCACCCCAGGAGATGCAGAGCTGCACTCTCCTCTCTTCTAGTGGGAAATTGTTTAAAAAACAATTGTCCATCAGGAATAGCAGTTCAATAGCCCGGAAGAATGAACGAGCATGGCAGAAAAACTGCCCTGGGCTTAACAGGAGATCCTTTTATGCTTGTGCTCCCTAGCACGGCTCCTACAGCCCAAGACCGCTGTGGGATTGACTGCACTGAAGCAGCAGCAAGTACTGCTCGTGCTTAGGTAGCCAGATAGGACAAAAGCCTCATGGCCAAAAACTTATGGCGTGTAACTCTAGCATGCGGCTCAGCAGAAGCCATTGGTTACGATCGCTAGCCACTTGCTACAGCAAAGTCTTTCCATTCCCCGTCTTACACCTCCCCAGGCCATTCCTGCCTCAGTTTCATGGGCACTTTGTCAAAGGACTCCCATTTTCCTCCCTATGCCCATCCCCAGCTCTGTCTGGAATAGCAAAAAACCACTTGTGTTCCTCTTCAAAGACCTGGTGTTTTGTCTCTTCTCATTTTATTCGTAAACAACCAGGTGGGAACAGCTTCCTCTGGGGTTAACCCCCAAGCTAAGCTTTCCCTGCATTTCATTACCATCTTCCCCTGCGCTCCTCTCTCCACAGATATCTTTCTGTTCATATCTAACCATAACAGACTTCTTGCCGTATGACACAATCCAAGACAAATAGCTGATGGGAGAGATTTAGACTGTTTCTTTCTAGGAGGGATGTGTTTGCAGGAAACCAGCAGACATTCCCCAGAAAAAAAAAAAAGAAAATACAGCTGGGAGTAAAATCAGGCTTGGAAGTATAAGATCAGCTTTGAAACTTTGCTTTGTCTCCCTACCCCCAGCCTCCTCTAGCAAAGCCTCATCCAAAGAGATCTGCCAGGAGGGATCGCTTTACGAACCAAAATCACATGGGACTTGCTCAGACAAACCTTCCTGGGTCACCGGTAATTTAGACACTAGCAACAAGAGGTAGGTTCTCTATTGCCTCCACTCGTGTCTCCAGCACTTTCCCAGGGTCAGTCAGTCTCACTCTTATATCCTTACCCCCAACTTTGTGATCCCAGCAGCCTCCTCCAGGCCCCTCTCAAGCTACCAGAGCTCGCATCTTTCAGAAGGAGATTTACAGAGGCTATTTGGCCAAAAGGATTCCCTCCTGCCAGGGAGTGTCTTGCTCTAGTAAAATACGTTGCTCTCAAACTCCCTCTTTATTGCAGCCCCAGCCACCAGCATCCATCGTGTGACCTTTCAGGGGAGGTACAATATCTTGTTTCAAGCCTTTTTGTCTTTATCAGTGGGGGAGAAGAAGCATCGATCTGCACACACTCCACTAAAATTCACGCTAGCAAGTTCAAAGCTCAGGGAAGGCGTGGCGATTCCCTTGGCTGAGAGCTGGTTGAATAACAGCATCTCATTTTCTCACTCGATTCCCACCACCTCCCCAACCGCTGCTTTGCCAGCATCACTGGTGCATTGCATCACCCACTGTCCAGATTCCCACTGGGAAAGAAAACATTTTGGAGGGTCCCACCAGCCTGACACTGTTCTTCCCTGTCACAGCCATCTGCAGTCCTAGCCCCAGCCCTAGTCTGTGGCATGGTCTCTTCTGGCTCTTCCCCATTTCACGTCCTGCTAATGACACGGTCTCACCCAAGTTCTTGGACACTTCCTGTACAGATAGGTAGACGACTAACAGCCAACAGCTGTCCCTCAGAAAGCACCACAGAGGGAAGAGGAGGAGATAAGGGGGTGAATGCAAAGCTTAGCCTTGTCTTCAGCTGTGCAGCATCTCCAGGTGACACCTGGATGCATGTTCTCAGTGCTTTCTGGCTGGTATCACTCAGATTTTCACAGACAGGACACCTCAAACACGGCACTCTAGATACAGAAAGATGGATGCTGGTTTCTCTCTCTTTCACTTGCATGCCAAAAATGTCTTCACAGTCTTCCATCCACTTTCCGTTGATTGAATTCTCCCTACTCTTACACAGGTTCATCATAGAATCAATCATTGTAGAATGGTTTAGGTTGGAAGCAACCTTAAAGATCACCTAGTTCCAACCCCCTACCATGGGCAGGTTGTTGTGGGCTTTTTTTTTTCTCTACTGCTCAGGGCTGTAATTTCAGCACATCTTAAATTGCCCCCATAAGTGGAGGAAGACCTTAAGTGAAAGGAGAAGAGGGGGAAACTGGAAGAGGGGAGATTTAGATAGGAAATTCTTTACCCTGAGGGTGGTGAGACCCTGGCACAGGTTGCCCAGGGAAGCTGTGGATGCTCCATCCCTGGAGGTGTTCAAGGCCAGGTTGGACGGGGCCTTGAGCAACCTACTCTAGTGGGAGGTGTCCCTGTCATGGCCAGATTGGAACGAGATGATCTTTGAGGTCCCTTCCAACCCAAACCCTTCTGTGATTCTCTGATAACCAGTGACCCACTGGCAGTATAGAGCCTGTGACACAGAACAAGGGACACTCGATGTAAGCAGCGCAGGCTCTGGGCCACGCACTGCGGTTTCATTAGGGTCGTTAAACAGTGGCAGCAGTCCCTGGGCACAGCTACTGCAGCAGTATGAGGACACGGGAAGCAGGAACCTGGCTGCAGTTGGAAGCAGTCATTTTTTCCATTCCCCCACACTTCCTTTTTTTGGTCCTGAGACAACTAGACTGTGTCTTTAGCGAATGCTCCCACTGAGCTTTCAGAGTCAAAACAGCACATTCCTTATGACCCCAAATGCCTGCGTGATTCCACTGGGCGTGAGGGGAGGGGGAGAAGCAAGAGCAATCCTTGAGGTTAGCTAGGCCAGCTGGAAGGAGGACAGTGGTCTCAGTGGTCCAGTGGAGACAGAGCTAGTTTGCAACTGCCCCTTCTGGAGATGAGCAGGACAGTGGTTCCAAGCCCTCAGGGCTGGAAACACGATCCTCAGCCCAGCTTCTGCTGCTACAGCGTGTGGAGGCTGAGTCTCATTGTGCAGCGGCAGATCCCCAGGCATCCCTGGTGAATGGGGAGCCTTGTCCGCAATCCTCCAGCGAGCTGCTCTGAAGTGCTGCGGATTGGTGGTGTGCAGAGCAGGGACTGCCTTTGGATGGCACCTTGTTTTCACATGGCTGGAGTTCATCAGGCCTTACACAGTCATTCTTAACTCGTGCTATTTTTGCTCCAAGCAGTGAAAGCTAACATTAAAACACAGACATTTAGACAGCTTAAACATCAGGCTTGGAAAATGAGGTGGGGCGGGGGGCTGTGGGGAAGCATGGGAGGAGGACCTCTGAGCAGGTAGGCATGGCTTCAAGAGAGGATCTAGTGGGCATGCATGTGTGCACCAGCAGCAAAGACAGCAGTTCCCACATACCTGTGGAAAACTTTCCATTTCCTTCCCTGGCTCAGCCCTGAGACAGTCTCTGTGGCTGGTGAAGGGGGAGTGTTACCTGGCACAGTTGCCACTAGTCTTCCTCTCCCCCCCATCCACCCTCTACCTCCCCTGTTATCAGATCCTGCTCATTGCGAGTTTTAAGCTAATGGCTTCCTCAGATACAGCCCAGAAGGGTATTACAGGTGAAGATCCCTATCACTCTTTAATATACCCTAAGGCTCCAGCTCCTATTTGTTTAAAACAGGGGGGAAGGCAAGAAGAATGTAACCCATTGAGCACTAGCAAGGCGTGGGGCAATGGCTGGAGATCCAGTACTGAGATGTCTAGCACTGCTGTCTGACATTCCCTCTCTCTCTCCTTGGTACTTTTTAAGGAAAGAGTAAATATGTAAGTACAGCCTGGTTCCACAAATGCCAGCTCTGCGGGAGTCGACCACAGTTTGCTCCCTTGCCCGTTGCTCCTGCCTACCCAACACGCTCCAGCTGCTGCCAAGGGCTTCGTGGCAGGGGTCTTTTTTTGATAAGGGGACATTTGTCCTGGTACAGAGATCCAGGGGGACACAAAGGAATGTTTTCTGAGCTCTTTCTATGGCCCCTGTTCGCTTGTGGTGTGAAGCCCATTAGAACAGACATGACAGGAGTACAGCCTCACGAGATCATCACTGCGATGACAAGATGTGCAGGGGCATGGAGGCACTTGCTAACTGATACATGGATGTTATTGCAAGACGAATAGCCTCCAGATAAGCAACCTGATAAAAATCCCGTTTTGTAATAATAAATGTATGTGCAGAATTTGGCTGTCACACGTACTTCAGTTTCTTTTTCTGACCATGAAAGTTATGTAGTTAATTGATAAAAAAAGAAGTTACTTTTAACACAGCAGAGAATATTAACCCCCACCTTGCCCCAGGTGCTCCAAAGCTCTGACAAATTGAAGTGGAAAATAAACTCTTCGCCAATCACTTAGTAAGTCTGCAACGGGAGGAAATAAGGAGATCTGCACACCCCTCGGATCGCATTAGTCAGACGCTGCAGCATTTTTTAAATAGTCTGTCATTAATCATGACAACACAAGAGGGTGAGAATGAGATCAAAGAGGTAGCAGTCTGAAATTCCAGTTTCAGATTCCCTGCATTTAAAGGTAATGACAAGGTTAGGAAGCAGCAACAAGTGATCACTAAGAGTTTGGATCTAGCTGGGCATCCACTGCTGTAGGAACCAGAACTTCTGCACAGCCCCCTGCTTTTACTGGTTTAGCCCAGGTGAAGATCTGGTTGCATGGATTTATCCAAACCACAGAAGAGAGCAGGGTGAGACTGGAACATTCAAAGGGATGATACTTCCAGTAGCTCCTGCCTGTGGTTGAAACTGGAAATATCATCTTCTGAGGTCAGCATTTCCTCACCTCCAACTGCAGAACACCTCTGGCAATGCAAAGGCAGCAGCACAGTGGAGGGGAGTTGCCCAGAAAGGTTTTAGAGAAGATACTTCTCCCACTCCCAGGCAAATTTCCACTTAATTTTCATGAGGACGTTTCAGGAAGGCTGAATCTTTCCCTAAGTGGATGAAAGAGATGATCCTTCAGTGCTAGTACACTTATTGCAGAGCCCTGAATTAATACCACTATCCCTCTTCTCAGCAAATGCTCTCACACCTTGGGCAGTGTTAAGGGGAGTTACTCACACCTGTAAAGCACTAGCACCCTTCACAAAGACAATGTTCTCACTGGTCAGCAGGGATACCAAGTGATAACTAAGAGCTTTGGAACTCAAGCACCCATTAACCTTGTGTGGGCCTAACGCACTGCTGCTGAAACCCACCAAAGACCCTTTCCTCAAGAGCTAAGCTGGATAGAACTCAGAAAGACTGAGAGAACTTGCCCAAGGTCAACAAGCAGGTCAATGGGAGGTGCTGGAAACGAAACGCAGGTTCTCCATTCTCTTGCTCTAAGACACGTTTGCTCCCACAGGAGAGTACATGTCTCCTCAGGACACAACAACCGTAGTCTCCAACAGTTCTCACTAGCATCCAGGCTTCAACCCCAAGAGAAAAAACACAGCTACCCATGTGAGCAGCCCTGTTCCTCACTGTCCAGCCTCTTGTAAAAACATCCCCAGAATCTCTATCACTTCATAAAAACTTTAAAACCAAAACCTGGTTGGAGAGATTTATACCATTTGAGATCATTTCCCCCAGACTGACTGTCATTCCTGTTTTATAGATTACTGGCAACTCCCAGCACCCTTTGCTGGGAAAAAGAGGGTTTGATAATTACAACAGCCCTTGAGAACTTTGCTTGAAACAAAAACAAAACAAAAAAACCCCCAAACTAACCCCAACTGTATCATCCTGTAAAGTTTTATTAGATTTCATGTGTAACACAGAGCAAACATCCAGTACCTGTCAAAGAAGACACCTGAGATAGCTCTAAGGACAGTCTTCAGCCACTTTAAATTAGCTCACCTTTATTTTTTCCTCAAAACGAGAGCTACACTGAAGAATATTCTCCCATCTACGGCAAATTGGTTTCCTAGCCATGCAAGCATCCCAGCCAATATCACAGCTGGTAGTGCCAAGAGCTTTGTGCCCACCTTTAAATCTAGCTTGTGCTTCAGGAAACTGCCTTTGCCCACCTGCAGGAGCTGCAGGCTGGCCAGCCCAACAGAGGGATGCTCCTGGTCCTAGCAGTGAATCTCAGTTATGAGATCCCCGATGCTTTTCCTAAAGAAAAATACTAGGAAAGGCTGTCAGACAACCCGAGTGCCTGAGCGAGAGACAACAGGAATACCCAGAATACGGCCTTGCTCCTTTCCTACCCTAAGTTTTGAACATGTCGGGTTTTTTGACTCCATTGACCCAGCACAGATCCAGCCCCCCATGCCAACCTGTCCTTAACACCTCTTCTCACAGCTCCTTTGGGAAAACAAGCTCTGAAGAAGTATCTGGTGGAGAGGAGCCTTCCTTAAATAGAGCAAGAAGCAAACTTTTATCCAATTTCCTCCTGCCAGGCGGATCTCCAGATGCCATTGTGCCTCCACCCTGTCAACTGGGGCCACTGTCACAAGCATTGAGGTTGAGCCTCCTTTCTCTATCTGCTCTTCCAGGGCTCTGCAAGCTAGCCACAGCCAGAGGGAGAGCAAACAGCAGGCAGGAAAGCCAACAAACACTGAAACCAGCTACAAACCCAAACGTGCAAACAGTGTTTATGCCAAACAAACAGCAAACAGAGCACTTGCTTTGCCAAAACAAACAAACAAACAAAAACCAGCTGCAGTAAAGAACCGGAGTGGATCTAACAAAGAAGCAAGTGCCTTAGATGGGATTTAGGATCCTAACTTCCAAACCCACAAAACCTGTAGGAAGACTTTATGGACAGGCAAAACACTGCTCTCCCTGGGATGTCGGGTTTCCTCTCTTGCTTTTCATCAGAGTCCATCAAGTATTTCTCAAAAGTCCTAGTGGTAAAGAAAACATTTCCAAGCATGCTAGCACTGTGTGTGAGGACACCTGAGCTGCCTTGAAACTGAGCATGGGAAGGGGACATCCTGCAGAGAAAGCCACACAAAGGACCCGTTATCCATCTGGTCAGTCCTCATGGAGCTGTCACGGCGGCGCAGAGCTGTGGACTCCCATTCAATGCTGCATAATTTTCAAGCAGATATTTCCCTCCTTACCTGCTTTTGGAGCCTCCATATGAATCAATTAAGCAAGCATACAACCAAGAAAAAGGCACCACAGAGATTTCACAACCCCTTCTTCCCTCCCCACCCTCTGCAAGCAGATTGATTGTCCCCCCCCAAAATCAAACAAACAGTACAATTAACCAGCAGATTAACCAGAACTGACAACTAACCAGCAGATGCAGCTCCTCCACTCCACAGGGATCCAGTACCTGCTCATCAGCATCATTAGTATAAATGCTTTTCTATCCCCTTGCCACTGGTTCTTTATCAGGGGAAGCCCGAGTCCCAGCAGCTCTGCAGGAAATGAGCTCTCCTGCAGGAAATTTGGCCCACCTGAATCCCTGATCTCTTGGCCTTTTAGTCTTCATTGGTACCAGCCTAACCTGAGCACTAAATAAGTTTGCTGGGCAACAGTCAGCCCTGATCAGTGGGACTTTGATACTTTCTTTCCATAGATAGGAACCAGGACACACAGAAATAGAGTCAAGGTCTTCTTGGAACTTCATTCTATTTTCACAGGGTCACCAACTCCCCAACTTTTCCTGGAACCTGAGCTGGTTCAGCTCTTTGGAGTCTGCTGTCGGGCTCTCTCCATCACAGCAGTTAGTTTGCTTGCTTCTATTTGCAGGCCTCTCTCAGAGAAGAGGCTTGGAAATGGTCTCTTTCTGTTGGATTTCGTCATTGTCCTCAGGACTGATTTATAACCCGCGCCTCTTTATAACAGGAGTTTTATGTGACAAACTAATCATTTCGCTTGGCGGTTAACAGCCCGCCATTCAAAGGGAGTTTACATGCGCTGGGCTCCCTCCCATCGAGTGAGGAAAGGCAGGCGATCTGCTGCTAATCCAACGTAAATACCCCTGGAGTCAGTCTGGAGTGTGGCATTGAAATCATTTACAAAACATGAAATTTGAATAGAACTTAAACCCTCATAACCTGTCAGCTCCCAGCCAGGAAAAATATTCGCAGAGTGCCTGCAACTTGGATCGCGGTGCCGGGAAGATTGCTTTTGTTTGTCTGAAGCAGTTAGCGGGGACCACAAGGGTGCAAACTGGAGGTTACAGAGGTAGCTTTGCTCAGCTTCTAACTCTAGTTAGTCCCCATCCCCAGAGAGGTTTAAAAAACGAGCAGATGTAGCACTTGAGGCGATGGTCTACTGGCTAGAGAGATGTAAGGATGAAGCTTGGACTTGATGATCCTGGAGCTCCTTTCCAACCATAATGATTCTATGATTCTAACACAACCTGTCCAAGGGCTTCTTCAAGGCCCTGTGTGAATTAAACAGAAACTCACTGCAGATTCCACACGCGAAGGGCTGATCCAGCACTGCACTGTGCCCTCCTGAGCACGGTGGTGAACGTGGGAGTAGGTAAAAGCAGCAGGATCAGGCCAACCTGGCAATTTTTTGTAAATATAGCTCATAGGACAGAATTTCTGGTGGCCACGCCAGCAGAAGCACACCTGAAAGGCAGTTGTGGAGTTAAGCCCTGAACTAGACCAAATACCTATAGGCTGGGAGGAAGAGGAGTGAGCAAGGGCATGGTGAAGACAGTGAAGTTTTAGTAAATACTAACTGACAACCTTTTGCAAGAGTTCTTGAACTACTCTGTAGTACACAGACAAAGTTATCGCTGCACCTACAAGTTACTAATGTTTGAAACTTTTCGAAGGCCCTTCTGTGGCGAATGTTTCTGTGAAGAACTCAGAGCTGAGGGGAAGAAAGAAACTTGTTCCAGTAAGCAGAGGTGTACTTTTCCTCACCTCCAGTTTCCCTGAAACCCTAAATGTCTTCGAAACTTCAAAGAGAAAAAAGAATGCTCTTTGTGTTTCCTGTTCTACCAGAACCTCAATAGAGACGTGCCCCCATCACATCCTCCTGCCTCCGCTCCTACAGATAGTACACGGAAGATGCTGGAAGGACCCAGAAAAAAAAACTGGCCATTTAATTTGTGCTTTTTTGAGGCTTCTCCCCTTGTGTGCCACAAATAGCCATTGCCACTGGGTGGGATTAACACACTTGGCAATTAAACCATAGGCTCGAGCACATGGGGTTTATTTTGTTATAAACAACTTCATGCTGAACTCCGTCCTCCCACATTCTTACATTTTCTTGGACTATAAATTTTATGACTACAGAGGAGCATTGAAAGTTTGCGTCACACACCATTAATCTCCTCACTCTCCAAACATCACGGAAGCCTCGCAGAGTGTTTGTCTCAGCCACAGCCCGGCCAGGAGGCTCGTGTCCATATTAGTCACGAGTTGTGTACACTTGCACCTCAGCACTGGAGGCCCAGCCTCAGCTTGCTTCTTGGCTGTTTCAACCCCTTCTGCCCCATCAGACAAGCTCATGCTCGCACGGACTGCTGGCTGAAGCCCCAGGATACAAGAGCACTGCAGTCTGGTAGCATTCAGAGTTAAAAAAACCCCAACAACTTTAAAAACAACCCTCAAAACCCCAAACCAACAAACTCTTTTGGCTAAAAGACCTTGGTGATGCACAGGAAAGCTCCTTAAGGGACTACCCTCTACCCTGAGGATAGAAAGAGCTGATTGAAATCCCAGTGATCGTGAACTCAGGACAAACCAAGAGTCATGATGTCCATGTTTCTGCTCAGTTGGCTTCTTTCCCCAGTGCTGAGCCTGACACAAGCTTTCTCTGCTGGCTCGAGCAGAAAGCCAACGTGGCTTCCAGATAGACTCCAGAGACAGAGCGTTCCTTCTCTCGGAGGCTGTCCGCAGGCAAATCAGTCCTTCTGCTGAGGGAGCTCGAAGCCTTCCCTGTTGAGGCTGTGTGCTCCTCAGGACTGTCTGACCACACCTTTGGACAGCTTCTAACACTGGGGAAACACCTCCCAGAACACTCCTTATGTAAGTGCAGAGAACAGGTATAAAGGCAGAACAATTCGTCTCCCCTCCTAGGAAGATCATGAGAATAAAGCAAAGGAGGGGAAAAAAAGTCACAAATCCCAGAACAAAGTCTGACAAACACTTTTAGTTCTACAACAAAATAAATATTGCAACTCTGATTTGCCAAGAACAGTGAGACTCGGCTCAAAAACCCCATCGATAAAACACCACATGCTGGATGTCACAACGCTTTACGTTGCTGGAAGTCACGCACGGAAGAGCCCAATTTATTACAAATATTCACACAGTACAAAGTACAGTGATACGTGCTGGGATATAGGCCACTTGCCCTGACTACTCGTACTCCATCAAAACCCAGCGTAAACAGCCCATCTTTGTTGACAGGGTTTACTGACAGTCACGGGTGTTATCTGCTTTCTGAAGCTCCAGAAATGACTACTGTTGCTACTCGCTCTGCCTTTCAATAGCTGTGGGCTCCCCTCTGCCAGAGGAGCACCCAGTTTATGCTTAAAAGTTCCTTCTCCCCAAAGTGTATTACAAAAAAGAAAAAACCTATAGGAATTCTGGCATGTATTGTGCAGCAAGAATGAATATATAAACAGTGATAGTTGCTGTATTTTAGACAGTCACACGGGTCGGTTAGAACAAGCACATTCCATTGACTGGGAAGGGGAATTTACCTCTGCCTGTGTAACAGCACTATGTGATTCTCCCCTGCACCCTCTTCTTCCTCCTCCAACAGGTATCACTTTAATATGTTCTTCACAAAGGAAAAAAAAAAGTACCATTTAGTATCCTTAAAGTTCTATCTCAAGGTATTTATAGTGGAGATGAAAAAAGCCAGTTTCAGCCATGCCTGTTTTACAGCAGATTTTTCCACAGCTCTTGAGACATCTTTGCCTACCACCAACCTCAGCAGCAGCAGTACTGGAGCTTGTAGAAACATCTGTCTGAACAACAGACCCAGCAGCGGATGACTCTTTTTTCATGCCTTCTACTGTCCCCAGCAGTCTTTGTTTTCCTTGCGTGAAGATATTGGAGTTGATCAAAAATTGCAACACTCTATAAGGGGTATCTTCCATTCCCTGCAAACATTCAAGAACAAGTATCTGGGCTCCATTTTGGGCCTTGCTACCATCTATTTACGACACTTATACAACCCTTCCTTAGCTAAGTTGAATCAATTAAAGGGCCACGTGTCTGTTGAAAGGGAAAGCTACAGAGGTACATTAAAGGTGTGGGGTTTTTATCACGAGGATGTTACTACATCTCAGGTAACACCTTAACCCCATGAAATGTCAACACCCTTTTCTTTTATTAAAATGAGTTTATAGCCCGGAGCTATAGGCAAAGCTGCTTTGGGGGCTCAATCTCACCTGCTTACATTTGCAAACAGACTTGTAGAAATCCAGACAACATTGACTGGACCGTGTTTTGCATGGTCTTTGACAGCACTTTCAACCTCCAAGCAGAGCTCGGATAGACGCTGTGACCCCAGACGTCTGATGGAAGTAAGCTCTGCGCACTGTTTTCTTTCATTATTTCACTGCGGTTCAACAGGCACCAAACAGGTGACGTATCTGCTCCACGGCTGCTATCCTCCCTGCCGTGGCCAGGCTTTTGGCAACCAGGGTAAAGTATCTGACACATTTACAAATGATTGTATGGCACCTGAGAGGATGCTGGCCATGGGACGCTGCCCAAACCCACGTGTATATCTTACTAAAACATAAGAACACAAGGCAGGGAGCTCACGCCAGAATCGGTGCCATTTGCCTTAGCTTTTCATAAAAACAAAACTGCACAGGCAGCGAGATATTCAGCTCCATCGAAAAGGTCAAGGAAATTCTTAGATATAAAGAACCACAATTAAGGAGTTCAGACCTTGGATTCCCACCTGTGAAGCAGGCATTGTCTGAGAGTTCAACACACTTCTTGTCAAATGCATCCAGTTCGGAACAGAGAGAGGGCCTATCACCATTTGGAAAAAGCAGTTTTGCTGGCAAGTCCTTGTCTCCTTCCTCCACAACACATAGAATATAGTCACTCTCTTACTTCCCCCTCAATCCTTCATTTACAAGTGCCCCACAATCAATCCTGACAAACATGCTGATTACAAGTGCTATCATGAAATAAAGTTATAAAGAAACAAGTCCCAAATCTCAGTGTATTTTCAGTGAGCATCTGGTGAAGCACAAGTTAAATATTACAGAGTTTGTTTCTGAATTATAGCAGTATATATATTTTTTTTTATGATGAATGAACTGGTGTGGACCTTGAGAAGCAGCAGGCTCTGAAAGCAAGCTGAACTATCTGTGAAAGGAAAGGCTCTTTGCTCGTTTAAAAAGGCGCCAACAGTTACATGAAGCAGTCTTCGAGAGTCAAAGTAAAGGTTTCTTCCATCAAATATACACTGCAAGGCGCTCATCCGTATCCTCCCCTGCTACACTGCTGCAGATGACGTTACGCGCCCATTAGCATGCCCATGAAGTCCGATCCATTCTGGATGGTGATGGGAGCTCCAGCACTATTGTCCACAAATATGGAGGTGTACTGGCCAGCCTGCAGAGAGAACAAGAGGGAAAGGAAAATAGCTGACACTTCATCCCAGTGTAAAAGGAGGAAAAAAAAGCACTTCACTACCATGAGCTAAGCACAGAAGCCTCCTGCCCTTTTCTGTAGCTCCTGGGAAGAGGATCTGAACAAACATTTTTTACTGCAGCACTACAGCTTTGACTTGGTGGAAGAAATTTTCTGTAGTGAAACTGTATTATAAGTTTATTACATAGATCCTTACTGCACTAGCATCTTTTGGGGTGACTAGTCAAGTGGCCATCTGTGCTTCAGATTCCCTTCTATGAAACAGGAGACACAGATGCCATCTTGACAATGTCAGGGGAGATCTGAGAAAGAAAAATATTTATTGTTATTTCTTAGAGGGAAGGGTACTTCTGTGGCTCAAGATCAGAACGTGAACACAAGTCTGGCTTTTGTTCCTGCTCCTGCCACGGATTCTCTCTAGTCACCCCAGGTAAAGCATTTGACTTCATTAACCTTAGAAAGAAGGTTAATAAAAACTTCTCACCCTCCTGGTGGGAATTCAGCCTTGCCAGTACATAACTCCCCAGTACAGTGAGTCCCAGTCCACGTGGACTTACCTGCAGCTGCAGTAGGCCATGTACATAGATAGTGAAGATTTTGCTGTTACTTTCCAGACCAGCAATGACTTCCAAAGACCTAAACAGCAGCAAAAGAAAAACAAACAGGCTCAACACCTAAGGCAATCACAACCATTTTAAGTGGAATGACAATAGTCTCATGACTTCCCTACAAAGAGGAGCTGGTGGCTCTAGTGCCCATCTGTGGCCTGTTGACTCGATTCTGGCTGTAATCGGTTGCCTTGAAGAGAGAATAGTAGAACCTTGTCCTCACTGTGGTGTCTAATGAAAGACCTACAGGGCATACAAGACTGAATGCAAAACTCAGCTGGAGGCAGGATCTGGGAGTCACCTTAGAGAGGTCTTCAAGATCCTGTAGTGTCTATCCCCCACCCTTGAACAGGTGCTAAACATGCCCTTTTGATTTATCTACATAGCAGTTATCCCAGTTTGTTGACCACCACAATAGTTCATACTCTTGTTACCCTGCAAAGAGCTAGCTGGGTGCATTCTGCCAATAACAGCTTGTTCACATTCAAGGTCTGAAAGGCCTGTTTCATCTTATCAATATATGTAGTCAGCCTGTGCAAGGAAGAACATACAGAATCACAGAATCATTATGGTTGGAAAGGACCTCCAGGGTCATCAAGTCCAACCTTTCTCCTAGCATCTCTCTAACCACTACACCATATCCTCAAGCACTGCAGCTATTCGTTCCTTAAACCCCTCCAGGGATGGTGACTCCACCACCTCTCTGGGCAGTCCATTCCAGTGCCTAACTACCCTCTCAGTGAAGAATTTCTTCCTAATATCTAATCTAAACCTCCCCTGACACAACTTGAGGCCGTTTCCCCTACTCTGCAGCTGAATCTGTTTTGGGAGGACACTTGGATCAGGGATCACATGCAAACCATTAAAAAAAAAAAATTATGCTTCAGTTAAAATTCAAGGGAGAGCTCCAGATCACCGCTCCAGCACTGTTCTTTTCTAACGTCACGTTCTAACAGCCAGCATATTCCTTGCAGTAGCAAGATGTAGGACAGCTGCTCTCTGGCATCCTTTGTTTACCGAACTAATTCGGCTCCTCTGTACAGGATTCAGGGTGGAAGGAGGTGCTGGAGACATCAATGATCAGAATAACTCATGTAAGCTCAGTTCCAAAGCAATACAGAAAGCACAGAGCTCCATGCCTGGCTGGTTCTTCTGAAATCCGCCTAGCCAGTGGTAGTAGATCTAGTTGTTTTCCCAAGAAACCAACCCCTTTCCTCCCTTTTTTCCATGAGGGGGTGGTGACAACACCTAGCAAGTGCAAACGTGCTGTTTCCAGCCCCCTTGCAATGAAATAATACGCATAATGTACGGGCAATTTGGCCCAGAGAGAACAAGCCACTTGGCACCACCTTGACTGAAGAGCTCAGTCTGTGTATCATATCCTGCCAAAAGCCTAACTTGGGTGGGAACTTCCCACCATTAATCTCTTCTACTCCAACTGTCTCCTTGCCTCTGAGTTTCCATCTCTCTCAGCCGAAAGCCCCGAGGGCTCTTTCATCTCCCTCAAATGAATGTGTAGCTGACATCCCCAGGAAATTCCACAAGCACAGGTAGCAGCTCAGCCTGTGCCAGCAGAATGTCTGTCCAGACAGGTTCCCATCCCTCCATCCATCTTCCTTCCATGCCACAGACCAGCCATACTCTCACCCACCATATGAGAGATGTCTCTCAGAGCCAGTGCTGACTCTGCTTTAGTCCCACCTCTGTCCAACTCAACTCAGGACAGCCTTGCAGGGCATCCAATCATAAATGGTGACCCTGGACAGCTGATGAAAACTCAGAGTCAGACATCGGAGAGCTTTACCTAAACAATTAACATCTGGGTCCGTTCTGTCTAAGAAAAAACAGTTCTTGCTGTTACTGTTCTTTGGAGACTGTAGCTATAAATTCTTCAGCTGGCCAGTTAATCAAAAAACATCCCAATAAACCTGCCCGGGCTGTATGTGACAATGAGGTTGTTCACACATCTCAGCTAGAACCAGAACACTTCTGTAGAAGCTTTCAGCTAAAAAAACCTGCAATGAGGAAGGCACGGTAGTTTCCACAGGAACCTTCCTATTCAGATAACTCTTGTGCTTGCATTTACCAGAACAAAGAAGCAAGCCTAAAATAATTGATTGATTTCTGATTGAAAGCAAACAGATTGACATTCATTCTTTAGTAAAATTATGATGAGCTGGCCTGAATGGACAGCAAAGGAGAGAAAGAGACACACACCGACAGTGTCCTTGGAGACAGAAGTGAGCCTTCCAGAAGAGAGGTGGAAAGAAAAAAGCATCAATGCTGAAGAAAGAGGAAAAAAAACCCAACCCTGATTACTTGGATCTGACATGCAGGGTAAAGGACAGGAACAGGGGTCTGCACTGTGCAAAGGCAATTTGTGAGAGCTACTCAAAAATGACCGTACCATTCTGCTCTGCTCATACCCACCCCTGTGGTTCAAGGCCTGCGCTGTCCCCGAAATCACTCACTGTCAATACACATCCCCAGTTTCAAGATCAGGATGAGGTTCATTCCTAGTATGATCTAAAGGAATTCTCACAAGTGCCAGAAATGAAATGTCCCACAAGTTCTACAGCTTACTAGGACATAAGGTGTCCCTTCAAGGTAAGAAGTTACATCCCCCTTCTTATGCTGACATTGTGACTGCAGCCATTCTGTCACTGCCTCCCTTTAAGTGCTGCAATCATAAAAGACTGTTATAAAACCGTCTACAAGGCCGAGGAGGTGCCAGTTGCTCCAGTCAGCAAGCTCCTTGACTTCCCATCAGGTCAGTGGGTGCACAGCTCGCTCTTACCCCAGTTCCTAATGGGTACCCAGATGCCAATCAAGTCTTTTCCGCAGGCCAATGAAATCTAAAAGAGGTTTATTTATTACATGAAACTTCATGTCAAATTTACCTGTCAATAAAGCCTCTAAATGCCTGTGGAGAGATCAGTCCTATTTGCAGCACTGACTCACAGAGCAGGGAAGGTGAGGGCTGAAGCAGCCAGTCCAGCAGCAGCAAGTTTACAGTTCTGTGGGTTTTAAGTTGCACCCGTGGAGTAGTTTTATGGCTCTGTTTCAGTGGTGCCATTGCAAGGGTGTTGCTACAGCTGCACTGGAAGAGCTGTGGGCAAGGCAGAACTAACGTGCGCAGCCCTGTGCAGGCGTTTCTCCTCCTGTGACAAGGGCTGAGCCTCAAGCCCAGGCAGTGGCCACTCTGTGCAAGCAGCATTGCCCTCTGCTGGGTGCAGTTCAGCCCAGCCCAGGGGCTCCCCAGCCCCCTCCTCCAAGCACAGCTTGCCAAACTCCTCCTGAGCAAGCCCAGCTTCTCTGAGACACGGGGCACCAATATGCAGCAGCTGAAAGGGTGACAGAAGCACAGCCAACAGTACGCTGATGCCATGGCCCATGGCATAAGGAGCAATACCCCAGGTTGTCAACAAAAGCAATTTTGGGGCAGAGTTTTGCTAATGGATCCCAACAGAGGAAAAACCAGCGTGGTTATCCGAGCAAGCTCCCCAAGGCAGCTGAGGGCTGTGAGAAGGTACTGTATACAAGCCCTGCTCTTTCCATTCACCTCCATTTTCCACCTATTTATTTTCCTCAACACTCCAGCTCTTCTGTGGCATCATGAGTAAGATGCTGTGATCCATTGAGGATGCGGCTGAAATTATAAAAATTGAGCTAACCACCTCTGGGGCAAAATTAGAGTGTTTCATTCTGTATGTTCACGATGATAGCTGAGCTTAGCTACATGCAGTTGCAGCCAACTTCATTCACAACTCTCCCAACTTATGCAATATTTAGCTACTTAGAGTAATTAGCACTGAAAGGTTAAAAATCAGAATAAAAATAGATAAACTTAAGGTCCAGATGGAATCACTCCCTTCCCAAAAGTTCCACAAGCATTTATCATATAAAATTCACTGTTGGTGAACCTGATTTCCACAGCTGGTTGAAACACTGGCCCATCTGAGAAAAACAATTGCCACGACAGCATTGCAGTAACTCACGTGTATCGGTGGCACAGAGATTCAATGCAGATCAACACCCGGACATTATCTCTGGCTCGGAGCTGGACTTTACTCTTCAACTCACTGTGGTCTGAGGAAAGCAGAAGAAATAGAAGCACTTGAACAGCACAGCAGACCACCAGCTGGCTGGTGTTTGGCTTGACAGAGACATCAGTAACCTTGTGACTTCCGTATTGTGTTGGCATGGCAAGGTTTTGGCAGCAGGGTGCAGGTACAGGGATGGCTCCTGTGAGAAGCTGCTGGAACCTTCTGTTTGATGGAGCCTATACCAAATGGCTCCAAGATGGACCTGCTGCTGGCCAAGGCTGAGCCCACCAGTGAGAGTAGTAGTGCCTCTAGGAGCATTGATTTGTCTGGTCTGCAAGGAGCAGCCTTCTGTAACTATTAGCTTGTGAAAGTGCCCAGCTCTAAGGACAAGGGTTTGGGTGATGGCACTAAAAGGAGACCTCACTGCAAAAGACTGCCATTGCACATGCTCCAAATCAAACAGGACCCAGAGAGTTCTCCAGGACTCTTCCCTACACCTCTCAAGCAGCACAGAAAAGGGTTCCGCGGAAAACACTCACCAACATGGACGTTGGCGGAAAACTGGTAGATGCCAGACACCGGTGCTGTGAAACGTCCTGTTGCCAGATTTAATCCTGTCCCCCGGAGAAAAGCTCCTTTGGCCAGAGGCTGTAAGATAAGAAAAGCAGATGCTGAACAAGTCCCCAGCACTCTCAACCTCTGCCCATGACAACGAACAAGCTTATGTGCATAAGAATAAAGCTGAAAAAACTTGCAGGGCTACTGCCATATCTCCCCAGAACACCCCTTCCAGGTGAGCTCTCTCTCAGCATTTGATGCCCACAAAAGGCAAAATGATCAGTGTAAGACATGAAAGCACCCTTGTTGCTCACTGCTGAACTCTTCTAACTCATCTGGACTCAGACTATGCTCACTGCATCCCTATGCTCTGCGGGTCCGAGTGGCCTCTAGCCTCCAGTGAGGTTCTGATACACATCTCCCATTATTTGAGTCAAGAGGTCCCTACTACTCCCCAAAACTTCCTACATAGGGCCAAGCAGTATCTCCAGGCTTAAAAACCTGGAACCTTGTACGTTGTTTTCATAATACAAGTACAGAAGAAACACTCACATGGGTCTCCAGAGGTTTTCTAACAGCTTTAGGTCTAAGTCAGATGGCTTTGACACTGTTAAAGAATAACTGCTTAGACTCTTACAGACTCCTTATTTAGTTTCATTTTGTTCTAGCCTTAGATTCTACAGAGTAGGCAGCCCCCTAGTAAAATAACATGCAGCTTCTCCTCATGGCAAGGAAGCAGCCTTAAGTCAAACTTGCAGCAGATTATCTGACTCAGACTAAAATAAACTCAGCAAGAAATGTTTATTGTTTGTTTTGGCCTGCCTTGTATGAATTTGGCTAGAGCTGGGGAGAAGCAGGAGTGGCTTCAACGGGCCAAGAAAGCACATTAGTCAGACTCTGCTTCCACCGCAAGGACGTTCTGTGCAATGTGAACACATTCCCATGAATGCTATCCTGAGAGATTTGCCCCACATTGGCCTTATGGGACAGAAGAGCTGTTCAGATCTGACTCTGTAAAGGTGCACCCTGATTTATCCCTAAAACATGCACAACTGCATCACTAAGCCACCTCAACGACTCTACATTTGAGTATGGTTTCCAGTGCTAGATGGCAAAAGGGACCTGAAACATGCCGAGCACATTTGTTGCCACAGGTGTTATTACATTAAAAAAAAAAACCGTAGTGGAACACCTTTGTTCAAGCACCAGAAGGTAGTTAATTGCCTCCCCATTCTGATTCATCACAGCCAGAAATTGCTTTCACAGTGCAGAGTAGAAATCATTCCTTTAGCTTTCTTTTTGAAAGGAAGTTAAGGCTGCAAATATTTGGGTCTGGTGGTGTTTGTTTAGAGAGCTACTACATGGCAGGAGTGAAACGACCAACCTGCCTGTATTCAGCAAATCCCAGGCAAGGCTGACGAGAGAGAAATTCCCAGTCCTTATTTACCAAGATCTAAGATGTAGTCTTAAATCTCACAGAACTCTCCTAGAGATGTTTTACCTACGCGTACAGTGGTCAAGATGTATCCATGCACAACAGCAGTGACATTTCTCCTAAGATTACGTATGTATAGTGGAAAACCAGTAATAATGAGCTGCAGAACAACTACATTTCATACAAGGATTTCTAAGTCTATATTTATCAGCGTGCACTGATGTGTGCCTCTGTGCACATATATAGGCACAAAAGGAGCTCTGTTTTATGTATACACGCACGGACATTCTAACAGCATCCCAACAACAAAGACTACAGAAGGAGATTGGTTCTGTTCTTATGCTCTCACTATGCCATCATTTTTGGTAATGCTATTTTTTATTTACCTCACTGAAAGAGCAGATCCAAACCCTGTGTGTGCAAATTTGTACTCCATAGTTAATTCATTTCTTCGTTACAGCTGTTAGCAGACTCAGCAACATAATTCCAAAACCACTGGTTGAGCATGGAAGGCAATTTTAGGCACCAGTAAATTATCACTGATAAAACATTCCTGTTTCTTCATGCCCTCTGTGGCTTTATTATGCTTTTGCTCAGAGAAATAGACAACAATGCAGGGAGAGGTTCTCTGGGCAAAATATTCCATTAAATCCCAATTAGAACTCCCTGCTGCACTTGCTGCTGACAGCAGCAAACTCACCTTGCTGCTTCAAAGGCTGCAGGGATTTCTACCTGAGGAACCAACTACTTGCACACAGTTATTTCAGTGGGCAGACCACAAGCAAACAAAAGAGTTAGTGCCTGGCCATTCTGTACAAACCAAGGACCTCCTCTCCCCACATCACCCTCACACACCCCATAGTTTACTTCCAGGGGGAAAATAAGAAACATGCACAGAGAATAGAGATGGGAACTGTCGGTTTAGCTTTTTTACTGTGTCCAGTTCTGGGCACCACAGGACAAGAAGGACTTTGAGGTGCTGGAGCAAGTCCAGAGAAGGGCAACAAAGCTGGTGAGGGGTCTGGAGAACATGTCTTATGAAGAGCGACTGAGGGAACTGGGGCTCTTTAGTCTGGAGAAGAGGAGACTGAGAGGAGACCTTATTACTCTCTACAACTACCTAAAAGGAGGTTGTAGAGAGGCTGGTGTTGGTCTCTTCTCCCAAATTACTAATGATAGAATGAGAGGAAATGGCCTTAAGTTACATCAGGGGAGGTTTAGATTAGATATTAGGAAGAAATTCTTTACTGAGAGAGCGGTTGCGCACTGGAACAGCCTGCCCAGGGAGGCTGTGGAGTCACCATCCCTGAAGGTGTTTAAAAAACGAGTAGATGTGGCACTTGAGGCAATGGTCTAGCGGTTAGGGAGATGTTGGGATGAAGGCTGGGCTTGATGATCCTGGGGGTCCTTTCCAAGCATAATGATTCTATGATTTTTCAGTGATAAGCACTGTGGAAAGCAATGCATTGACTTATCTGTCAAAAGGAAAGGATTACCCCTCCTGTAGAGGAGATGCACCAATCTCCTGAAGCAGCAAAAAAATTTGATGGCCAAAGGTAGGTGTTTAGCCTGATCTCAAGGCGCGAGAGACACCAGGACTCCTTCTGGAATCTTTCACCATGAAACACACGTAGGCCACCTTAGCCTTAAATGATCCGCTTCCAGTGACATTCCTGGGCCCCAGATAAATCCCACTTCCACGGCCTGACAGAAGCTGTAGTGACTTCAATTCTTGCTGTGTAAAGTACCTTTCTGAAAGCTTTTGCAAGAGGCAATCATTAGAAAACTGAAAGTGTGAGATACAGGAGGAGGTGGTGTGGGGAACGGAGCATCACGTGTTTCGTTCCAAGTACTAAAGAAATTGTGAGGCCAAGAGGAAGAGAGAGAGGGAATGTTTTTGAAGGAAATTTAGCATGGAAGGATGAAAAAAAAAAAAATCATACTTCCTCACTACTCAAGGTCAGAGTGACTCTGACACCATACACAAATGACAGAGTACAGAAGCGATAGGTCATTTCTCAGCACAGGTTCTTTCCACTATCTCAGAATGTTCTGGGTAAGGTCCAAATCCAGGAGCTGGAGTCAGTCTTTATCATCTCACTGAGAAGTATCAAAACCATTGGCTTCTTCAGGCTATTAAACCGACAGAATGGAGGGAGGGGAATTCTCTCTCTCCCTCCACCTTGTACTGTTTAAAGACAATGTTTTCATCTCAGCAAGAGCATCCACTGCCTCCCTCCCTGCTAAATTCCCCTATATCAGAGCACAAGCTAAAACCAGACACTTCTTGTCCCAGAGCTGAAATGAAAGGCTGGCATCCAGAGGCCTGCCAGCCCTCCCACATCAGCTTCAGGGCCAGAAGCAATTAGAAAGAAGCTAGGCATATGATAACAAAGCATGGAAAGCATCAGCCTACGCACCGATTGCTGAGATGTCTTTATTCACATTTTCCCTCCTAATTAATGAGGCAGCAGATCTCTCTAGCCCTGCCCACACTTCAAGTACAATCTTGCCTCTGTGCCAGCACCCATAGCGCTGTCAAACCAGGCTTCCACAAGTGTATCTGGGAAAGATGTGGGAAAGCACCCTATTTAGAACAACCACTGCCTCTGTGAGAAGTCCTAGCAGCAAAACGACTCTGTAGGAAAGGACCTGCTGGACAGGATTCTTCAGAAACGGGAGTCAGTGCAGCCGGGAGAAAGCTCAGCTCTTCCTCCATGGACAGTGATAGCCAACCCTGCTGACAGAAAGCCGTATTCCCTGTTCATACTCTTCAAATTCTCCTTGTCATATCACAAAAGCAACCACGTGTCGAAGGCTTTGTGCTGTTAGACAGGCTTTGTGATTTCCAAGTCTAAAATAAGCCTCCTCAATTACCAAGTAAATATTTGGTGTTAGCACTTCAAATTTAGATCCTATTTGCAACTGATTCAGAAATGGTTAGTAGAAGCTTTACCATCAAGTTCAACAGCTTGCTTATAATGCCATGATGGTGTGCTTGTCATTATAACACAGCTATGATGAAATTATGTAGGTAACTTTTATTAGTCTTCTATAAAACATTATGGAAAGAATTCAATCAGGACTGGCCCATCTAACAAAATGATGGCTCTTATTTGGGCTCACAAATCTATAACCAATGGCTTCTGCCCACCTCTGACATTTTTCTACATCTGAAGGCTACTCTGGAATTAAACAGGGTGTGCACTGAAAAAAAGAAAAGATGCTTCAGACTAATGCCAAACATGGACAAGTCTTTTTCCATCATTAACTGAAATAAAAAGACTGGCTGTTGTTTGGACCTGTGAGACAGCCCTCTCTTGCACAGACCTGTTAGAACTTCAGGAAGAACTGTCATGAGATTCAGCTGGGCTGCAAGAGAGGTTTGTCAGGAAGGAGAGGACTCAAAGCTCAATGTCCATCTTACTGCAGTTGAGCTTCAGTGCTGAAATCACCATACAGGATCCTACTTCTGTCAACCATAAAAAAGACAGTGCTATATTCATAGCATCCAAGCCTGGGAAGACCTTCTGGGATTAGCCTGCCCTTTCAGGGAACACCTTTATCTACACAGCCACCCAGCAGCTTTGCAGACTAGGGGAACTATAGCTGATCTACGCACAATGGCTGTTGTGGAGTTGCACAGGTTCAGTCTGTAATCCCTTCTCACCGACTGGAAGTTCTGAAGTTCTACCAGAGTCTTCTTATCTACGACGACTTGTCCTTTTAGCTTGCAGTGGAATGCCTCCTCTACACGTCTGTGGGGCGAAACTTCCTCCAAGGAGAGCAGGAGTGGGGGCAGCTGGCTGGGATGGGCTGAAATAGCCAAGGATGCTCGACGCTCAACAGCTTCTGAGAAGAAAAAATATAGGAAAATAAAGGCTTAGTTTAAAAGCCTGCCCTATGAAGCCATTAGTTGTGATTAAACTTCTGCACTTAACTCTTTGACATGAACTAAGCAGCACTGGGGAAACATTTTTTGAAATTTTTGATTGCCAGATAGGGGAATGCTTTCAGGTAAACATTTGCAAAGCCAGTTCTTTATTTGCCATGGTGCTTACCAAAAGAAGCAGAACACAAAAGCACAAAGCTCTTACGGTCTTTACCTTTTAATATCTCCTTAAACTCCTGCAGAAGGACTTCCCGGGTGACTTCAGCACCAGGTGCTCCTGGAGGTCCCTGAGGACCAGGAGGTCCTGGGGGCCCAACAAGGCCACGCTAAGGAAGTAACCAAAGAAAAATGTATGAATTAGAACCAGGCAATTGCACTGACAGACCAAAAGTCCTCTCAGCCATGAGCTGGTTCCGCAGGGCTGTCAGCCACACGAGCAGCCCCCTCCACTTGCAGTTCAGCTACGGACCCGGTGCAGTAAATCTTAAACTGGCTCTCCAGCCAGCTGTGAATTCCAGCACTGGGAATTTACTCATGTCTTTATGTAGGAGAATAAACTTTGCTCAGGTAAACGCTATCTGGATCTTCAAGTACATATATAAAGTATGAAGCACAATGGGCACAAGACTTAATTTTGCTGCTTCTGTATCTTGTATCACCAGAGTATCGTACGAGCCTTTCAGCTTCTTACTCTGCCTGTTCACTAACTAGAATAGCCATCTAGCCACACTTTGCATTATTAATATGTATTGCTCAGACATAATAACCACATACGGGAATGCTTGGTGCAACAGCAGAGCTATGGGGAAAAAGTGAAATATTCAAAACACCTGTAAAGTTTGTCCACAAACATATTAGAGCTTTAAACTAGTAGTAAAACCACGCAACAGTGTTATCAGTGCTATTTTGATGTATATTGTTCCCAGGGAGTTCCCGTTTCCTCAACTAACCTGCATTAAACCTGCATGGGAGCACTCCTGCCTATCAGCTCACTGGGAAATAAAAGGAAATCATGAAAAGCACTCAAGGTTGTCTAAGCAGTCGATTAAAAATGCACACATGATCAAGCACCACTCAGGAGATTAGTCATTCAAAAACTTGAAATAAATGATGTTTTCACATCTTGATTAATATATCCTTTGATATACTTGGATTTTATCTAGTGGAAGGAAAAAAAAATGTTAATTTTATTTCTACTGAGAAAAAAAAAAAACAAAACCAAAAAAGGCTCAGTCCAAGAAACAGCTGGTTTAAACAAAAATGAATGTTGACAGTGGAATTCACAGAGCTTATCTTACAAAGTATATAGCACTTAGTCTCAAACTTCTCCAATATACTTTGAGAAATTAAACACCAGCAAATGAAAATGCAGCACAGTCTGGGGTGAGACAGCAAAAGCGGGAGCACACAACACCTTGCATATCACCAGTAGGAAGGAAGCCACACACATTTATTAGCTGATGGAAACCTAGCAATAACCTACTAATTTCTTGTCTTTCCCTTTGCATCTCCTTTTAGAGGTGTTGCCATCATCCGGGCGGTGAACAAAGGAGATCCAGGTCCGCCGTGGGTCTGTGATTCGAGGATCCGGAGATTCGAGGATCTAAAGAGAAATAACAACAAAGACTGATACTGCCGTATCTCTTTGGCCACTACATAGATTCAGAGACTGCAAAATTTCCAGATCAGACTGTTGTCTGCTGCACTAAACCACATCCTTGATCCAAACCTACTGCATTTGGGAGGAGATTGAAGGTGAGATAAAAACGGGATTTTACGCTTCTGTAACAAACAATTCGGTTTGGATTATCCCATACCACGTCATTTTCCGTCTTCGTTTACGGGAGCATTACAAATTCAGGATAGTACTTCAGTCTGCATTCTGGCACAGTGTATGGAAGACTCCAGTCATTCAAAGAGTCCCATTAGAATGGGATTTTTTTTCTTTATAACTTACAGGCTAAGCCTGCCAGCAGAAATGTCCCAGAAACCTGAAGGTGCTGCTCTTCAAACATCAAAAAGCCTTCTCGTAACTTAATATGCTATCACCTGCAGGGTCTCCCAGGTGCCTTTGCTTAAGAAATCAGTAAGAGCCAAGAGCTGGGAGCCATGTACCTCAGAGACCTCTCTCAGGCTGCGGAGGTTCTCCGACAGTCCTAACACGCGGCACAGAAAACTTGCCCAGATGCCAGAGATTGTTCACCGCTGGCATCTGACATTTATCAGTTGGATCAATGAGGCAATACAGGGAGATTAAAACATACAGAAAACCTTGAAATGCTCCCTAACTTTCAAATTACAGGCTGCAGAGTGACAAACGTGCACACAGGAAAAAAAACAGCCAAGTCGCAATGAAAAATCAAAGTCCCCGTCTGACCACAGAAAAGATGTCCATGGGCAAATTCAACTACCTTGCCCAGTCCTATGTTCTGCAAGTATATTGTAGACACAGAGAAATTATCTAGGGAAGCTTTGACATTGCAGTGTCTAGTTCTGGATCTCTTCTAAGCAAAGTCTGGACAGAAGTGAGGATCTGCCTTCACAAATTGGGGTCCACTTCCTACTGGACTCTCTCATTCCCATTACCTCCTAGAGATAACCAGAAGTGATCAAATAGTCATACCTGTTGTTTTTCTCCTAGGCTAGGAATGAAATTCTGACTTTACATTAAAAAAAGGCACCAGAAATCATTGGTTACCAATACCCTGCCATGCTCTTGTCAAGAGCTATTAACTGTTGACTATGGATGTTCCCATCTGTTGCCACATCAGCCTCCCAAATGTCCATCACAGTGAGGACAAAAGCACAAGTTTCATGAACCATGCTTAAGTATTACTGAAAAAGCCAGAGAGAAAAAACAACTGCAATAAACACTTAAAATCTTTAAAACAAACAAACAAACCCCCCACCCTATGCCTGGTGTAAACTTTTGGAATTCATTCAAGAAACCTGTTTTTTCTTCTCCTGGTGAGACAAAACAGGCACAGATCAGAACTCCATCAGGAAAGCAACACAAGGCAGTAGTGGGTTGAGTGACATTTGGAATTATTCCCAGGCCATTACAAGTTCAGATAAATCAATGTTGATCTATCACCATTCAGGAGGAAGAAAACAAGATGGGTGTGGAAGAAGCACAGGAGCAAAGTGAGTCAACAGTGCACTTTCCAGATCTAAAAGTGTTTGCCCCTGCATATTAAGCTCCTGCTAGTCTGAGAGCACGAGACAGTTCTGCCACAGCTCAGAACGCAGCCTTAACAGTGACCTTGAAGGTGTTTCCAACGCAGCCAAGTCCACAAACACATCTACATCTGCTCATTACCTGTCTCACTTGGCTCCCTAAAGCTCTTGCCACTTCTCAGAGAGCCACACTGAGTTTCAGTAACATTTCTAGTACCACTTATACGCATAGGTTGCCTTTCATCAAATAGTCTGCAGAAGCATGTAGAAAACAATTAACCTTTAGAATGCAGGTAGAGCTGAGGTCCAAGAGGAACGTGACTGAGAGGAGTATTACTAACTGTAATCTGTGTCACTGTGTGAGAGGAACAGGAATTGGACAGAGGATTGCAAATTTTAGCTAGATCTATCAGGATAAGCCAAATTTCAGGAGAAAAGGCCACACAGTCTGCGTGATCAGCTATGAAAAATCCACGCAGCATAAATTGTTTCAAAATTAAATCTTAGAAGTCAGCCGGAGTTCCAGTTTGAGGTTATAAGGAATGTTGGTGCTTTTAAGCTGATGCAGAGCCTGGAAAGGCACGCATCGCTCCCCGGCACGCATCCAGGCACATGGGTGTAGTACAAGGCACTTGTCAATAGATTTCGGAGCCGATGTGATCACAAGTATTTATTTCAAACAGCTTTGGCCAACAATGACTTACAAACCAGCAGAATGCGAGCAGCTCCCCAGAAACCAGGTATGTTATCAGCTAGGCAAGGGTATTCGTTAAACATACATCTCAAACCCTGTGAAGCTGACTCTATCCTCTCCAGTCAGCAACTCATTTTAGGTGATCTGCTGCTCAGACACCACTTCCAGAAGGATCAACTCCTGTTGAATTGCTCTCTTCAGGCAGTCTGCAGAGTCTATTCAGATGCTGCAGAGTAGCTGGCGTCGGTGCTTGAAGACAAAGCAAGAATACCCTGAGACATTTCACTGTATCATTCATGCATTCTACTGTAATTAATTAGAGCCAGACTTACGGTTATGCACACTCCCCCCCGATGCTCAAATTTAGCGTGTATCGCAAACAAGAGCAAGACAAGCTATTTGTTAACAATCTAGTTAGTTATTTCTGTACCAAAATCAGTCTTGAACAGACTTTTTATGTTTATAACCACATTTAAAGTCAGACGCAAATTGCATGTTCAGTCAAGGGGTTCTAGTAAGTTGTTTTATTATGACTTGTCTTTTTTACTTACCCAGGACTTAAATAGCATTCTGAAATTCCATTAGAAAGCAAAGTAAATGGAGCACTGTAAGAAATCCCGAGTATCGTGAGATTAGTCACCTCCCTAAAACATGATTGTCTTCCCACAGATTGCTTGACTGCAGATTTTTATGAAGCATAAGAAAGAAGTCAAAGACAGGCCAAGAAGGTCCTTTGGTGCAAACATCTCCACTTGTAACATGGGAACATCAAGTCCATGAAGTTTGCAGAAGTCCTTAGAACCATACACGAGGTTCGGCTCATTTCTCCAACACACACAACTGGAGAGGTAATGGTTTCTGATGTGAGAAGCTAGTTCTTCCTTCCCCCACTTCATCTGAAAATGGATGGGTGTAGCACCACAACACACAAGGTCACACCTTCACAGGGCTGGGTTTATGAGCACTGAAGTTTACAAAGCTCATAAATGTGAAGCAGAAGCCTACCCGTGCTTTACCCAAAGCAAGCAGATGTCTTTTTGTCCCAGTGGTTGGAACTGACAGGTCTGTGGTAAAGCTGCAGTGCAGTTCATGAAACGGAAACAACTTATTAATAGAAGCACCCAGCCCAGGCAGGATGGAGTATTCCCACAGCGCTGTAACAGAAGCCAGCTAAAGAACAGCTGGGTTGCAGAGAAAAAGGAAAATAAAATCAGTCCGTCCTTCAAAAACTGCTGGCTCATGTGGCAGGAACTCAGAAGTGCAGTCTCACAGCAAACACAAGACCAGGGTCTTAGGAACCGGGATGCAGCGTTTGCTGCAGATGTGGAAGAGACTACTCAAATGTTCCTGGTTTCCACCAGGCTGCAAGATAGGCATAAACTCCCCTCCACTGCAAAAATGAGGAAACAGGCCAGCTAGAAGCAGAAGCCAGAAATCATGGGCAGACTCTGACCATTAACTGTGAAGACAAACAGATGTCCTCAGCTTTCTGGAGCTCCAGCTGTGAAGAAACAGGCCAGAGCAGACATCTTGTCAGGGAGGAAAAAAAAAAAAAAAAAAATCCAGATGGCACATCCCAGAAAAATAAATGAAAAACTCCTGAAGTTTAAAACAAAATACTAAAAAAAAAAAACCCCCATACCTCTCCAGCAGCCTGCTTAAATTACAAATCCCTCTACAAGACAGTCATGGCACTCCCCAGTTTCTCCAGCACAGGGATGATTGACAGTTAAAATGAATGTTCCATCCTTGTGGTATTATTATTTAATTACTATGGCATGCATGAGCAATCCCAGCAATAAGCATGCAAGCCTCTATTTTTCTTGGCAGCAGCAGCCTCCAGCAGCCAGAGAGACCTTGCAGCCAACTCAGGTATCAGTCAGGACTGGGAACAGCCTTGGAATCCCAGCAAAGGGGACTTGTCCTTCCTGGGGTGCTGTTTTTAGAGCAAAGCTAAGCTATAGGGGTCAGGAAGATTCCTCATCTTAACAACAGTGAAATCAGGCATACACTTGAAACAATACCTCCAAAATCAACAGAAGCCTTGCCAGCAATTTTTAATGAACTTTCAATCAGGTCTTTAACATTACTTTGGCATCCGAACACAACGGCACCTATCAGTTCAGAGCCAGTTCATGACACCGATGAGAAATGAGCCCACTCTCTCCCTAACTTTGCTCCCAACAAAAGCCAAGCTGAGCTGTAATTCGGACTGCTGCACACAAGCAGAACCTGCGGTTCCTTCTGGCTCTAACCCCCAGAACAGCACGCACTGCCCAGGGACACACAGACTCTCTGGGCAAGACTCAGCCAGCATGGAAGGAACCACGAGCAGCAATCTACAGTCAAGTAGCAGAGTTTGGATCCTGAGAAATTTATGAACTGTATCTGAACTCTCCTGAAATTTAAGGATGCTGGGATCCAGTCCACATCTCTGCTAAAAACCAAGCTGACACGGACAAAAGTCTTTTTTTCTTTCATTCATCTGGACTCTGAAAAGTCAACGCTACCTGTGAGCAAGTCAGTACACCTGAAAGCATCTCAAAGTGTTCGTGGGCACATGAAAGCATCTCTCAGGGAGGGACAGGATGGACAGAAGGCATGAAATGGTTACAATTTGGAGAGGAGAACATCCTTTCCACCTGCAATTAGTCAGAGATGTAGGTCCAAGAACATTTACCCAATTATTCCAGTCCACAGTCTTTACACCTGAAGTTACCATCCAGCAAGTTTAATCCACAAATTCTGATGTTGTTACACCTGATTTACATTGTGCGCATTTATTTGTCAGCTTCATTACGAAGTTAGGGACAAGTTATTTCTTTCAGTAGAGTATTTTACTTAGAAAGGCTTAAAAAGTGACAGGCCACTACTTTAACCACGAGAAATCCTATGTCAGCTGCTAATAACTTACAGTTATACACACTCTTGGTTATTAATGAGATGTAAAACCAAGGTCCTGACCACTTGTGGTTTTTACAGATCTCTCAAGGATTTTCCCTAGAGCAGACGTGTAAGGTTTGGTACCTTAGCCAAATCCGAAATGGAATTCTTACCTAAATATCCACTATGTTTAGTGATTGAAAAATTATACTTCACTCCTCTAAATGGATATCTCAAAAAAGCTTCTTCCCCTCAGCTTCCACACCTAACTGCCTTCAGTGGTCACAGCCATAATGAATTTAATGAATCTAACGGAACAGTTCATGCAAGCAAGAGCTTCTCTGGATGAGAAAATTCCTTAAGGTTTGTTGCTGTGTTAGCTGGGCAATGTTAATCAGCGTCACCCCTGGACATACCAGTAGAGCTCTGTCTTTAGGGAAACCACAAAAGGGTAAGGAACTTGAGCAGCACTGAGTTATTTGATATGCTCAGTCAGATGTATGAATCCAACATTATTTTACACAGCCCACAAGGACCTTCTCGGTATTTGTTACACCCCTTCTTGTTCATAATAGGCCAGAACAAAACTGTCAATGATGACAGAAACAGAACACAAAAGATAACACCTTCTGCTACAGATAGGTCACAGTCCAGCCTCCCCCATGGCTTTAATGCTTGTCAGGCTCAAAAATACTTTTCTCAATTACACGTGCAATCATACACTTCAGGCTAAGACTGAAATCTCTTTGGAGAGGAGGAATACAATCTGTGGGATGTCATTAGTCAGCTGCTGCTTTCAACCGGAAGCAAAAGGCCCCAAGGAAATAATTCAGAGAGATTTAAGTAAAAATGCAGGAAGAACTAGCCCTAGATATTTGATAGAGACAGAAGGATAACAGAGGAGATAAAATTTCAAGAACTCCTTGGCTATGTAGCAGGTAACTAAATAAAACACATTACATTATTTCTTGCAGAAATTCCACTGAAGGTAAAATCCTGTTGACCTCAAATCATGCTTGAAATTTCACTAGGATGCTGAGTCCCCAGGTTAGGATGCCGCCTTTGAGCTGCTTGGCTGAACTACCCCTAAAGGCAGCTCACAGAACAGCTGAAGTTGGAAGGGACGTCCACAGATTGTCTCATTCTACACCCCTCTGCCTTAAGCAGGTGAACTAGAGCAGGTTACTCTGGACTATGTGCAGTCAGGTTTTGACTGTCTCCAAGGATGGAGACTCCTCAGCCTCTCTGTCCAACCTTTTCCAGTGTTTCACTATCCTCACAGTAAAGCAGCTGTTTTTCTTAAGTCTCTTAGTCCACCTGTGTCAGAGAAGAAAACTCACACATTTGGCAAGCGCATCACATTAACAGCGACTCAGAGGTAAGACTGGAGAAACTTTTAAAAATAAGAAATTCAAAAAACCCAACACACTTGCTATTTCCTTGGAAATATCAGGTTGATCAGGAGATTTGATACTTCTGCTTCCCTATTTTAGATAAAGGTTTCACCGCATGGCTCACGCACTATGGATGTTAAAGGGGAGCTTTCTCCACTCTTCTTTGAAAGGAATTCCCAAGGGAAATTTTTCCCAAGTTGTTTGCTTAATTAGAAGGAAAACACATCTACCTTTTTAGCAGTATGAATAAAAAGCACTGCTTTCAGCTAGTATTTCATTCCCTGCTCCTTCTGGTTTGATAAACCTACCAGCTAGCCACAGAGTCTTCCAAGGTAAACACAGCCTTAATTTTTACTGCACGAGGCCACAAAATTTCCATCTTTCCTATTACGTGCTGTAGAGAAATAAAAACGGGACACTGCTCTTGTATCACCTTCCTGTGCAGGGCATCCTTTCAGGAAACAAAACTTTTTACAGGAGTACCTTCAAGGCTCAGAGAGATCAGTCTCTAACAGAGAGCTGTTTTCAACCTTTGCTATCACTTAATTTCTTCCCTTAGTGAATACAAACTAATGCTCAGCTCTAAATGGCAATTATAATTTACCCCAGAAATGGTGGCAATTCTTAAGCACTGCATTTATAGCACGGGCAAAATAACCCCTTAGCTCGGGCAGGTGCTATATAAATCCCAAATGCAATACAGTCGCCCATGACATTTAGCAGCAATACTTAACTAGAGCCTGGACTTCAACCTTAAGTAGATTCCAAGGAGAAAAGTTCACACTGCAAAATTTGGGAGTGGATATCAAGCAGAGCTCATAAGCACTTACATCAAAGATTTGGTTTCGGCCTATCCTTCTTAAACAGAACCTGCCTACACTGAACTTGCCAGCTCTTACTGCAGCCAAACTTTTGCCATGGATATTGTAAAGCAAAGTATTTCAACACAGAAACTGCAGCTTCCAAACAATGTCTGTTTTAATGAATGCCCACTAGCCTCCGAAGGAGTGCTGTGTTTCTTCTAGCAACAACATATGTATGACTATATCAGAATTAACCAGGACTGGTTTCTGCTTGCTTTTGCAATCAGAACACAGTCTGCTTGCGGTCCCATAAATTTCACATCAAGCCAAATTAATTCCAGAATAAATGGAAACTTAGTTGCACCAGATTATATATCTGGCCCCATTTGCAAAAGCAGAACGAAGCAGTTCTAGAGAAAGTAGAAGAAAGTGATTGATTATAAGCACCTCAAGAATTTAGCATGCATACAACCTGCCCTGACAGAGCCCTGCAATACACAACAAAAAATTAGCTGGAGAAACGCTGCTTACAGTCACCTAATGATAATTCTAAGTGCAGCAGCCAGCTTTTTTATATAGAGCACTGTTTCCCAGACTTGCCCAACCTTAACCAATTACTCTCACAATAGCAATGAATAGGATATTTAGAATGTCAGCCCAATTGTTCTAACTTGCCCCCTCTGCCATGCCCCAATTTTTGACAGGTTTGCTCCTCTATTGCTATAGTGACTGCCATCCCTAATGCTCGTGATCAAAGTCATGTTTTAGAGGTCACCTCCGTTTGAAACAAGGGACATTTTTGTGTGAGCAGGGGAGAGATAGAAAGAGAGAGCAACAGAGAGAGAGAGGGGGCTATGTGTTATGGGAGACTCACTTCTTTCTCCTTTTTATAGTCTCCCTTCCATTTCAACCTGCTCCTAATCTTAGGACCTGCTTTTTACTCCCTAGCCCCCTCTCCTACTCCCAAGCATTCTATGCAAATGTTCCTCTTTAAAGGATTCTGAGGGGTTCTGATCAATTGAATGAAAATTTTTTGCAACTTTCAGCCTGGGGTGATTCTCCCAAACATGTAACTGGAAGGATCCTACCCTGCAAAGTTCACTCACTAAGCCTAGCAAGTCATCCCCTACAGCCACTGAGGTATCTCACACACAGTCTTACACTTGCCACATGCACAATTAGCACCACCCTGAATCCTTTCCTACAAGAGCCACAATCGCCTTAAACAGACCATCTGACTACACTAACAATTTCTCGTCTGTGACTTTCAACCACCACAGCCTGTCTGCTGGAAGGTGCCGTGCAGAGGAAGCTCAGGCATGCTCAGATGTTTATAGTGATGCATTTGCCTAAGGAAGCTTTGAAGAAACACTTCAGAGTCGAGGGTTTGCCTGCAAGAGATACATTGAGATTCCAGTGTCATTATTGTACTGTCACAGCCCACTTGCCTTTTTTTAAATCACTTGCTTCTGAACAGGATAGTGTTCATACACTAGAACTCCAAAACATCTCTACACTTAACCACCTACTGTGGGACTGGAACTTCAGTCATGCATATTCTAAAATAATTATAACCATAAACTGTAGTATTCCAGTGTTTGCTTCAGTTAGCTAGAAAACCAATCATGCAAAGGCAAAAGAGAGAACATTTCTTTTTAAAATCAAATAGAATTTGGCAAGACTGCCTCTATCATTGGCAGTAATGTGATGCTGGTTCCTTTTTCCAGAAATAAGTTCTACCAAGCACTGACAACACAAACACTCACCTTGGGATGCCCGTGCAGTTCTTCGCTGTTGGAGAGGGTAGCATTGAAAGGCTCTGTGTACTGATTAGGTTCTTTCTTCATCTTTCTCTCTCTCTTTGCTGCCGTAACTCTGAAGAGGCAAAACTGCTGACAAAGTAAAGTTGCCACAAATACCCAGGTGCACCCCTTCATCTTGAAAAGGGAGGGGCCAAGTCAGGAAGGGCACTCTCCAAGCACAAAAACCTTCACCACCAATAATAGACACAGACTTCACTCTAACAATAATAAAAATTTAAAAGGTTAGAACTATTAAAGGTGATCTACCAGGCTATGCAATGTCTAACATGTAGCATGCTCTGATGCTCTGGTTGCTGGAGAGATCTCTGCTCAAGTAGGACACATGGAAATGGTATAGATAGACTTGTTTGAAAAATCTGGATTCACTCGAAGGAAGAGGTAAGTCCATTCAGCCTCTTGAAGCTTACATAAATACAAGAGGCCCTGCAAAGTCCTGCCACCCACCTTGAAGTGTCACTCCCCCCCCCTCAATAAGTCTTCAGACTCGTTTAAAATGCACTCAACTATGAAACCTAGAGAAGTCAAATTGCTCAGGGCAACAGTTGCTCAGGCTGGAGCTGACAACACAAACTCATTAGGGAGGTTTGTTCGGTTGTTCCTCTTCAACAGGAGATTTCACTTTCTGTCATTTGAAGCATTGTGTTCAGTTCAAAGCTGGCTTGAATACGTTCCATCCATTCTCTCTGGAATGATACTTCCCTTTCCTCAGTGACAAGTCCTCATCCTTTCCTTTCAAGATGCTGGGGAACTGTAATCCAAGGTTGCTACAGCCACTGCTCTTCTGAAGAGACTGAAAGCACCGCAGCTCAGCCAAGTGCTCAGCCCTCTAGGGAGAAAATAAAGGTCTCAGATCACAAAAGGTAAAACAGGGAGAAGCAAAGAACCTGAGGATGCACCTAGGTCCATTCAGAACACATGAAGTTTTCCCAAGCCTAGCTTCTCTCCCTCTTTAGCTGAGTTTATCTTCACTTTTCCTTAATGAGACGATGAGCAGTAAGTGCAGATGCCGCAAGCAGCTGTCAGGATGTAGAATCTTGTGTCTTTTTCATCGGAATCTCCCCTCACACTAGGCAAGATTTCAGGTACCTCTGACTGTAGATCACGCCTGATTCTTCTCGCTGCTCCTTTCCCCAGCTGCACACTGGCAAAATGCTCCTCAGCTTTTGCTTTACCTCAGCAAATAAGTACTTCTTTCCTGAATGAGTTTCCATCAACTTCAAGAAAGGGGAAAAAAAAAAAAAGAAGAAAAAAAGGAGGAGGGATCACATTCTAATGAGCTGTCAAGCCTATTCTCTTCACATTCCTATTAGACTCACTGATAAGTGGAGCTGGCCCGTGTGCCAGGCAGATTTAAATCAATGCCCATTCCCTGCTCCCTCCCCTCAGCCCGATTCTGTACCTCCCCTTCATTATCTCAGAGAAATCACCATTTTTCTGGGAAGTTTGTAGAACTGTACATGAGTGTGGTAGAGCTAAAAATATGTGGCTTGGAATATGCACTCAGCATCGCACCACACGTTGATACATCAGAACTCTTGCTTTACACTCCAGCGAGCCGTGTCCCATACGGCGTTTTCCTGTAGCTCTCATTAGAGGCTGGCTCGGGGGGGGCTCTCCCAGTCCTGTACAGGAGGGTGGGTTGTTTATTAAAAATAACAGAACACCAAAGGTTACATGCCTCTGACAGGCATTTCGTGAGGGAGATCCTGAAGTACTCGGACAGTCTGCAAATCTTTTGTCAGCTCCCCACCACCTAGAACAAATATTCCTATTCCTTCTACAAATACAGAGTGCGCTGCAAAAATTTCTCTGAGATAATACCATGAGAAAGTCCAAGAATGATAAAAGGTTGAAGACCGCATGATTTGAAGTCCCTTATGCAGCCAGGAAGCAAGAGGTTTTGCTTTAACAATCCCCTTACCACACCTTCTGTAATCCAAGTAACAATGCCAGCACAGTTCTTCACTGGACTTTAAAGACAGACAGGGTGGACCAGGAGCAGCAGCTCTATTATCTGTGGCTCAGGGAAACTGAGGCATGGACAATCTGAGTGCAAAATCAAGTAGAATACTTTTTAACAACATCTTCTGAGAGAAATGGAGTTAGGGAAAGAAGAGAGTGAGAGTAAGAAGGGAAGTTTCACAGAAGCTAAGTAGTTAACAGCCTATCACCCCTCCCCCAACTAGCTCACATTCCATCAAAACTACGTGGCAGACTTTATTTGTTAATAATATTTAACTTTCTTTGGCGCCTTCTCATACTTAAGCCTCTTTTTTCAGGTTAGTTGTAGACAAGCCATGAATTTGTAAAAGTGCACTTGATGACACATTAATAGGACAATCTGTCATATTGCAGCTAAACAGCTTGACAGATCCACACACCACGGCAAGAAATGACATTCGAGGCTGGAATGGGGCAAGCACTTCTTTGGTCTACTGGTGCAGGCTGCCTGCAACATCTCCTTTCCCATCCCAAGAGCCAAATCCCAAGACTATATCCTCAGATTTAGGGGAGATGAATCCTAACTACATTTGCAAGCACAAGGCAAAGTTACTTAAAGGTCCAGCAGGACAAACTGACTGTAGCTAACTCCCAACCGTACATTTTTCTCTATGCTGGGCTGAAATAAGTGTCAGCACAGATGCTGCCTCTCTTCCAACCTTCAGTTCAGCATTTGCATCACCTGTGGAGATCAGGCAAGAAACTTGTTGCTGTGCTGACAGCTGAGTTGCTGCAGTTCCAAAGCACCCAAGTCCTGCCAATGCATGAAGGACATTCAAGCCGTGCTTGCAAAGAACCCCAGGAACAGGCCAATGCTGCCCTTTGTAGCACAGCAAACCAAGGTCCTCAGAGGGACTGAAATGACTGACAGTTTCCCCACTGCAGCAATAACGGGAGCAGTCAAGAATGTAATGGTGTCAATTCTGCACATGGGATGTTCTGAAGTAGGAAAGATATGATAAGAAGCCATGTTCACATTTTGAAACCCTGTGCAAGAACCCAAATACGGTGCTTGCAAACACGGTAGGAAGCGTGTGTAAAGCTAGAGAGGAAACCAGACAGTCAGGCAAGAAACTTGTGGTTTGATCTTTCAATCTACTTAGGCAATTCACCTTTTACTCAAGATAGACCTCACCTAACTCCGCTAAGGATAACATCCAAAGGGCAGAAGGTCAAAAGCTAGGATTTTCCCAGAGGTGCCCATTGTAGGTATCTCGAACAACTCCTAAGCCCCGGTACAGAGACTGCGATTTTTTTAAGCCAATGCAGTAGAAGACCCGTTACCATTCAGTGATACGCACGCCCACCTCTGCTGCCCAGCAGATAAAGGTCTAGAGTACTCCCAGGATACATCCCTTCAGCTTAAACATCCTGTTTCCCAACACTAGTCCGATATCAACCCAAGCAGTGACAGCGTTAATACACCAAAGCTGTTAGAACAAACCCCAAGAGACAAAAGAGCAGCACCGGGAAGACACACCAAGAGCTTAGGGCCCTTTAGTTGCCTTCTGCACCATCCCCGCCTCATTTCAGAGCCTCTCCATCTCTGGCCACCTCTTCCCCACGACCCAGGCGGGATCGCTGCGCCATCTCCTGGCAAATCCCCAGAAACACCCAAATCCTGGGAAAAACGGGAAACCCTCGCTGCAAATGAGGCCGGGAGCTTCCTCTGGCATCTGGATCTTGAGTGACCGAGGTGGGACATAACATTGTTGGGGCAAAGATTTTACTGCTAATAAAAGGCTTCTACTAAACCCTAATAAACCATCTTAATTTGTTGCCCAGAAAAGTCTTTTCAATAGCTTTGAGTTTTCAATATCCCACCTTTTGCACGTGCATAGGCGATTTTTCCACTGAAAATGTGACTTTTCAGCTTTAAGAAGCAAAATTTGGCCTTTACAAAGAAGTCTATTGTCTTATACACTGTTTGTCTCCCTGTGACTGGGTTGCAATATGTGCCACCAATAGCAACCAATTATTAGCAGCAATTATTCAGACATTTAAAAAAAACCCTCCTTTCGAAGCACGGGGCTTAAGGTAATAATTCTAATGACAAATGAAGAGGTTGCTCTCCTGAAGACAGAGCAAATACCTCTCTGTAGAGGAACTGCATTACCAAACAAAAGATCTAGAAGTCACTCACTGCCTGTAACTCTTCCTGGAGGTGTTTCACCACGGGTGTCAGCGATACCAACCTGAAGAAAAAAAATAAGATGTGGAGGTGGGAGATGCAGTGTTGTCAGTTTCTGTTTTCTAGTCCATATATAACCAGCTGGATTTCTTCCCAGTGATTCGTTTCCCCCAGAACAGTCCCACAGAGAAGTACAGATTTTCTCATGAACGTTTATTATGAACAATCAACTTTACAACGCAGCCATTTCTACTCCTCAGTACATGCTTGAAGGTAACTTCCGTGACCTTGAAATCTTAGGGGGAGAAAAGTTATGACCACACATGAATCCAGGATTTAAAAAAAAAAATAAATAAAATCTGATTCAAGCTGCTGTAACAGTCTTACAGAAACTGATGGAACTGCAGCATGAAAGTGAAGGGCCAGACCTTTGTTCCGGTATCATCTCCAAGGGACAGCTTTTTGCTTTATCACCCTCAGTAACGCACTGCTTCAGGGCATGAGGATATTTTTGCCTGGCAAAGAAAGGTTTACTCCACCTAACAACTTTGGTAACAAAACGATCGGATACGGCATACTATTATAAATTATTTTTAAAAACACAAAACGGTAAAACCTACACAACAAGTGAGTAAGTCCTTCCGTTACCAAAGGCAAGGAGATGTATCAACATCAACTGTAAGTGCGAGGGTTCAGGTATTGCTCCAAGCTTTCAAAGGGCACCCAAAATGACTGTCAAGTCTTCCTCTGAACCCAGGGTACTGAAGAGAAACTGCAAATGCTTTGTTTTGGTTTTGAAACACAACCAATCCTCAGAAAAAAAAAAAAAAATTAAAAATGCAGCATGTCCAGGGTTTAACCAAAGGGGTTTTTTGTTACCAATTGTGGCACTTACTAAAAACAAGCAACCCACCTTCAAATGCTAAAAGCCAACTTCTTGTCACATAATAAAATGCCTTTTATTCAACATCTCCTGATTTTACGTCGGGGAAGTACACACCAGAAGAGACGCAAACACACCATGGCCAAGGTCTCCTTGCCTTTACCTTCATTTATGTGGACAACAGAACTTCCATAAAATAAACAACAGATAACCAACGATGAGCTTCTGCCTGGAGGCGATGTCATTGGTAATAAAAGGCATTGCAAGAGGACAAACATGTTTGAATGGTGCTAAGATCTATGAGACAACAGCCTCAGCTACAGGTCCGGATGCTTGGAGGAAAACCCATCAGTCCGACAAAGCCATCTTCAAAATCCTGTCACCACAGAAAGGACATGACACTGCCCCTTCCCTTCCAGCACCCCCCAGACCAACAGAGCATAATTGTTTCTAGATAGATAAAACCTGTGCTTCTCTTTTTACAAGAGCTGATTAAGCGCATAGAAGAGGTAAATTAAAAAATAGTTATAAATAAGATTTGAAAAAAACCACAAAATAAAATTAAAAATTTAAAGATTTATAAATACGTTTTAAAATCCAGCTTTTTCCACATTCCAGCCCCACACAGCCCAAGTCTCCTCCTTCCCTTCCCCACCTCAGTAAGAACTGCTTTAAGATTGTTTTAGTCTAGAGCTGTCCTGCTAGATTTGATAATTCCTACCTCCCTCAGAGAATTGGTCACATTTGATGCTCTAAGCTACGTGGCTCATGGGTTAGAAACTTTTTCTGCTTACAATTCAAGATACTAAGGAGAAGCAGAGAGAACAGATCTGAAGGGAAAAAGAAAACCATTTCTCAAACATTCTTAGATACATGAGGTATTATTTGGGCTCTTCACAATAAGACTACGCAGTGAGATGCAGTTTTGCACCCTGTGACCGCCTCTGACCATTGTACCATTAACAGGGAGCAGTTCTTCCCCAGGGAAGAGGCATCACTGTCAAGTACGAAAGGCACAGTAAGTTTGCCTCTGATGAGCATCTGGATAAAATCAAACAAGAGGAGGGGCAAAACCCAAGCAAACTGAGTTAATTTCAGTTAGACTTTTGAACTACGCTAAGAGCTTTAGTGTTCATCCACAGTCCTGTAGTGCCATGAACAAACATGGGTATTTCAGTCAATCATCTGAAGAGGAACATGGATGAACTTGTAAGCAAAAATCTTCTAGAAATCTCAGATTAATTAGAAGGGTTTGGGTTTTTTTGGGGTTTGGTGGTGTTTGTTGTTTTGTTTTTTTTTTTTAAGAGTTTATGCAAATCTTCAAGTGAGCAAGTTGAACTAATTTTAAGGGTTTATTTCAGCTAGCAACACTTCAGATTAATTCAGCTGACTCTGAAGAAGCTGGTTTGTTATTCACTCATTTGGGTTTTTTATCTTCACAAGGGCTATGGTTAATTCCTTTACCAAAGCCCAAGAAATCCAGAGCAGATTTTCTGAATACACGATCAACTCTCCATTGGTGTGTGCAGTTTTATTTTTTTTTCCAACAGCGGCACCTTGTGATCAAAATTAAGTGTTACAGCTTTTGAAGAGAACATCTCCCAAAATGGAAATCTGGAAGTGAACAAATCCAAACCAACACTGGGTACGGGGTTCCCCACTCAAGTCTGATTCCAATATTTTCACTCGATCATGATTCCTCAAGGCCCAGAACTGCACTTCTTGTAACCCAAATAAAACTGTGACAATTTAGACAACACACTGAACACGCGTGATGCTGTTTTCCCACTCATCTAATCACTATCGACTAGATATGCAAGGATGTTTATTCTATTTTAGAAAAGAAACCAGCTATCTTCTGTAGCATCAATGTTTGCATTGACCAAACCCTTACCAAATCCACATGAAACCTCTGCTTGAATCATTTCAACACCTGCAGACTCTTCCCTAAGGAAAGCAAGATGATATGCATCAATTGTGACATTTAAAAAATTGTCCAATGAAGTACAAAGCCATATTTTCGTAAGATTTTCAAATTTCAAATAACAGATGGAGAACTGCTATAAAAATCAAAGCACTAGAAATGTGAGCATCTCATCAATAATGCTTTGACTTGGTTGTGAGCCACTACCAGATAGTAGCGAGGACAAGAGGATCTGCGAGCAGAACTTCTTTTAGTTTTCTGACTAACCGAAACTACTCCATTTCCCAAACATAACCCATGAGCCAACCAACGTTTTACCTGCACCTCAGTAAAACAAATATTTATCCCAGTGTCAGAGTCAGACGCCCAAAGAGTCCCACTCATTCTGCAACTACCCCTAATTTGGTCTTGGATTTCTTTTATTACGCTCATTCTTGCGCTATGCTTCTCAGTACATACTTTACTGTGTAGGCAAAGGCTGCAAAACCAACTATAACAAACAAGTTCGCCAAAGCTCCGCCTAGAAGTCCATGGTTACGGTTGGCCTGCTGGAGACCTGGATGATTGGCAGGTGCCAATGGTACGTGCCCGTTGAGAAGGGCTATTCCGTTCTGCCCGTAGTGAGCTTCCCCATCAGGGACGACGTCTGGTAAAGGGAGGGATGGAGGTCTGTTACTGAGCTCCTCTTGTGCTTTCTGCTTCTGCTTTATCTCCTGGAGAAAGAGGAAAGAAAAGTGAAGCGCTGGAGGTGGCAAAGCTGTTGGGTGTTTTGAGAGGATTTCTGAACCCCAACAATTAGTTTACAGATCTACACAGAGAAGTTGAAGTGTGGGAGTCCACAGCTGGTCTGAGGACCCAGGGATGGACCTCAGCCTTGAGCAGATAATGATGTTTCCCTGAAAGAGCCTGGGAAGCCTTGAAGCTGAGGAGTCCCAGGGAGTGAAGGAGATAAGAGGCCTAACGAGCAAATTCCACAGAACAGCAACCTGGCAAGAAGTCAGCGGTCATAGTAGGAGGAAGAACAAGAACACCAACCAATAAACATGTGTAGGGAGAATGGACTGAGCTGTCCTACAATAACGAGAGCTTGAAGAACATGTGCTACCAATTAGAAGTTGTTGCTAGGTAAATGATGTGCACAATGTAACCAATAGTGGAACAGCTTGTACTGCGTGCTGTGCCAAAGAGATGATACAAGAGCGATGTTTTACTAAATAAACGGCTTTCACTTGGTCACATTGATCATGGCGAGATTGACCCAAGCTCCTGCATTGAAGAACTACAGAAACCCAGATTATTGCATGGATCAATTCCCTTACCTCCACCACTTCAGGGAAGAGCTCGCAGAAGACTTTATCTTTTAAATTAAATGCTAAGCTTTGCGCAGCGAGCTGTCGTTTCTGTGGAGGAAACCAATTATCAGCAGTTGCATAGAAACAAATTTGATATACTTTAATTCAACATCTGATCATTTCCCACAAGAGCGGTGCAAACCACTGGCCAACCAGTTTCTAACATTTAAAACTCCATACTTGTGAATATTATTCACTACAATGGACACTTCTAGACATCAGTTATATTCTCAAGTTTTCATTGGATTAGTATTCTGTACTAGCATGCTGCCTGGCAGACCCTTCAGGAGACGGAAGGAAGGAGAAAGCAAGTCCTAACCATACTGCTGACTAAACAGGATTTGAAGTTCTCTAAGAAATCCTCTCCCCATCCCCATACTACCTAAAACTGGCTTAATTCATGTGCTCGCCATCTGCAGTAGGCAACAACATATTCATTTCTGCGGTACCAAAATGCCAGCTGCTGCTGTTTTGACTCTGAGGTCACACTCAGCGTTCCCCAAGCCGAGCAACAGGACTTCCCAGCATCTGGATCTTACCGTGAACTCCGACGTCTCTATGCTGCCCAGTGTGGGGCCCTTTTCCACCATAAAACTAAGGAGGCCTGTCAAGATTGTCGAGACTGACCAAGCTGGATTCCAGGTATCCGGGTGGAAATCGGTGATTGAAAGACACAACCTTCAAAAGGTTAAGACAGGCAGCGTGGGTTGTTTTTCCCCTTTAAAATTATTACACATTATGCGTATTGCTAAAATGGTGTTCATTGCATGTTAGAAGAAAATCCTTACCTTGTATTACACTTAAACCTTCCGTTAGGTGTAATCATGTAAATACTAGGAGGTTTAAAAGGAAATTCTCTGGGGAATATTAGCTTCCCATGATAATAGCCACCTGTGTTACATAAAGAGATTAATTACTTATTTTGCACAAAGATGAAGTCCTAAGCCAAAACGGGCCAAATCAAACGCTTTACTTGTCGTCTCCTCCCGCTCACACTGAAGAAATTAAGCTCATCACCTTGTGCCTCTAAAACTCAGGAATAATAATTCCCACCTGCAGTAGATCTGCTTTGGAGGCAATTCTCTCACTTGCGTATTACAACCAGTACTTTCTGTTGTCAAGCCCATGATACATTAAAGGAAAACCAGCCAAAGCATGTTTAATACACAGAAATGGGCTGGTTTTCCCAGAACACAGCTAACTGCAAACACAACCCCATGAGGAATCCAATTTCAGAAAGCACTTTGTGAGAGGCTCGAGAAGACACCGTGAAATACGTGACTACAACAAATTCAGGCTTTTACGTTCCTCGCTGTCTCCAAAGAAATTCATAAAGAGAATACATGTCGCAGGTTACTGAGAACATTTCTGTGGTAATAAAATGGGATTTTCTGAAATTATCACTGACCATCACATACTATCTGAGTTACTTGCTCTGAGATCTTTAACAACTAAATAACAGGACATGATCTGTCTTCAGTTTAACCTAAATGTGGTTTTGTTTGAATCCTTGATAAGATAAATTGCTACTTCTGTTCCACAAGCTATCACACAAGCCACGGTCAGCTTTGCAACTGCACTAACAGTTTTTAGAGCTTTATTTTACCCATTCCAACAGGCAGGTAATTACTCAGACATGCCGATCACAACCCAAGTATATGCATGATTTTACTACATGCTTTTACCTTCATATGGAGTCATTTCGGGTCCCCGTACGACATAGTGCCTAAGACAAAGAAAGATGTTTAAACAGCGTGAAAGTCATCCCACAACCAGCCACCAATTTCTCTACAAAAATGAAGATCAACATCTCTTCGGCTAAAGTTTCACACTCCACCTCCCCAAACCAAGATTCTCATATAATCTGCAGGAGTGAGGGAGTCAGATTTGATCACCTGGCAAATCTTGTTCTCTCCACGAGTGAGTGAACAGTTCACTCTCATTCTTACCATTCAAGGATATTAGATGGGAGGGGCTCTGCACAGATATAAGGCACTGGATCTTTCTTAATTCGAAGGTAGTCTTGTTTAAGTCTCTGCGTTGCTGTCGTTGGTGCTCTCTTATTACTGTTGTTGCTCATCTAATTTTTAAAAAATACACATAGAAACATAATCTCAGTACAATCTTAACAGCGGCAGAGCTACTATACTTCACTGAACACAGCCAGATTTTTGCAAGATGTACTTTACAAAGTACATTTTAAAATATAAATTGAATTATCATAACTTAAGTGGCAAGAAACATGCAAAATCTTAATGAACACACTCCCAAGGGATTCTGTATACTGCCAAAATGGGAAAATACTCCTTCTAGAACACTGCTGTTTAAACCTCACAGAGAAGTGCTATCATGAAAATATGCTGCACTACAGAATCCACTCAAACCCCTAATAACCAGCCCCGTATTTAGGCTGAACACACATCACCATGACACTCTTTTAAAGGGCTCAGTCTTTTAGAGTAATTAATTACCCTATTCAGTTTGAGTATCTAATGCATAAATTTGCCCATGATTTAACTTTGTTTGCCGTTTCTACACATCCAGTTATTTGAAATAAATAATGAACAAAAAACCACAATAACCTTATTACTGACTTTGAGGTGAAGGATTTTAAGTTAAATCTGCTGCTTGCTTAAGAGTCAGTTGTATTTACAGATGGAAATTTCTGAGCCAGATTATTCTCTTCCAGATAAACAAAGACCACATCCAAAATGAGACAAGTCAGTGTGAAAAAAGGAAATTCCGTGCTGCTTACAAGACAAAGAAAGCATTAGCCCTTCCAACGCGCCTAGAGAACACAGGCCAATTAACAACAGCTACTTAACTCACTTTCCTGCAAGAAATTCAGCAAATCACTTAGGTTTATACTCAAGCCAGAACCAAAAGGAAAAAGATTTTACAAACAGCTTATACAAAGACAGAAGACCATGCTTGCATTTGATAAGTATGTTAGACGCTTATGGCCTTTTCTATTCCTTCGCTTCAAAGAGATAACCAAGTACAATTTATTAACGAAATAATATTTAAACCATGAGCAACAATTGAATGTGGTCAAATATTCAAACTCTACTCAAAATAAAGGCGTTTAACCTGGTTTTCGTCAGAATTACTGTAAACCGTTGTTTGAAACATACAGTATTTCTTCTTGAAGGAAGTCACACGTTTTTAAGTCACACCTCTTGAAACCATTAAATTAATGCTTTTTCTCTAAAGAAGTCATCTTTGACTTTAAAACACAGATTATACAGTATCTTTTTAATTTAAGGCAATTATGTGTTCTGAAGTCTTGCAATAGTGCCCCTTACCATGAACTGCAAAAATACACTGGAATATTTTAAAGCACTTAAATTACCGGGATTTTAACACTCCTCAAAGCCTTATCTGAAAGAACATTTGTATCTTAAACGCAGAAAACAAACGGTAACGTTGACAGAAGCTACCACCGCAAGCCCCTTTTCCCATCTGGGCAACACAATTCGCCAGAAGCAAGCAAAGCAGCAGCTCGCCGGGGTTTAGACAGCCAAGCAGCAGCACGACGCGCCCAAGGCCGGCTCCCAGCCCGACAGGGCGGATCCGGGAACTAACGCAAGGGCACCACAACTCCTGTGTTCCACCTGCCTTGTGGAATGAGAGCCAGCAGTCCTTCCTGCGGGGAAGTGGGACCCGGGCCCTGCCGGTGGCCGCTCCGTGCCTGAGGAGACGGGCAGCGAGTGCAAGAACCGGAGGAGGAGGAAGAGGACAACGAGGAAGCTCCCAGCCTACAGCGAGCCGGCTGCCCGGCACGCGTCCCAGCAGGCCGGGGAAGCGAGGGACGGAGGAAGGGGAGGCGAGGTAAGGGAGGGAGATGGCCACGCCAGGCCAGCCCGCCCCGCTCCTTGAGCTCCCTCATGGGCTACACCACCGGCCCAGGCCCCACTCACCTCTCCCTGCTAGAGCAGGCCCCTCCACCGCCGGGACACCCTACCTGCCTGCAGCCGGAGGCCAAGCGAGGGAGGAAAGGAGAGAGGAAGGGAGAAATGGAAGGAGAGCTACAACAAAAAGCGGGCAGAGCAGGGCCGCGACCCCGACTCCTCCCGCTGCGGCGCGACCGCGGCTCCCAGCCAAGATGGCGGCCCGGCGAGGCGGGGCCAACGCAGCGCTGGCGTCTCCTTCCGGGAAGGAGCCGCCCCCGGGTCAGCTGACTTCCGCTTCCGGTCAGCGCAATGGCGGCGCCGGGGGTGCCTCAGGGGGCCAGCACACCCCAGAACGGCTCCGCGGGGCCGCCCCGGCGTTGTGGAGGCAGCGGAGTGGGGGCAAGGGAGGCTTAACTCTCCTGGCGCTCTAGGGATCGGATGGCCCTTGTTCTGTGCTGCAGAGCCCCCGGGCTGCGGCCTCCGCGCCTTGCTGAGGCCTTCGCCGTGGATGAGGCAGGTTCCGAGCCCCTAGAAGGGGATTCTCAGGCCGCGCCGTCAGGACCGCCCTGTGTGAACCTTGTCAAGGCAGAAAATCAGCGGCGAGGAAATAAATAGTGGTAACAGAATTCCCGTGTGCTTTGATGCCTTCGTTCAGTTATGGCGACTTTACGGAAGATTATATTGGGGAGGGATCTCGGGGTTGTCAGATTTTTGCTTTCCTGAAAAAGAGTTGGTTGTGTGTGTTTTTTTGCTGTAAGTCTCCTGAATCTTTTATTCAAATTCCTAGCAGTCATAAAATTGATATATCCAAACTTCGTAGAAGAGACATAGAATGGTTTTGGTTGGAAGGGACCGTAAAGATCATCTCGTTCCACCCCCCTGCCATGGCAGGGACACGTCTCAGCAGACCAGGTTGCTCAAAGCCCCGTCCAACCTGGCCTTGAACACCTCCAGGGATGGAGCATCCACAGCCTCCCTGGGCAACCTGGGCCAGGGTCTCACCACCCTCAGAGTGAAGAATTTCCTCCTAATTTCCAATCTAACTCACCCCTCTTCCAGACTTATTTTCAGTCATTCAATACACTGCTGATATTTTTCATTCCGGTGTTGTCCAAAAACCAGATTTGTCACCTAGTGTGAATAAATCCAATTCTCACCCGCTCAGAGGCATTGCTTTTTTATTTCAGAGTTGCACAAGCCTGGGTACTTGGTGGTTTCCCATGGATCAAGCACACCACATGAAACTCACTGAGTTAGTAATTTCAAGCCCATTTTCTTTAGGATGACTGGTATAACATTGCTAGTTCCATACTTCCACTACTATGCATGCTCAGGAGAAGGGTCTTCACCCGGGCAAGGGGCTTTTTTGACCAACGGGTGTGATTTTTAGTCTTACAATGAAGCTTGTTTACTTCAGGGTAGCACTAACTGTTTAGCTGACAGGACAAAGTGACGGGCCTTTTCTAAGGATTTCTCCCTGGTCTTTATTGTCCGGGTGGTGCAAATCTGTGCTCTTTGGTGGTGGGAGTCCAGCCTGAGACTGAGTTTCAGGTGTACTGAGTCTGAACCCTGTGTATTTCGGGGCTTTCGAAATTTACAAGTCAGGAAATGTTTGTGAAAGGTTATTAATGCACTTTACATGTCCAAGATTGAATTTCTAAAAATATAAGGAAGAGCTTGCCTCCTGATTTATACATCTGGGTTCAGCGCTCTCAGTGCAGAGCACAGCGGCTGTGCTGCATTCATTAACTATTAGCACAAGTACTAAAGGGCAAGTGTACCCGTTGCTGGGCTAATAACCTTCCTTTATTGCCTCAGGTGAAACAAAAAGGCAGAAAATAAAATCATTTGAGTTGCCCGAAGAGTTTGCAACAGCGTTATAGAGGTGACTGCGATGAAGGCCAGATTTTTTTCTTGCTGTTCCAAAAGATGCAGGAGTCTTCATGTGAACACGAAGCCCGGGTCTCTTCTGTGCTGGAGCACTGCCCCGGTAGCCAACAGAGGGCAGCGGTGGCCCACGGAGGTGTGTCAGTCGCCAGAGCAGCACAGGCTGGTGTCCAGCCTCGCACTCCCCGCCGTGGGTTTGCGGAGGTCAATCAACAGCATGAAAGGAGAATTGAAAAAATTTAAACAGCCGTAACGTCAGCGCCTCTGGGCAAAACCCCTATTTGAAACCACCTGTACGCCTTACATTTCACTTTGTTCCTACAAAGCAGGGATTGTAAAACTCGTGTGCTCCCAGAATACCTCACTGGACAGCGTCTGTTCGGTTTCAGTGGCAGCGGCAGTTTTCCTTTGTGTCCTGAGCACCGAGGCAGGGGTGTCGGTGCCAAACGTCGGCGGTATTAGACCCCAGGAAGAGCTTCAGTTGTGCAGCAAACTGAGATGATGTTTGGACGCAGAACCCCGCTGAGAGATGTGGCAATCTTTGTAACCTGAGCTTCAAATATGGACAAAAAATATTTTTCTAGAATTAGGAAAGTGACAGAGGTTTTGGAAATACAATAAAGCCAATCTGAAATCATGAAGAGAGAAACTAACCAAGCAAAAATATTTTCCGTTTGCTGAGGAGTGTAAATAGTTTCATTTCATGGTAGTTCCATTTCAAATGTCTGATATTTTCCATTATTACCTCAGGCTTCCATCACAATAACAGGCTCTTTCATACACAGAGTGTTCCCATGTCCCACCTGCGGCCACATCAAAACTTTGTGAATTTATTAAACCATATCATTTTCTTTGAACTGTTTTGACTTTGGTGCCATGAAAAGCTTTGAGGAAAAATGGTTTATTTCAAAAAAGAAGCAATATTGATCTGTTTTGTTTTAATCTCTTACGCTCACTCACTGATATCTAAACTTAGCTTACTCTTCACAAGTGCTTGAAGGTTTTGCAGAACAGAAGGAACTCTTTGTTATAAATTATTATTATACTTCAGGATTTCAAGCACTGTATAAATACAAGGTATTATTAGCATGCCATATTAGCCTACATGTATTTCACCTAATAAATTCCCCCTGGCAGCTCATGTGCTGTAATACATACTTAGTTTTACACCCTTTCACCTGAGGACAATTACCTTTTTTTTTTTTTGCCCCAGCCACACCATTTCGTCTTATTTTTTGTGTTTACGTTGCAATTCCTACTATGTCACCTCAGCCTAGAAACGTGAGGAACATGAACCTGGAGACTGTAATGAAGGCCCCAGAATGCTGAAGGGGTTCCAGAGCTCCTCGCTACACCTCTGTCATTCTCCCTAATGTTCCCCAACCCCAAAGTATTTCATGCCTCAGTGTGTTGTCATTAACATTCCATTCATCTCTCTGGTGTGTTATTCTCGACACTAATGATAGCATACGATGAGACCTCTCTCCGAGTAGTTTCTTTCTTCTCAGTTGTTTTTGAACATGCAAATGAATCACGCTATAGAATTTCCTCTCTCTGTAAAATATCTTTGGTCTACTGCTACCATGTCTTGAAGGTATATTTTAAACCTGGGCTTGGGAAGTCACTAGGAGTTCCAGATTATGTTCTTCAGTCACTAAGTGCATCAAGTAAATAAGTACATACAGCTAAATTAGCTTGGGAAGCGATTAACTCCAGGACAGAGACAAGTGAGACACTTCACTGTCTCGTAAAGGTTGGAGTTAGTTTTTTTAATTTGACACGAGCCCCTCAGCAGGATCACATGGGTGGTTACAGGACTTGAAAACATCTTGATGTCCTTCTGAACACACACCTTTCGTATTATTTTTAAAAATACGTAGCTGCCTGACTTTCGCACCTCAGAAAATTTTCCTTTAGTTGTAATCGTAAGAAAAGCATTGCAATGTTTCGGGACAGATACAAATAACACAGAATTTGTTCTATTCATTCTATTTGTAGGTGCCTTTGGGTAAGTCCTTTGCTTCAGTTTCTCCTTCAAATGGAAGTTGTCCTTCAAGCACAGCTCCACACGTGCTGTCAAATGAGTATTTTTGAGGCTGACCTTGGTGGATGAAGAAATAATTTGAGAAAGAAAATGCACCCTGAGGAATATAGTGAGGGTTAATTAGTCTGCACATGTACTCAAATGTAATCTTGCCCAGTTAATGTGGCAATGCTGTGGCTCCTGAGCATCGCTGTTGAGATTGTTGAGAAGGCCAGAGAACGCTTGGAAGAACAGCCATGCCTCAAGGCTGCTCAGAACTGAGGGTGCTGAGGACGTGGAAAGTTCTTGTATGCTAGACAGACATTTGATATATCCTTGGGGAAGCAATTTCCCCAAGTCCTGTTACCAACAGCCATGTTCCAGCAGGATCAGGAGAGGAGCTCCTCTCAGACGTACTAAATGGGTAGGTTTTTTTTTTTATTTACCTCATGGGTTGACCATCATACCCATTGCTGCTTCAGATAACCAAGATAGGTCTCTCAGCTTAAGTAGTAAAAAAAAAAAAAAGAGGAACCTTTACTTCTGTCCTGAGTACAGAGAACTACCTGCTAGGCTCTTCACTTGGTTTTCAGTCTCTAAACGCTGTGGAATTGGAAGATCAGTCATATATAATGCGCTCTTTTACTTTACGTGTCCATATCATGTGTTCCCTGAGATATATCATAGTGAGACTACTGATCTACATGCTTTGTTTGCTGTCTAAAGCCCCTGCTGACGGGCACCATGTAAACATTTGGGATGTACAAAGGCAGAATTCGCTAGCTGTGAAGAATTTACTGCCCACAAGCACAAGATGCACTGAAGAAATCATTACCCAGTGAAAAAATGCAGGAGTGTCATGTGGTCTCTCATGCCTGGCTACCTCCTGGAACAGAACAGAAGGTGCTGGGCACATCCTGCCTGGCCACTTGCTCCATTACTAAAGATACAACCGAGATTCAGAGCAAGCAAAGCCACAGGAATCAGTGAAGGAGGCAGCTAAGGAGTGTCACACCCAAGCAGGAGAGACGTGGGTGGAGATTACCAAGCACAGTAAAGCTGAGGGTGGAGTTGGACTGAGGGGCAAGAAGCTTGGATGGAACACAGAAGGAGAGAACAAATGGGGAAAACCTGTTCAAGAGCCTCAGACCAAAGAGAACAGCGGCAACCTCAATCTGAACAGGCTGGAAGAGGTCAGTCAGGCATGGGGCTGACCCTTTGCAAAGCCCTGGGGAAGGAAAGACTGAATCTTTAGGATGTCGTCAAGGAAGAAGTAGAAGCTGAACAATCACCTTGAAAAATTCATCCCATGAGTAACTAGTGAATTAGCTCAGGAAGCCATACAAACATCTTCTTTTATTGAGCATGGGAACACCATTTATTAGCATGGCTGTTGCCAGTGTTCGCCAAAGACGAGGCGCAGTTGCAAGGAGCTCAAGGGGGCTGATGGAGCCATTTTTCATGTACGTTAGATCAAATGTGTGTTCCCGACACTGGTATCCGAAAGGCCTTCACTAGGATTTTGGTTTTGTACTGAGATTAAACACTAATAAATGTGGCTGAACTGCATTTTGTGGCTGTTTCTTCATTTGGGGGGAATGCAAAACTTTTATGAGGATTTTTTTTTTTCCTCTTTTTTTGAGAGGGGCTTTCAATAAAAGAAATTTGGAATTCTGAACCTTATTAAAGGCAGGATATTTGCTATTCGACCCACAGTGAATCTCCATCACTGATACCTGAACGTGCTGCAATTGTAACTCCCTGTGTGCAGGTGAGAACGGTGACACCAAGAAACTAAATCACTGTCCCAGGGTCATGTTTGTAACAGAGCACTAACTGACCATGTTCTCCACTGCCTGAGCTTGCGTTCAAACAAAGAGATATTCTTGACCAATAATCCTCCAGAGATCTCTTTAGAAGAGTACAGGACATTTATGCTAATGTCTTGGCCAGATTTAATTCAAGTAATTATATCCTGCCTTCCTGAATTCCCTGCCAATTTCAAGTGCACATGAGATGCATCACTTCCAGGTCTAAACTATGAGCAATGTCACCTGCATCCAAACATCTCGCTGCATTCCCACCTAAAAGTAGTTCCGTTGCATCGGTGGATGAAACAATGTAGGGATTTTTTTGTTGCGGTTTTCTCGTAAAGCACTGCTCAGTTGGCTCTCTTAATCTTTGGCCAAAATGCAATTTAGAGGTATTGTGTATTTGCTTGTTTTTCTTATTTTTGTTCAGTTTTGGCCTTCTGAGGGGTTATATTGCTTTAACTACCAAACTGGCTTTTATTGAGTAACTTTCCTTTGGTGAATGATTTGCCACTATAGTGCAAGTTTGTTTCGTAGTATTACAAAATTATACTATTATCTAGAAGTACTATATTATTTTGTAGAATCCCCCAAACCCTTTGATTCCCTAAGAAACTGATCCTTTTTTCTTTTTTTTTTTTTTTAATGGAAGGTGGTAACTTGTTCATAGTCCACATGGGTGATTATCTTGAGTTTCAGATAAGGGCTTTGATGGTTCCTGAGTCTCACTGATTCATTGTTGATCATGAGGAAACCATGCCATTGTTTTGAAGCTCCATTTTTCTTCTTACATAAAGAAAGGACAATATTATTTATCTAGCTTTACTGGAAGCATGCACGCTTAATCACTTGGTGAGTATTACCTATTTTGAGTTCTCTGGACTAAAGGTTCCACATCAGCAAGTGCCAAACATGAATCATAATCTTAATTTTCCATAATCACTGCCGTTATCATCATGATCAATGTTGTTCATTTGTAGGCCAGATTAATACTTCCAGGCATCATCTTTTTTGTGATTTACTTCATTTTCTACTGTCTGAACTGGAGGGGCAGCAGACAATCAGACAGCCTTAGGTGACCTAAATAAAATGACCAGCAATTTAACCTAAGCACCAATAAATCCCTGATAAACTTGCTTAAACCAGAGCTTTTTTTTCCCCTTTGATTTCCTCTCCTGCCTGGCTAAGATCAGGCGTGACCTCCTTTATGATGATTGACAAGGAGATAGTATTACTTAAAAAATAATTCTGGCAGGTTTCTGAGTCAGAAAGGGGAAAGGTCAAGTCCTCTTCCTTACTTATTCCACAGGTACTAGGTAGGGAGCTCCATCCCCAGCATCCAGTTCCCATTTACCTCTCCATCTTGTGTTTCCCCAACGATAATTGGTGCACAGCCATCAGTGGCCATAAGTGGCCTTCTAATGACATCACCTGAAGATGCAAAGACAAATAGTATGACATACCAGTTTCTCCTCACTGTTCACCACTTTCACTCGGAGCCTTTCATTGCTTCCGTATTCTCCTCTTTAGTGTTCGATGTCGGTGTGATTACCTTGCTCTTTATATCCAAGGTACAGCATGCCTGGTATTAGAACCTTATTAAGCTATTACCTCTCAAGACGGACGTATGCCTTCCAAAGCCATTATAATGGCTGTGGTTTCATGACTGCTGAACTTCCTCCAACACCAGGTAATCTCTACACACAGCTCTGTAGATAATCATTCTTTGCAGAGATCATCTGCAATTTCATAGCAAGTTTTTGTGACAAAATATTTTTTTTTTCTTAGTTGCTTATAATATTAATTTAGTCCTACAGGGAGGTCTTGGCTGAGCTGACCAGTAGTTTGTTTTCCAAACTACTGGAAGCCAAACTCACTGAATGGGCTGCTTTGGTAATTCTTTGGTAAATATGCCTCTGCCTTGGCCTAGAGGAATTGTCTCCAGTGCTGAAGGGAAGAATTGAGCCTTTCAATGATAAAATGTTTCTTTTCTAGAATTTACTAAGCAACACAGAATACCTGCTAAACTTAGCCTGAGCTACAAGTCCTTACTCTCTCACTCTGCCTCCTGATCTGTGTTTTCCTTTACGCCCACAGGGAGAAACGGGCAGGCACTGAACACCACCAGTGATGGAACGGTGTTCCACAGACAGTTCCACATCACAGACAGTGATGGAACAGAAGATGCACAGGCATCTTCTACAGCTGGATTCTGATCAGTTCAGGTGGAGATGAACAGCTCACTTATCGATGAGAGCTTTTGGAGAATTGCAGCCTTGCAGGAAGACATATCTTTGAGGAGGAGGAGGGAAGTATTTTGGAACTATTGGTACAAATAATGCTCGGATTTTATGCCTGTCAGCACAGTCTCTGGGCAACTTAATGCCAAATACATGCCAGACAGATAATGAGAAGTAAGAGCAAGGCAGCACAACTTCCTATGGCACCCAGAAAAACAGAACGATGTTCCAGCTCACAGTATACACTGAATATCCACGACAGTGTGTCCTAGAGAGTCATCTCCTGAGGGGTGCTCAGGGCGTATTGTGAAGTCTGTGACAGATCAAAGCTAATCTGCTTTTGTTCATTGCAAGACCAAAAAACCCAATCTTACCCTCTTTGTGGCTCGGCTAGTGTTTAGTCTTTAGTACACAGATATGTATAGGATTATTTGACAAAGAACTAACCCAGCTGCTGCGGCAAAGCAGGGCGTGGGGTAGCAGGGAAAGCCTTGAGCAGAGTTTCACAGGTAATTGCTGCTGATCTATCAAGTCAAAGTCAATGTTCAGGTTTTTAGTGGAACAGAATATGAAGCTGATGTTTGCTGCCAAAACCTGCTGGGAGACTCCAGCCAAAAATGCCAGGGATAATGAGGAAAACCAGGGTACTTTGTTAAGATACTTTACAAAGTTAAGTAATACAAATAGTGTTACTTGCATTGAAGACCTAACTGCTAGTCCTCCTGTGGCAAGTGAATGCGTTCTCCCAGACCAGAGAGAGAATTTCAGAAAAAATATCCAGTAAAGGATGTGAGCCCTTGCAATCTACGTTTGCTTCTGGAGGTGTGTTAAATGGCCTGCATGGCAAATGCAAATTACAGGTAATCTTGATGTGGAGACCTCTTTATGACAAATAGAAGTGAAAATAATCTCAAGATCTTATCCTCTCATGCTGATGAAGTGAGAAGAAAGTCTATTATATGAAGCAATGGGCATTGCAAGGAGCTCATCAGATGAGCCTGAAAGCTAAAGGCTGAAGTACATGGATGTTGGCAGCACCCTTTGCACGTTGTTGCAAAGTATCTACAGGATTGTTAAATGCACAGAGAGTTCTGTCATCTGTTTGTCTGGTAGGGGAGTAACTACTGAGCATCTTAAAATATCAGATCAGATCTAGGAATCTCTCTTAAAAACATATTTTTAAAAACTGTAGCATGACTCCAACCCGTCCTGTTGCAATTAACAGGCAAGTATCAAAGCAGTAGTCATCATCATGCTTACATGGCAGCTTACATCACCAAAGCTTTATACAAACACCAATTAACCCTCTCAACAATGCTGCAAAGTGTCATTATGTCTGTTTCAGAGATGAAGCAACAGAGACAGAGAGAGGCAGAAAGCTTTGCCCAAGACTGCACAGCAAGAGAAGAGAAAAGTCCAACAATTGAAGGCTTTGGTTGTTTTTTTCAGATGTGCTAGAGATAAGACAAAATCTCCTTGGCAAGCTGGGACCCTCCATCAAAGAGCACGTTGACTATGAATACGTGGTTGTGAAGTTGCAGATCTCTGTCTTTGTTTGGGCTTTAGATGGTGCAAATGGGGTGAACTCAGTGAGAAAACATCACTAGGCCAGTTCAGCTCCTCTTGGTTACAAACTGTTCCTGATGTAAATTTTGGGGGTTGCTTGGGGAATTCTGCGAAGGGTTCCTGTTAGCGCTGAGCAGACAGGTCAGGTCAGGAATATTTGTGCCGTTCAGGTGGACTAAATACTCTACGTTACTCACAACAAGGTATGGTCGTGGAAGTCACAAGGCTACTCTGATTGGCTAGTAAAGCTTTTCCAGGCACCAAAAAAATGAAAAACAAGTGATTAATAGCGAATCTTAGGGCTTACTGGCCAAGTGCAGTGTTTTCCATGTGAATAAACACACACCAAACATCAGAGCAAACAGGCCCAGAGCAGGGGGACATTCGTGAGCCTCCCAGATAACCTTCTGCAAGTCTGAATTAATCCAAACCAAGTCATCAATGCAATCTTTACATCGGCCTGGCATTATGGCTCGCCTTCAGCATCATTTCTAAGTTACTAAATTACCTTTTTCCAGTCAGATCTTCTTTTCTGCCACGAAGCTTCCCTGAGGGTTTACCTGCATCCAGAGGATTGTTACTATGCTTTTTTAAAGTTTTCAGCACTGCTAGCCTGTGTAGAGCTGCTTGTGTGTTTGGGGCACTGGGGCTGTGACTTTGCAATTGCTCACTCAAGCCTGGGTAGAGATTTTCTATGAGAAGGTGAAGGGATGCTTCAGAGGCTGCTGGTGGAAAACCTAGCATTGCATCTGAATTAACCCAAAAAGCATCCATCGAAAGAAGTATGACAGCTGACACAGCCACTTCTGTAATAGCTAGTTTCAGTTACTGATTTGCTAATGACTGTTTTGCCCTTGCGCAGTATGTTCCCGGTTTCTTCATTCCCCTCCTTCCTAGCTGCCATACCGTCGGACCTCTTCCTTTTGTTGACATCTGTTCTAGTTCCCAATAGCAAAGCCTAAAGTAACTGGATTGATTAACCCCGGTGAATTACTACCAAGCGTTGCGTTGCAATCTCTCCTGGGTACCAAGAGGAGCAGGGATCGCCAGGGGAGACCTGCTTGGCTAGTGCCAGAAGACAGGAGCCAGAAGTGCTGTCCACCACTTTCTCCAGGAGCCTGGACAACTGCGTGGGGAGATTTGGGCTTCATTTATGATGGAGCTATGGTACCTGTGGTTCCAGCATGGTTGCATCTTGCACATCCACTGAAAAAGAAGCTTTTACTGATGTTCTCCAACCTCTGCCAGTCCTAATTGCATCAGCATTCTTACAGGTACTGCGTCTGAGCTGGAGTAGGATAGCAAAAAAAAAATCCACTAGCAAGCAGGATTTCACCATCTTTGAGGGGCTGACAGGTCGGAACAGGTGGAACAGCACCTGTAAAGGCCTGTGACTAAAGAAACAAGAACAGAGAACAGGAAGAGAAACAAAAAGCAGGTGTTATCCCAGGGGGATGACAGGAGCAGCTAAAGACATCTTACTCAGAGAGGTGAGTGAGCGGAAATGAATGCTTGGTCATACTGGGAGCAAGCAGGATTTTGCTACTGAGGCTGCTTTTTTAACCCTATGCGCCTCTGGTGGAGGCTTAATGAAAAGCAGGGGTTACATGGGGCCTCTTCACAACAAGGGGTGTCATTACGGAATATTTAAATGGCCGGTGACTAACAGAATATGCGTGCGCTCCTTGGTGTGATTTTGGGGGTTCCTAAGGATGGGCCAGCTTGCTTTAGCCTTGCTAACTCAGGCGCTGCTGGTGATAAAACCACAGCACGAGGGAGCTCAGCACCAGTTACGGACTGTTTACCTGCTTCCTTGAGCAGGTTTGGCAGCCTTGGCAGCATTTGAAGCTGCTCTGGCTAGATGAAACCAGTGCAAAAGGGACGCCGAAATACACCAATGCTATCCTATTTCTGCAGGCATAGCTCACTGTGGTTTCAAGATGTAGAACCCCTCAGCCGTAGCTCACAGCATCACAGAAGCAAAGCGATGAATATTGGGATTCCCAGAAGAAATTTTGGTGGACAGAGCTTCAACACACAGATTCCAGGAGATGAGGAAAACACCTAAAACTCAGAGTCAGTTCAGGAACATTTGGGGCAGGATCAAAAGGAGACATTAAGCAATGTTTGGAAGCTCTCCAGAGCAGGGACTGCCTTTGGTCTGCCTCCTGTGTAGGACCGAACAAGCTGACAGCCCTTCCATGACACGTCTGAGTACTGCTCCTTTCTCCAGTATGACAGCAGAGAAACAATTTTATGTTCTGCTTTGAAAAGACGACAAAGTGGTTCTGGCTAGTAAGAACTGGTGGCAAATACAGGAGGCAGAGCCTGATGCATGCCAGTTCAAGTCCTGATACAGCACAGCCAACAACTGCAAGGAGGCAAGACTGGGAGTTTCCTTTCTCTATGGTTGCCCACAGACGTTTGTGGGAGGAGGAATAGACTGGCTCATCCAGTGGCCGTGAAGAAAGCGCCGTGAGGGAGTTTCCACAAAACCAGAGGAGACAAGTCACACTGATTTCAGAGAGAGGAAAACTGGGTTGGTTTGTGCTGTGTCCTGTGTCATGAGAGAAAATGTGGGAAGATGGTTTGCCAGAGTAACCTGGAGCATTCCAGGAGAATAAACGCCATTCATGCAGGAACAAGTGACGTGAGTAAAGCAAGATTTGCTAAAAATCACGATTAAACTGTAGATCTGCAGATGCTTCTGAAGGCAGGAGGGTACAGGACCTGGTCTGCGTCCCTTCCCCTGCTAGGGGAAATGGATGCCAAAGGCTGCTTTTCTCAGCTCACCAGCTGAAGAACAAAACAGAGAAAAAAGTGGGGAATCTCCAGAAGATGCAGGTGACTTGAGGAGTAATAGAAAGTAATGAAACACTGAAGTGTGAGAGAGCGTGATATGAAACAAATGCAACACGGGAGAAAGTGAATAACTGAAGGGCAGTTTGCGTGGTTAGTGAGCAGCAAATGACAGTGAAGTTTACAGTGTGGTGTGGCAGCAGGAAAGCTGGTAGAAGGGGGGGGATTTGATGTGTCATTTCAGTTTGCTTATGTGTTTTAGGCCTCTCAGCAGAAGCAATTTTGAACCAACTAGGAAAAAGTCTTCATGAATGAGTGTTCTTTCTTGTTGCTGTGTAAGCCAAAAAGCATATGATTTATGTAAATAGGAAAAGCACTCTCATCTGTCTGGTCAGACTTATGGCACTGCAATTTGGTGTTCTCACAAGAAGTCCAGACACTCTGGCACTGCTTGTTTGGGATAAAATATTAATATTTGAGCTCTAGAGGACTGGGCAGTCACAGCAAGAGGGACTAGCTAGAAATCACCCCAAAGCTGCTCCAGTGAATCTCTGATTCTTTCACTCCGTCCTGTAACAAGAGCAAGTGTAATAAGGGGCAAGAACACCACATGTTCCTACATGCTGAACATTGTGCTGCTCATCCACTCAGGGTCTAATAATAAAGTCAGTGTTACGAGAGAGGTTTGCTCTATAGAGAGCAGAGCTTTTTACACGTGCACCAGCTGTGAGGAAATATTCAAGGATTAAAAAAAAAATTGTCTCATAGATTTCCTCAAGTGCCTGAATCCATTCCACAAGGAGTGGAATGTTACTCAGTTACTCACTGAGTAACTCTCTTGCCCATGTGGAGTAGCTGGAGTCCCTTCTCTCTGCCTGCAGGAGACTCTCTGCGCCTCTCTGCTGTTACTCTGCGCTGGTGCTGATACTAAGACAGGCACATATTCAAAAGCACGTTTGCACAGCCTAATTTTCACTTCTGTTTCAGCAGTCTTTCAAATCGGTGAGACCTGTATTATCGTCCACCCTGAGCATGCACAATAACCAATGCTGGTCAAGAGGGGAGTTTGCACAGCTCCTTTAATACGTGGCAGCAATGTAAAAGCTTAAAAGCAAATCACCAAAATTCCTTTGTTTGCCTGTACTTTGTCAACTAGATTGGGTGTGATCCCATTAATCTCAACTGGGGGACAAGTTGCAATCCAGGGAAAGGGATTTGAAAATTTACACCGTGGGAAGCATCCTTTTGTGTAAAGTGTAACATGTCCAGAGGGTGTATTCGACCACTGACATTTGCTGCTGCTATGTGGGGCATGCAATACACTTACTCTTTCCCTCCGTTACAAGGACTCCGTGCACTAATAAACATTTTCTGCCGCCCTGAAAATAATTATAGCATAACCTCTTCGCAGCCTTCAAGAACTTTCTCATTAACGTTATCTCCATAATCTGTTTCTGTAGTTTGAAAGAAACACCGACTTACTTTTTAACCAGCGAAAGAGTTCTCTTCCCCTCTCCTCCCCGTTCAGGATACAGGATGGCAGACGAGCGGGTGCAAACAGAAACGGGCTCTTGCTTGAGGGACAGCGGTGTCTGTCTGTCCAGGTCTTCTCCATTTCCTGCAGGAAAAATTCATGGCTGGCTCAGAAGGGATTGTTCTGATGTGTTGCCAGAGAATCTCCACACTGAGGCCTGCAGCCATAGTGAAGCAACAGAATTTTGTCTTGTGTATGTTCATTGTGCAATAATTTCATTGTCAAGGATTTATTGTTGCCATTTTCTCTTGCACAATATAAAATGAAGAAAGGGTGGGGGACAAATAAATGGATGTGACAGATTTAGGTTTTCAGTGTTCTGAGATTTTTATCACTATTTAGCTACTTCATTGACAAGTGGCTGGGCTGTAGCTGTTCATTCAAGATCCAACTGGATTTTTTTAATGAAAACTTTAATTTTTACACTCCAGAATACTAATATTTTTTGAAATTTGAAACATTTTCCAAGGATTTTTGTGATGTTTACTTTTAATGAAGGCAAAGAGGGGTAAAGCATTAACGGTAGCTAGGATTCACATCTTTTAGAACAATAACTTTAAAATTTGAGATGAATATGGTGCTACTTCTGTTTTTTTAAAATGAAATCCAGCACAAAACCTTTGTTAAAAATATAAGCAGGACTGTAACCTGTCAAAATCAGAAGAGCACGTTTCCTTCTCTCTTTGCCCTTTCTCCCTTCTTTGTGAATTCAAATTCACAAGAAATTTCAATTGTCTTTGCAAATGACAGTACTTTGAAAATTTGAATGTAACAGAAATTCCAGGTCCAGGCAATTTTACAAGGCAAGCAGGAGCTCTGAACATTATCCATATCCAGAATATTCATATTTTCAGAGAACAAGCTTCTTACAACACCATTGTGGAGCTGTTTTCCAGCTAGGCTGTTGTCAGTTCTAATTATGCAAGCAATCTGGGGTGATTGTGTTTTTAGCAGTCCCCGAATTCTGAATCTGCTTCTGCATCACTTATGCAGACTTTTGCAAGCCTTAGCTAAGCAGTATTACAAAACCAGGGTGTTCTGGTTTAAATTGAGTACGACAGTTGATTTAGCCTGTTCAAGTCTTGACATCTGCAGATTCAAAATTCTGAATGAGTACGGGGAAGCACACTACGGATGAGCAATATTCTTGGAGAAGCAGGAAGAAATCCGCTGCCACGTGTGCCTTAGACTGAGTAGCTGATGGTTTTAGATTACACTGAGGTATGCAATTCCTCAAGCACACCTTTGGAAACCTTAATGGCTTCAATTACTGGTGATCATGTAAGCCTCCGGAATCCATGAAAAGGAGGCAGAAAGCCAGTTCCTTGATGGGAAAGTTCAGAGTGGGAAAAACCTTACAGGATCCATGGTTACTTCCCTAGGTATTTGTAGAAATTATGCTTAAAAGGCTTTTCTGGCCATTGAAAAAGAAATATTAACACACCACCACCACCACTCAAACCAACTTTAACTCAAGCATAACCTTGATGTTAACTTGTTTGTCCAGTTCATTCACTTCCTATTATTCCCTGGATCATGCTTTGAATAATTTGCATGATCTGTTTAAGTCCTGCCCCTTTTGATGTCATCAATTTGATCCATATAGGCTGGACAGCTCCCAGTGTATCTTCAGTTAGAAAAGGAAATCTGAAAGCTTTGGACCGAGACTTGCCGTCTGTTCAGGACAAAGCCGAAGGCTGAGTTTAGTGGCTACTCTAGACGCTCAGAGGTAGAGTTTCTGCCAAGGTACAGTGGGGTGTTTTGGGATGTGGTCTCAGTTGTTTTCTTGTGTATTTCTGTGTGTACGCGTGACTGATAGGTAGATATAGACACTTATGCACATGGTTAAATAATTGACTATGTGACATTCACGTGTGCTTAGGATGTGTTGAGCCTCGATTTGCTGTGATAGTAGGTGAACATAGACTCGTTTGCCACTGCTGTGTAATTTCCACTGACTTTCTTATATCCTGCAGCCTCTCTCCAGGTGCTTCCCACAGACAAGACAGGCAACTGGTCACTGTTGCTGTTACATGTTAAGTCCCTGAGAGCAATTGCTATGTTAAATAAATTAGTGGTATGCTGATCTGGGAAACCAGCGGAGAGAGGATGTTCCCTTCCCTGTACACGTGTGTTTTGAAAGATTCCCTCTGGGTTTGTTTTGCTTTGGTTTTTTTTCAGTATCATATGCTTTTTCATTCTAGTTATTTTAAGAATGCAGATTCAAATGGTATGAACTAGCCCTAGCCTTAAAGCCCAGTCAGAATGTCAGAAAACTGCAGATTGTCTCTGAAAGCCATGGTTTGAATGTTTACAGGTGGGTTTTTCTTAGATTTAAAATGATGCACAGGAAAAGTGTGTTTAGTAGATTTGATTTAGCATTCACTTTTGATAACTATTACCTTCTATTCTGTTTCCTCATTAGAGCAATGCTGGCTGGTGTAACTAACTAGTGATAAATTAAATTTTCCTGGTTTGATCTCACTCAATTTTCATTTCCATCTTAAAATAGCGTGAATATTTAGGGACTTATTCCATATATTTCTTAATAAAAGAAAAAAGCCTGCAGAGTACGTTATCTAAATCAAATGAGAAGGAAAGATCTGAATAAGATAAAGGCTGAACATACAATTTAGCATAAGAGTTTAATCTGAAAAACATGTAACAATAGGGGGTAGCAAGACTACTGTGGGTTTGTTTCTGGAGTTTGCCCCAGATAGTCCTTTCTGACTGAAGAAGCACTTCAGATGTAAGCCTCCAGCTCCAAGGCTGGCTGATAAAGTTTATAACCAGTGGTTCCCAGTACCACGGCTCTGTGTAGTTTGTGTGTAACAGTTAACTGCAGAAAAGCGGTGTTCCCTTGTAGCAAGAGTGGAATTGCTCATTTCCCACTTCAGTTTTTTATCATGCATGTTTTTCTTTTACTTGTTCATGCCTTTTTTTTTAATACCTCACTTTTCTTGGGCCTCTTGTACTTTTCCAATAGCAAGTATAGGTAAGAAATTTGAAAAACCATTTGTCATGTTTAATTCTAAAAGTCTAAAGGAGGTGAGTGTGGCTTTGGGTTAATTTTGTATGATGATTAAATACCATCTTAGAAAATAGAGATATGGTCTGTGTCAAGGTCTTTAGGGAAAATAACTTGTGATAAACTGGGTTTTCTTGTCAGATAACACACTTTTGTGGGCTATTTTAAAGCTAATCTGGGATAGAGCTTTTGGGATGCTCTTCACTGTTGAATTATTCCTGATCTTTCTGACATGAACAGATACACTGAAGAAACTGTCTTAGGAGCTTGGAATGCTAGGAAATCATTTCATATGAAATGTCCTATTCCAAAGACCTTTGAAATAAAGCAGTGTTGTAAAATGGAGAGGTCTAGCCGAGGATGAGTTGCAGCTCAGGGCACTAGTGTGTATCAGCTGGGCTGTGGTCACCTCCCCAGCAGCTCAGACTGAGCCTCCACCAATCACTTCAAGCTCCATAACTCAGCGAAGGCCCTGAGCTTCCATTTCATTATCGCATAGCCCACTCGCGACAATTCTTTAGTTATCTGTGCGCTCCTTGTCTTGTCTTCAAACTCTGTTACTGTATTTATAAGATTTGATTTTGGAGTACAGGTTGGGCCGAAGTATTGTGCTCAGTAAACTTCTCTCAATAGCATAATAGGTAGGGTGATTCACAGAGTGCTGTAATGCTGGAAACTCACATATTACATGTCTTGATGTCATGTTCGTACATGGAAGTATGTCAACATTATTCCAATGTCCCAGTCTGGTACTAAAACTTAAGAGGATGTCCGCAGTCTGCGCTGGCTAATAGATATGTGCCTAAATAGTGTTCACACTTTCATCAGCACAAAGTCTGAAATTATCTAGAGGAACATGGTAGATGTTTTACTTACTCTGACAAAGGAGAGAATGGATTTTTATTTCCAGTTGTGCCACTCCTGGGTGATCTTCAGTTTCTGTGCTTCCTCCACTTCTGTAAAAGAGAGAGAAGGAGAAGATTTTTAGATTTCTGGAAGAAACTATTTATGCAAGAGATAGGTGGCAAAATTTCTGTTAACAGCAGTAGCTCGTTTCTTCAGAAACCGCCCAAGAACATTTAATTTCAAGTAGTATCTGCGATGCTTTATCCACATCTTAATTTGGTTAATATCCTCTGTGGTTTCAAGTGAGGTGATGTTTTTCTCCACTTCCTTTCCTAAACACCTGATTCAGCTCATCTGAACAATGAAATACCCCTGGATTACATCTTGCAAGTGGCCCTATTTCAGGGACAGCAGAAATTCATCCTGCTTACCTCCATTCTGCAGAATGAGAGATCATAGAGCAAAAAAGTTAAAACCGGTTCCTAATTCATCCCTTTCATTGACTTGAAAGTTGGATTTGTCCCGATTCCTTGACGTTAGGGTGAAGCTGTATTGCTAGTTCTGAGACAAGCTTGTTCCAAGCCTGCAGGCCAGCATGTTTCTCCAGCAATATATTAATAATAATGAATTTGTTACAGATCTGTGTTAATGCACGGTGACAGCACGTTTCAGAATGAAATGCTGGTCCTTAGCATTCTTAGAAAGAAGAAAATTGCCTGGCAGCTGGTGTGTTAGTCACTTTAACTTTGCATATCCATACTAACAGAGAAGTCATAGTGTTAAGTGTGGTAGAATGCGTCATGTTACTTCAGCAGCCGAACGTTTGACCTCCTTGCTACTTCCTGGTGTCCAAACTCTGGAAAGACAGAGGAGTCTCAGCTCACAGTTATGCTCAGCTCTTGCTAATAACAAACTCATTGGTACCCTGTTTGAACAAGCCCATGGATTGGCTGTGGGCTTTCTAACAAGGTAATACGATTATTTTTTTTTTCTTTTGTATCAAACAGAAACAGACCTAGAGGATGGAGCAGGAAGCGGCAAGAGAAGAAGAAGAGAAGAAAGAAGGCTTGATTGAGTTTTATGATTCCTTCAAGGATATGTTTGAGTTCTTCTGTAAAAACACAACAATCCACGGCACCATCCGCCTGGTCTGCTCAGACAGCAATAGGATGAAAACAGCTTTTTGGACTCTGCTTTTACTCGCCAGCTTTGGCATGTTATACTGGCAATTTGCGCTGATGTTCAGCCAGTACTGGGCCTACCCCGTTGTCCTGACCATGTCAATGCATTCAGAGCCCAAGATGTTCCCAGCAATTACCATCTGCAATCTGGACCCATACAGGTAGCCGGGCTTTCCCCTCAGCTGTAGCCATGTCACAAGGGTTCAGGAAGGGTCAGCAACCTCAGGGCTGCAGCCTGGAGGAGGCTGGAGGCAGAGGGAGGTCTCGCTGCCTCAGAAGTGGAAAAGGACTATTGTAACTTCTAAACTGGTTTTGAGATAAGATCTTGTTGGGAATTGTGCAATAGCATGTAGCAGTTTGTTTCACACACTGAGTCAGAGTAGAGGGAACTCTACCTTGTGACTCGGTTCAAGCTGCTGACTGATTCTGAGCTCTGATAAAAAACAGCCTTTCCCTGAAAAAAACAGGGCCACCGTGCGCATTCATTCCTAACCCAACTACCCACCTCTGGAAAAACGCACGCTAGAGCCGATTCTGCCTAGTTTTTTGTACCACAGAATGGCTTTAAGAAAACAACATGATTTCTTTGGAAGTCCGTGTGGCTCTGCTTGTCAAGCAAGGCTCCCTCAGTAGGGGCAAGTTATGGAGAAGTTTCATATTACACGGCAAAGGAATGATGTAATTCCCTTGGAATAATTATCCAATTTGCTGACAGGAAGGCCAGTTTGTGCAGCTGATGCTGCACAGCTACAAGTTCTGAGGTTGTCTGTGGAGGATCCAGCAACTGGAAATTCAGCTACTGGAGCTCCTAGTAAATGAATTTATTGAAGCTAGAAATGCTAAGTGTAGACACCATAATTACTGGCTTTTCTCACACAGGCATCAAGGTCTGCAAAGACCAGGAGAGTAACCCTACCATAGATACTGTGAGGGTACATAAAATAAAGTGATTTCGTCTAATAGGAGTGTGGACATTCACAAATAGCTAACATTTCTGTTCCTTGCAGATTTGAACTGGTCAGTGAACATTTGGCTCAACTGGATCGCATGGCAGAGGAATCCATCGCTTTTTTGTATGGCATCAACACCTCAGCCAGCTTATTTCACATAAATGAGAAGAACGTCCACGTAAAAGACTTGTCAAGCATAGGCAACATCAGCAGATCTAGCTTCAAGCTGAGCCAAAACTTCTCACTCTTGAGAATGCCTGACCACAATAACAGGTCAGGGAAGAAGCATTCCAACGTGGGCTTCAGGCTGGTAAGCATGTGTCCTCTTTGAGATTTTACTCTGGCTAGAGACATGAGCAGCAAGGACTGGCTGGTCCCAAAGGGATGGGAGGCGGAGGGAGAGCCTGCCAGCAGGGAAGGATGAAGGCCATCCCACAGTACCTGAGCAAGTGAGCAGGGAAAGCTCACAGATGGTGGCCAGGTCCAAGAGTCCAGCTCATCAGGCAAGTCCATGGTGATGAGGCAGGTTCAAGATCAGGCCATGAAGTTAGCTCACTGGATCAACAGGATCCACAGCAAGGGATGAGCCCAGCAACAGCCTTACACCCCCAAGAGGAGCTGAAGATGCTGGGCTGAGCTTAAATAAGCTCCTGGGCCCATGGGTAGAGGGTGTGGGTGGAGGCCCCAGGTGAGGCTGCTCAGGACCATTAAGGTGCACTCAGGTCTTGACAAAGATCTCACAAGGTACATTTAAAAAAAAAAAAAAAAGGTGAAAAAACAGATCGTTTCAGTGCTGCGTAGTGGCTGCGTGGAGGATGCTTCAGGAGAGTCCATCCCTACCTCTAACAGTTTGTGCTGATTGCTAGGATTCTTGTGAAGCGAAGCAATAGCAACACCAATGATCTCACACAGCCCACCCATGTGTGAAGTCCTTCGGACAAACTCAGTAGGGAATGGTAGCAGCAGCCTATGGGAATCATTGTACGCCTTTCTAAAAACATCCCAAACATCTGGACTTAGCAGGTCAGCCTAGAAATAAAGAGAAATAACATGCAAGGATTCCCTCAGCACCTAAATGCTGTGGTACTGGGGGTGCAAGAAGTGTTGCAGATAAAACAAAAGACAGCAAAAAGAAATCAAGAGGATGAACACAATAAATGTGTATCTGTGACTTTGGAGAAGAATGCAAATGCTTCAGATTCTTCCTGTTGAAAACAGTGTTAGTGTAGATCTAAGAGCAAGAAGCTATGAGAGAGATTGATGTGGCTTGAAAAGCCAGCAATTTTTGTCTTATTATTATCATCCTGCCCTATCCTGAGGTCCTTCACCAGGCAAACTTTCACCAGGTCACGTGTCGTTCGCATAAGGCCTGAGTAAAAACAAAGCAAGCTACTCAGGACTTGGTTCATGGTTCATGGATTGTAGAGAATTCCCACCAGCCTTGTGCTTCCTTCTTGAGTACTTGAGTTTGGTTACCTGCTCTCTTCTCCTGCCTCTTTCCCCCTGCACTCATTCCCGTGAGATAAAGCAGTACACTTATTCAGCTTCAAGGAGGGAAGGTACTCAGCACATAACAAGACCTCCAGAGGTCCCTTTCAACCTCGGTCATTCTGTGATAACTAAAATGATCAGAGACTTCATCTTCTGAAAAAAATAGAGGTTCCCATGTCCCTGTATCCAGTATTGCCATTATCCCTGATCTGTTCTCCTCCGGCTGTGCTGAATGGCTCCCTCTCCTTTCCTTCCAGTGCAATGCCACAGGTGGGAGTTGCTTCTACAAGACCTATGCATCTGGGATGGACGCAATTCTTGAATGGTATAGGTTTCACTACATGAATATCATGTCCCAGCTACCGGTTATAATCAACATTTCGGATCATGAGGAGCAAATAGAAGATATGGTCTACTCCTGTCAGTACGATGGGGAGCCTTGCAGACCCAGGTACGTTGCTTCTTGAGGTGCTAATCGTGATTTCAGCAGAACTTGAGGAATTTGGAGACTGGAACGGAGCCCTCACTTTCAGGCCATGCAGGCACTGCACCTCAGGACATGCTGCCAGGCCTAGCCCTTGTCAGAGAGCTGACTGAGAGAAAGAACAGCCTTTCATGAGGCTAGGAACCTGGAAATTAGTATTGCAGGAACTTGGAAATTAGTGTTGTGGTAGTCCATGTCTCCAGTGAGTTAACAACTCAGCCCCATAGCCACTCCAATGCTTACATACGCACATACACAAAACTCATCCTATGCAGAAGTAATGGTGTTGCTACACTCCTTACTAAAACCCAGCAAAATCTCTCTTGATTTCAGTGACTATGTTCACTTTCACCACCCGGTCTTTGGAAGCTGCTACACTTTCAACAGCAAGGGAACAGACTCCTTTTGGACAGCTACAAAACCAGGAATCCCGTACGGTATGTTACTTGGCCAAGGGTGGGAAGCAGAGCTAAAGCTAATAGAATTTGGCTATGGATTATATATGTCTTCTATACATGATTTACCGACATACAGCCCTCTCTTCTAGTCTGGCGGCATAAATGATGTTCTATATTTGCTTGCTTCGCTAGCCATGTGTCTGTGTAGCCATAGCAGCCATATCTTAACTTTGTGGGGGTTAAGTGTTGGAGCAGGATGGTGCAATTGCTACCTGACCAGTGACCCAATCTCTAAGGAAAAAGAGTGGCTCTTCTGCGAGCCGAGGCAGCAATTGGATCAGGGCTGAGAGTTCAAGATGTAATGGTGTTCCTCTTTTGGCCCAAAGTAAGTTGTTAAATGCTCTCCTTGTCTTTGGTTCACAGGACTTTCCCTTATTCTGAGAGCAGAGCAGAAGGATCACATCCCGCTCTTGTCCACAGTAGCAGGTGTGAAAGTGATGATACACAACCACAATCAGACACCATTCCTTGAGCATGAAGGCTTTGACATCAGACCAGGCATTGCAACCACCATAGGCATTCAGCAGGTTAGCTGCTTGCTCAAGAGCCTTGTTTCTTTTCCTTCTGACGGCAGGAAGTTGTGAGGAGCTGAACACTGTGAGCAACTCATACAACAGACTTGTGGGACTCTTGTGTTCGCTTCTTGACCATGCATGTATATTCATGCAAGCCCCTTTCCTCCTTCGCTGTGCTCAGGTTCCCAAGGGTAAAACAAAATTATTCCAAATGTGCAAGTGGCCTTTTGGTCCGCAATACTTTGGGCCCTGATTGGTTTCACAGTGACACTCTTACACCTCTTACATCTCGTTCCAGCTCTGTGCAGGAAGCAGCACATGTATATGAGGATGAGAACAAGCATCCAGAAATGATTTAAGTTACTTTGACATGATGAGATGCAGCTTGCCAGCTGATCCATAGTGACTGAACATGTGCTACTCTGTTCGTTTTTATTAACAAGGCATAGCTCGGCTGCTCACATGTATTCCTGCACTTCCCAACCTTTACATGGTGCTCCATCCAGTTAGGTTTAGATGGTGATGGCTAAAAGCTCCTAATCACTCAGGCTTCTTTTCTGTGTCCACAGGATGAGGTGAATCGCCTGGGTGGCAATTATGGGAAATGCACGACTAACGGCAATGACGTGAATGTTAAACTCCTGTACAACAACTCCTACACCCTGCAGGTACTGGCAGAGCGGCTGGTTGGGGCCCCAGCTTGTGAACAGCACACGAGTCACACCTTGCTCTCCAGAGAGCTTTTACGAATCAGATGATTCATTACTGAAGATAAGAGAAAGACTAATGCCCCTCTGAAAAGAAGCTCACAAACAGGGTGTTATAACTTGGAACATGCTTTGCTGAGTGGGAGATACTCAGTCCCAGACACTGGAGCTCCTCCCTCCTTGTAATGCAAGAGAGATCAGCCAGTGAGCCACTCGAGGCAGCTGGGCTCTGGACATTCTTGGGCCATTAGGTCTTAATTTATGCAAGCTGCTCGTGGATCTAGGTGTTTGGGCTGTTTAATTGAGAAATATCTCAATGACTGGGATAATGAAAAAGGGAGCTGGGGAAAATTCTATCTCACAGAGATAAAGACAAGGAATGAAAAGTGAAAACCTTTTGCATCATCATGCTCTGGTATTGGCTGGTGTATTTTGCAGTAACAAAAATCTGTGTGTTGTCTCCTGGCAGCCGCAGACTGAAGATGTGGGCACTTGAGAATTTCTGGCTTATCCAATCATCCATACCTTCTCTGTTTCCCAGGCTTGTTTGCATTCCTGCTTCCAGCACATAATGGTTCAGAAATGTGGCTGTGGCTATTACTACTACCCGCTGCCTCCCGGTGCTGAATACTGTGACTACAACAAGCAGCCTGCGTGGGGTAAGAGCAGGAGACCCTTGTCCGTGTTGGATGGGAACACCTTCAAACAGTAGTCACTGGTTGTGTGACTCCTTAGTTACTGCCCTCCTCCTTTGTGCCTATTTCCTGCTTAGACTCTTTCCTGACGTCACTGAATCCAGCCAGATGCAGACACCTTCCTGGGTGTTGGCATGGATATCGAGTTGATGCATAAAGGATCTTGGTGCTATCGAGCATCCCTTTAAGGATCTTAATATAGGGTCAAGCTCTGCCATGTTCCCAATATCGGTGGCTGTGCTCGTGTAAGACGAAGCTTTGAATAACTTCTCTTGGTTTCCTGGCTGGCCTGCCCTCAGCAGATCCTCACAGGGAAGGCCCCTGCCTTGCACTCAGGGACCATCTAGAAACATTCCAGAGTGAAAGTGAGGGAAAACCAAGTCTCTCATCAGAGAGAGTGTTGGGTGCTTGGGAGGGCTGAAGGAGGGCAGAGGTTTTGGCAGCCTTCTGTTTGGTAGCCTTCCATTTCCCGAGGAACTGCCTGAATCATAGAATCATTAAGGTTGGAAAAGACCTCTAAGATCGTCAAGTCCAACCATCAGCCCAACACTACCATGACCACTAGACCATGTCCTGAAGTGCCATGTCCTGAGCGTGTTCCTCCCATTTCTTTCCCCAGGTCACTGCTTTTACCAGCTGTACAACAGGCTCAGGAATCATCACCTGAATTGTTTTGACCAGTGCCCCAAGCCTTGCCGGTAGGTCACTAAAGTAGAGGAAAAAAGAATAAAAAGCCAGCTTGCAGAGGAAAATGACACCATTGGAAATGTAGGGAAATGAGTGCAAAATCTACGGGCCAACTGAGTTTTGGCATTTTCTGAACCAGAAATTTCAGTTTGATGTTTGAACCCCAGTGCCGAGAAAGGAAAAAGATAACAGTGTCAGGGAAATTGAAGAACTTTGTGTGTGCATGACAGCAGGGAGAGAAAATTGCCTTCGCCATGTTGAAATGTTTCCTCCAGCCCAAGCCCAATTGTTTGTGTCATTTTTCAATCTGTGTCACTTTTCTTGGTGGGGGTCAATTTCAAAAGGGAGAGACCTAATTTTAAAGCAAAATTACAAGTATTTTGGTTTTGAATGTATCAAAGAGAAGTTGCCAGGCTTTTAACACCGTTCTGGTTTTCCTCCTGACCTGAAGAGTTTTCAGGCAACCTCTGGTTTCATTTTCTGAGCTGCCTTGCAAAGCTTTTTCCAAAGTTCTCAAGAGCTGCCCTTAGAACTCCTGGTCTGGGCAAGTACTTAGGGTTGTTAAACTCCTTCACGTGTTCACTTTTAAATAGTGATCATAATCTCCATTTTTATCTTATCAGGGAATCACTGTACAAGGTGTCTGCTGGGACAGCTAAATGGCCGTCAGTGAAGTCTCAGGTAGTCCCTATGGACAGCTGCTGTGTTTGGAGGGGATACTGTATTTACTGTGGCTGTTGCAACATTAAAGTTAAGGGTGAAAACAAGGACTCAAGCAGCAACAGAAGTGGGAAATAACAGCAAACTGGTCCAAAACCCGGACCCAAGGGAATGACCGCGCAGTTAAGATGCCAGAGAGGTACATTCAGTGCCAGTTCGAACCCAAATTTCCTCATGACCTTAAGCAATTCACCTCACTGCCTTAGTTCCCACCTACAAGGTGGTGCTAATGACTTTCTGCTTCTGATGGGTGTTGCGGGGTGAGCAACTCACTCACTGCTGCTTGCGAGGTGCTGCAGGGCTGCAGTGGAAACTCTGTGAGTCACCAGGTGACCTCTTGGCATTTAGCATCTTCTAGTGTTCGATGGGCATTCAGGATGTAGGACCAGGTAACAAATTCATGCGATAGTGTAGATGTAAATGCAACCAACATATTTTACAAAAGGAAATTCTTTGGTGGGGTTGCCATGAAAGGCAGAGTTTAAGAAGCAGAACACTACCCCCCCAATATCAGTGTGTATTTCCTTGCTGTCCTGGCAAATATAGCTGCTACTTGATAGCTATCACCAGATGTCATAAACCATCAATTACATCCTTTTTTAATTATTTGCAATCGCCTTTTCATTGCTTATGAAATCAACAGTTAGAAAGCATTAAACACACAAAAACTCGGGAGATGGGGTTGCCAATAACATGCCCATATTCTGCTGCAGGACTGGGTAAGTCAAGCTCTGAGGCATCAGAATGGATATAACTCCACCAGCAACAGGTGAGTCACCATGGGAAGATACTCCTGTTAAAACTATGGGTTAACTCTTCATCCTTGCAGATTTGTAGATGTTAGACTGGAAAGGGAGGCCGAGAGAAGAATGTACAGGGTCATCCAATAACTTTCCTATCTTTCCTCACGACGCTGTAAGACAGTCACTTCTGGAAGCGTTTTCCAAACTCATATTAAATGCCCTCAGGAAGAAAGCTTGAATGAGTGGTGAAACCCATAGCCTAGCAAGGAGCATGTAAAATCGAGACCAGAATGCCAGCAGAGCCTTCCACCAGGTGACCGACATGTGGACACCCCACCGTTGCTAACCGCTCCCTTTCTTCCATACAGGAAGGATATTGCCAAGGTGACTATCTTCTACCAGCAACTGAACTACCAGTCTGTGAATGAGTCTCCTTTGCTCTCAGTAGGTTGCACTACATCAGCTCAAAACGTTGTTGCCCATCATTAGTTACGGGGTGCGGTGTATGGTTGGAGGGAGGATCATTTACAGCCCCCAAGATGGGGTGGGATTATTCTTCTTAAGGACGACCCTTCCTTAAGACATTTTCACATTTTCCACAGTCACACAAAATGACTCCCCACGTGGCAAGCAGCCAACTGACCTGCTGGCCATATGCAAGCAGTTTGTGTTCCCAGAGCTCTGCCGTGTTTGATGAACGCAACCCTTGGATTCTTTCCACAGGAGAATCTGCTTCTGTCCAGCATGGGAAGCCAGTGGAGTCTCTGGTTTGGATCCTCAGTGTTGTCTGTAGTTGAAATGTTTGAGCTGCTCATAGATACGCTGGTCTTGTCTCTCCTCTTCTGCTACCAAAGGTTCAGGGCAAAGACGTTGAAAGTAGCTTGCACTCCCACCATCCCCAGCGTGAGCTTGACTCTAGAAAACTACCAAGTTGTGCAAGAAGAAGCTGGAAAAGGTGATGATTCTGCTCATACTCATCCTTCTGGAGTGACTGTTGCTATGGACAACAACAGTGACCTGCGTCCTCACCCACTCTCCAGCAAGGCTGAAATGCCAGAGCTTTGCCCAGATGTGGTGCTTAATGGGTTTAGATGCACAAAGGACATCTCTGTGGAAGGGGAACTGCATAGCTAGGGATTTGTGTGTGTGCAGAGATGTGGGAGACTTGACTGAAACGCGCCTAACGCTCAGGTGCTGTCAGGACCTTTGCAAACAAACATTCTGGATCCATGATGTGTGAGCACCTAAACACCACGCTGCTGAGCTTGGCCATCCTCCTCCAGCTATTAGAAGTTCATGATTAAACCATCTGTGTGTCCTGGATTCAGGCATCATGCAATGTTCTTTTGTTCCTAATGAGTGTCTGGGGAGGGGAGAACTGTACTTCTGCTCTCTGGGACAGCTGATGAGTCCTCATAAAAGCCTATTCATAGCTTCTAAATTCTAAACCCTTGTGAGGAAATCAGCCTGTGGCTTCGGACAGGCCCATCTACATTTCACAAACGTGCTCAAGAGGAAAGTCAGCCTGGCTGGTGGTGGCAAGATTTCCAAAGGAGGCTCCTATCAGTCAGTGCTGCCAGGGAATAACAAGAGGTGGCTCTGATGACAGCTCTGCTTCCAGGACACCTCTCTGTCTCTCACCTGGTACTGTTGCATTTTGAGGACAATGCGCAGAATGCTGCTGCTGAGATGCTTTTAGCCTGGACACAGATTATGTCAAACGAGACTCACTATCTTAGAGGAAAGAGAAGAAATGGGGTTGATAACTTCACAGACGAAGCATCTGATTTATTCTGAAGATTAGAACAATGCTGCGTTTTTGTTGCAGTCCATTTATAAATAGAGAAGTTTTAATGTTAATATTTGACAGTAACTTATATGTGTACATAAAATAGCACATTTATTTTTGGTGACAAAGTTTGCACAGGAGCATTTTACTCTGTTATAATCTTGTTTCTGACTTTCTGTAGGAAACAGGAGTTAGCAAGACATCAATGCGCTTTGTTTTGTAACTTTTTTAAATAATAAAATGCTCTGAATACAGACTGTGACTGGAGGCTTAGTTTGGCTGTGTTTTGCCTTCAACCGACACTGGGATTTGTTACTGTCTAGTTGTTACTCCTAAGTGTTGGCTCTGGAAAAGTCTTTTTCCAGATGTCCAGACCTTACTTGCAGAAGCCTAAATGCATAGGGCCAAGTCATGAAAGTGTTTTCGTTCCAGACACGGAGGTGGGATCCTTGTAGCCTCCAGTTTGCTGCTGACATCCTTGGAAGCCAAGCACCAAAATGCTTTGGAAAGTCTCCTCTTTTTTGCTTGATTTGCTTAACTTATTTTGTTTTCGTTCACAAGGAGGATATACCGAGATGCAGACCAAACCCAGAGGAATTGTGCTGTAGTACATCAGTCGAGTTACAATGAAGAGGAGCTTGTGGGCTCCACTGCAGTGAGTGATTCAGCCTTTTCTCCAGGTCTCCTCACTGGGAAATGCAGCTTCTTTGCTGACCAGCAAGAGTGATTTTATGAAATACTATAATCTGTGTGACCCTGTTGAGAAAGGATATGGTGAAGAAAATAAGCACTAGGGACAGGAAAGAGAGAAAAGGGATTAGGCTTCCTTTGGGAATGCAAAATTCAATCATTACTGCAAGACTGCGATGCCTCAGGTACACACAGGTCTGTATGTGGGCAAGTACATACACTTCGCTCCCCCAGAAAAGCCCCTCTCAGAACAGGTTACCATGGGAAGGCTGAAAATTAACTAATAGAAAATTGAGGAAAGAATCATTATGGTTCCATTGCACAAAAAGTCACTGCAGGATTCTGCATCGTGCACCAGAATTTCCAGGAGGAGCCAATTTTGGGAGAGAGGAGTGCAGGACTGAGGAGCAAGTGCAGCATCTTGTCCCATGGTCAGATTTGGAAGAAGAGAGATGTGGCAATACAGGACAGGGCTCTGTTAGCAGGGGTGTGTGCTTTGGGTTATGCGTGTGCAGACCCAGAAGAGCAAGGGGTGTTGCAAGGCAGGAGGGACATGCCGTGGCAGCACGGTATGGGAGTGGGCAGGGATCGTCTGTTGGTAGGATGGAGACAAAGGATGGAAGGGCAGAAAGGCGTGGGGTGCCCTATGGGAGAGGGACACGGGGAAAATTTGCTTCATGTCTGCTTGTGCCACCTTCAGTAGAGTAAAATAATGGTTTCTAAGCTAGTGGAAGCGTAAGTAGTAGGTATCCAGTTTGAAGGTAGCTTAGAGCAATCTCCTCTGAGGGTGTGGGCTAATTTTCAGCTTAGTAGCTACCTCTTTATTACAGAACATTCCCGTAATCTGCTGTCGTTGAGAAATCAGCCGTACAAGTTCTTCATCAGGGTCATACCTCAGTGCTTGTGAGATCATCACTGAAGTATCTGTCCTATTTGGAGCTCTGAGCTGCACATTTCCAGTAAGGAGCAAAATTGGAGGCACGAATGGGAGTCACGGTTATACTCAGAACTGCACAGCAATGGCATGGAAAGGCATGAATCCCAAGTCCCAGCTCCCTACTCTAGCTGCCAGGCTCTTCTTCCCTGGTGGAACACTTCCATGATAGCCGTCACTCAGAGAAATTAAAGCTCAGCAGCAGGAAGTGCAGCAGGCTGCGAGGGAAGGGGTCTCTGCATGGCAAACTCTTCTGCAAAAGTGGCCAGAATGCTGCCAGCAGCCCAAGAAGCATCTGTTCTCCTGCAAGCCCATCATCCTAAACCACTGACCAGCCCCAGGCAGGAGATCCCAGCCCTGTCCCTGGGTGCCTGGCCCACTGGGCAGCTCCATGCTCACTTCTCAGCATCTCACCTTGGAGCCCTGCATCTGTGGCAGCTTGTGAAAGCTTCATCCTTTGGTCTGGGAGGTGTTCGGAGGCTTGTCTCTTCAGAGAAACATCTTCTCGGAAGGGCTGGGATGTCTATCAAGCTGCCACATTGCTGGTGGGTTTCACTAAGAGCGTTAATGACATTAGAGCATGTTCTAATCAGATAAAACAGAACTGAGTTAGAATCATGTGTCTCTTTGTAGAAAAGTTCAATTAGATTCCTCTTTTGAAGCCATAAACCTGTGCAAGATAAATTTCATATTTTAAATCTTCTCACACTAAAGCGCTGCACTGACTTGTAAAGATCTAGAACCAGAAAGAATGGGGAAGTGTGTGCGAATTATTAAAAAAATCGTGTCTTTATTCTCATTTCACAGGCACTGTTCACGTGAGATTTTTTTTCACTCCCACCTTTTAAAAAAAAACCCCAACATTTCTTCTGCCGTAAGATATATTACATTCCAGCACATCATAGTTTATATATATCTCATTCTGACAATGCACTTTACGATGTCATGGTGCCTATACCGGTATAGTCCACACATAACCTTTTATTAGTTTTGATAACTACAACATACAACCATCAAACCAACAAAAATAATACTGCAAGCCGTGCCTTACAGATGAGTACGACCCTCCAACAGGGACATGCACAAGTAGCAGGAGGGAAAGAGCTAGAGTCTGTTTTCAGTGTTGCTTGTAAAGTCTCCATGGAATCGATATTCAATTTCCTGGTCCATCTTAAACCCAATGTCTCGAAGCACTCAGTGGTAGAGGTATCTTAAGAGGTTTTACGCAGCAAAGGAAATGTTTTGCCAAAGGTTTTGCAGTGGCTGGGACGCCTCGGCTTAGTGGTAGTTTGGTGCTGTGTCCTGGGTGGCCTTTCTCCCTGGAGAGGATGGGATGCCTGTGTGCGGAGGGTCTCCTGCTGCAGGGAATTGCATCCTCTCGTCGTTGTGGGAAGCTGGTAGTAGCTCAGAGCACGGTGTGTGGCCAGTGCTGGCTGATAATGAGCTTAAGCAGCACGACTAGAAGGCTGCGACACTCGCTTTTCCTCGGTTTTTGGAATGCTCCAGACTCGGTCTCCTCCCGGCATACTCACGGGTCAGCATCACTAACCTGTACTTCATCTTAGGGATGGGCACTGTTGCGGCATCATAAGTGCCGGTGTTTGCACACACTCAGAAAGGGGACATTTCCCCAGAAATAGCAGTGTAGAAAGGGCTCTGAGAGCTTAAAGACTGTCTTAATTAATTTTAAACTGCATTCAGGTACTGCAAGGTGTGGGACCTACGCGTACAGCCTGAATGCAAACCTGCTCTGGAATCACCCCTGGAAGGGCTGTTTGTCTCCCCGAGCAGGGCACAAAAGCAGACACCAGGGAAACCACAGGTCTCTGGCAGAAGCAGGGCTGAACAGAGAGCACCTTCCTTCAGCAGCTGAGCTCAGCTTGCCTCTTGCACCTGCCCAGACGTTCCTGCTGTTCCGCGCTCAGGGAGCTCAGAGCTTGGCCTTCAGCAGAAGGTCCTGGCAGAGGGAGGGAGGGAAGGGGCTATCTGCAGGAGTGGCTGAAATGTAGGCTCCTCCTTTTCAGTTTCTCAGGGTTGTTCGAAGCCATGTGAGAGAACTCCCGGAAGATGTCCAGGTAGGTAGCATCTCCTGCAAAAATACACAGGAAGAGGCATTAGTCCCAATATTTTTGCTTTGCCTTGCTTTGATAGTCCCCACCCATGGAGAGCACGGTGCATCAGGCCACTCTCACTGGGAACTCATGACTTTCATCTGGATGTAAGAGAGAGCTCTACACGTGACACAGCCCAGATCTTTAGCCTTGCACTGCCTCAGCGGGTTCTGTTTTGCCTTTCCATTCTTCGTTAATTAAAACAGGATTATTGACGAGCTTGCATATGGAAACATACTCTCAAGACCCTTGCTTCACAATCAGATTTGTGATAACTCATAGAATCATAGAAACTCACAGACTGGTTTGGGTTGGGAGGAACCTCAAAGATCATCTAGTTCCACCCCCTTGCTTGGCACTTTTTTCCAAAGCCCAGGAGACAGCAGAGAGACTTTTAAGGCTTGAAGGAGAGAGCTATTCCGGAAGCTGAGTGCTCTGCAAAGCAAAGGTCGTTCATTGTGCCACTTGTGCAAGAGCAGAGCTCCACACAGCCAGAACACGGGGCCTGGTATGAGTTTGCTGGACACAGTCTTCAGCCGGGAACAGAGAGAAGGTAATTTCCTAGTTGTCTGGCTTCTCTTCTGGCAGCCAGACTTTTCAGAGCTTGTTGTGGCAGATACAACATCAGTCCACCTGGACTGGAACAAAACAACAACCTGTTGAAGGGCACTACCAGATGGTAACAGTTCTCCATGAGAGCTGATTCAAGGGCCTGCTCAAACTGCAAGTGGAGGCAAAGAGTTCAGGTGTCCCAGCAGCGGATCCGAGATAGAATCTCCTGTGATGCAGGAATGGTTTCAGATTTATGCTGCAATTCTAGAGATAATTAGGCACCCGCATCCCATTAATGATATCCCTGCTCCTACGTTTGCTGCTTGAAGTTCTAGGGCAATTTATGTCACAGACTGGGCTACTGAGCTCATTTTTACCTGGGGATGAACCCATGTAGCCACAGGGGAAAAGATAAGTGAAGGATGCCAGGTATTCACCTACAGAGGTGCAGCTACCTTTAGTCTTTCATACAGAGCTCCTGTGCCCTTTGTTTGACAGAAGACATGTCCTGGGGAGTCACTGAGAAGGCAGATCTACAGCTGAGAAAAGCAAATGAAAAGCTGATACAAAAATGTTGTTCCACAAAGCCAAGTTGATAGTGGGATCCAGTGTTAAACTGGATATTGCCAAAATATTGTCCCCAGCCTCGGCTGGAGACAATGGTCTGAGTGCAGTCAGCTAGCTGAGAGTGGGCAGAGAAGGTTTGCAGCTTCCCTCCCTCCCTGCCCTGGAGGCATCCTCCAAGAAGCATTCCTCCAAGCATTCCTCCAGCTGCTCCTTTGATGCAAGCTCCCAGGACAAGTCTCTCTGTGAACGTGGTGTCCCCTACCACCCCAGCTCACGGATGAGCTTGCTGGGGTGTGAGAATTGTCTCTTTTCAGTATGAATTGTCCAGCCCCAATGGTCTTGAGAAGAATAGTCTTCAGCGTTACCCACATGCAGGTGGCAAAGGCTTACAACATGAGCTTTATTTCAGGTAGGCTTTGACCAGGACCTGTTGATTTTCAGGCACAGCAATGCTCAGGAAACATCATTTTGTGCCTGCTGCAAAACCAGCTTGACCTACCTGTTAAATTCAGATTACGGTCACTTGAGCCCCTCCTTAACTAAGCCTGTAAAAAAGCCCCCACCCTTACGCACGATAGAGAAAACAGGACATTTTCTAGGAGGACAACAAAGAGTCATCTCTCCAGGGTTTATTCAGAATGAGCCTGCCGGGGAATTGTTAAGCATACCTGGCAGCAATGGGTAGGTGAGTACTTAAGAGCGGGTAATGGCTGCTAAGTCTCCTCTTTGATCCATAGTTTTGACCCCAGTGGGACGGTGTCAAAGGGGCACTCTCGGGTGGTGGGACAGGGAGTTGGGATTACCTCCTGCCAGGGGCCTGACCACGTATCCTCATTCAGTGGGATCACCAATTCTCCTGCAGATTCAGGTATCACTCCAATTACAAGAATCCTACTGTTGTAGTAAAGTATTAGTGCCAGAGTTTTGAAGATATTTAAGCACTTAATCCTCATTAACTTCAGAGAGAGAGAGAGACGGTCTTTTGGAGATCTGGGTGTCTATAATCGCATTTCTGTCTTCGGTGTATTTATCCTTGTGAGGCGGGGTGAAACCACAGTCTCCGTTTTAGATGGGAAATAGAAAAGTAGTGAAATAAAGGGGTGACAGTGGGAGTCAGGGCTGGAGCAAGCCCCGTGCCTCCCAAGCCCTGTGCTTATAAATTCACTGTCAGACCAAGCAGCTCTCCTTCCATAAATGCCTTAAATGACTGTCACGCTGCTGGTTTCAAAGCATCCTTCCTACTTAACTCCTCCACTGAGCTCATGAGCCTACCTGGATCCAGTCACTGGGATCTGTGCGCCCCTCCAGGGAAAAGCAGAGCTCGTTCCACAATTCTGTTTTCCCGCATTTGTTTTCCATGCTAAATATGACAGAAATCACGAGGCCAGGCCAATCTTTCTTTTCTTCTTCTTCTTTTATTTTTCTGCCACAGACACACAGCATGAGAGAAGCCAACGGGGAAGGATGGCACGGTGAGATGTGGGAAAGGGTGGTCCATGGGCAGAAGCCTGATCTTTTCACCTAGTGCAAGGTCTCCTCTTACAGGACAGCCAGCAGCAGAGCTCCTAAGGTGTCACACATTAACTGATTCAGGTACTCTGAAGAAACATGAGTGGGTGGGATGGGAGGGGGGAATGTGTGTGATCTGAGCCTGTCACCTTTACCCCAGCCTTCTTCCAAAGCACCCTGAAATCACATTATCACAAGACAGCGTCACAGAAACCCAAAGGAAAATGCAGAGCGTTTTTCTGGCATTCCAGTCTAGTCACTGCCAGAGAATTCAAGCTGTGGGTTGAGGAGGAGAAGGAAAACAGGTTGAAAGGGGATGGTTTTCTAGATCCAGTTAATACAGGCAACAAGGCAAGAAACCCTACATAAATAAATCAAGCCACAGAAGGAGGAGGGAAGGAGTTTATCTAGATTTTTATTAACATTGTTTCAAGAGACAATAGAAGAGAAGGGAAGAGGGAAAAAAAAAGGCGGACAGCACAGCAACAGTTTTAAAATTGTACAAAGATAATAACATACAGAATATCTGGTTCCATAATTACAGTCAGTACAGGCTGTGTAGGGAAAGGGGGAATTAAAAAACGTGTTACAAAGTCGTACTGAGAGCAGGCAAGTGAAGGAGGTTAATAGGTTATCGCGTATTTACAGCAAGTGTCAGCCCTGGGAGAGCAGCGCCGTCTATCAACCACGCTCTGCAGCGTTGACTCGGTTAAAGAAGTTCTTTCTCTGTGCTGTTTAGATAGGAAGGTCTGGGAGCAGGAGGTGGCTGGGCTCTCTCATCTCAAAGGCTTTCACCTCAGGCTGCCAGCCTACGTAACCCTACAGTAAGAAAGGCTCAGCTCTGTTTCTGTGGTTCAGCAGCCACAGGTCTCATGTAGAGGGAATCCACACTGACATTCGTGTGCTGGAGGAGGGACATGATGGGTGGAAGTCAACTGAGATACATCTACAGATCTGAAGGCAGCCACCTGGCTCCTCGGTGTGTAACCCACTGGGGCACAAGGACGTGCAAACCAAGCGTGCTCCTCCATGGCCCTCACTGCGAGGAAGGTGCCAAGTGCCGAGGGGTGGTTGTGGAGCAGATGCTCCTACATCAGCTAGCCTCTCCAGCCTTCCCAACTGCTGCACTAGAAACACACCAGGTCCTCCTCATGCCTTGGAAACTATCTCAGCTACTACCCCTACCTCTATCCCTTGTTCCCTCCCCGTAACTCTTCAGCTGCCCTATCAGCTCAGGAGGGACGTACCCCAGCCCAAATTCCCTAGAAGGCCGAGGAACCAGCGGGCAGGCTGGCACGAATCACATTCCTATGGAAACAGCACTCTATTTCAGAATCTCAGAACAAAAATTGTGTTCCTTCAGAACTCCCACTCTCCCTTCTCCTGCTCAGCCCCTTCTTCCCCACGCCCCCTTCCCCACGAGCAGCACCACACGCTCACACACACGCGGGCACTCACACAGACCTTTGTCAGCAGCTAACCAGCTGTTTCCCATCACATTTAACCCGTCCATCCTGGTTTGTCTTTGGTTGAAAGCAATAATGCTCGGGCAGTGAGGAGAGAGCAGTGGGCTGAGGGACAGTTGAGCCGCATGGGACAACACAGCGGTGGGGCTGCAGGCACCAGCTGCGCTGTGGCCACGGGACTGTAAGTTAATCAGTGCATTTCTTTAGGAGGTTCTGTTTTTCTCTTGCATAAATCATGGCCATTTTTGCTGGCCTGAGATGTGCCTGATCTGTTTGATGCTGATCGCAGCCTCAGCTTGTCAAATCTCTTTCTTTGAAGAAACAATTTCTTCCAATTCCACGTTTTTCCCCTAGACCACTCAAAGGAATTTCACATTGCAGAGACCATCTCAGAGACAACAATATTAAAATAACCTGAGGCTTCCCTGGGTGACATGTGGAGAGGGAACACTGAGGGGACAATTCCCACTTGCCAGCAACCTGAACTGATCCCGTTTGGAATCAGAGACACGTGGCAGACTCCAGAGATTCAAACCTAGACTACCTGTCCAGGCACTTGGTTACAGGGTGTGGGTTGAATCAAACAAAAGCTAGGACAGGTAAAGAAATATCCACCCAGATCTCAAAAAAAACCCCAAAGATGGCAGAATCTGCATGGCTGAGGCGATGGTTTGAGTCCGTTTGTGTCCTGACAACGCCTGGCATGTTGCTTTCTAGACAAAGGCAAATCTCCTCGTGTTAACTGTGGTTGCAACCACATTACTGTCATATAGATAAACATACGCACTCTTTGAGAAAAAGAAAAAGGAAGAATGAAGAGAGACTAGTTTTGGCATTAGGTATTTCAAATGAGATTGTACCACACAAATACAGCTGCAGTTGAAGAAGGAAAAAAAAGAAAGTGCTCAATATCTAGTCTTCCCTGGAGCCTGGTTGGCCATTTACTTCGCTGAAAACCAATTTTCTGTACAACTTCCCCACTCTCCGCGCCAAACCTCTAAGCGCACACACACACCTCAGTCAAAAAAAAAATAAATCAAACAAACACAGAAAACATTGAGAAGTGCCTCCTTAGCATTTTTTTTTTTTGTCCTGGAGAACCTTTTTGATTTAGAAACTGCAGGATGTACTAAAGTGTTTGCTTCTATTTCCAACTAGAGGCATTTAATGCCTCATGATCTGTGTAACGAAAACAGAAAAGAGAGGGGGGGGGAAGAAAGGAAGATCATAGAGAGGGGGAGAAAAAGGCTGGTTTCGAAAAATATTCCCTAACAATGCTACAAAAAAAATCCTGACATTAAATACAGACAAACTGTATTGAATAAAAATTGCACTAGTCCTCTGGGCACATCAATAATAAATTAAATACTTAACAATTTCACTGATTAAAAAAGACAGCACAAAATCCATAACAAAAGAACATAAAACCCCCCCAATACTGTATGTAGGAAAAGTGCACAAAGTTGCTTTATACATTGAATCTAAATAAAGTACCAATACATGTTAAATAGATAAATTGTCTTGCAAGACGCTGCTTTTTGCACCAGTATTTACATACGCTTTAAACTTCATGTGCTTCAGCAGTGAGTCTGAGCTTCAATGGACCTAACTGTACATGATTTGTGCATGGTTCTCATGAGCCGCTGAAGCTGAGGGTGACATCGAACGACCCCACGTGGAAGCCACGTCTCCAGTTCTCACTGGCTTGCAGGAAGGATCAGTCGTATTTCTCACTCCTCATAAAGAGCTGGAAAACCAACTGGGGTGTTTTAAGTCGCTGTACACGTAAAAAAAAAAATTGCTAGATAACGACCATGCCGAAATTCACCCACAGAGTAGGACCGTGGCAGCAGTGAAACGTCTCTTGCGCTTTCCAGATCTTTGAAGTACCCCAAAAGATGTCAGCTTTGGTTCAGTGGGCCTCTTCCTGCGAAAAAACTGGTCAGCATCCAAGGCCATCTGAGCTCTGCAGAGCACTTCACAGATGCTTTACAAGACCGCAGGTTTCCTCCTGACCCCTCTGAGGCTGACAGTAACACTACCACCAGTTGAAGAGTGCTCAGCTGACAAGGAAGAGAGGGTCAAGTGAAGGCACCACCCTGCTCAGTGGGGAAGCCCATTTAAATTTAGGGTGATTTGGACCAGAAAGAATATAAAGTCCAATGCAAAGGTCCGAAAGATAAAGCTCCATGAGGATGTAAAGTGGCAACTTTCTGTAAACCTGCCCAAGAAGCGCTGAGTGGGCCGTGATGCCGGCTACACCTTTGTGCAGGTATCAGGAAGAAAGATTTGAACCCAGGGCATATTAAACACAAACTGAAGGAGACTGTGTAGCAGCACCGCAGCAGCAGCTATGGACAGTGCTCATCCGCCTGCGTTTGGTATCACCCTGCAGCTGTACGCCTGGAGCCAGCCCTCTTCCATCAGTGACAGGACTCCAGGGACATGTGGGAGCTTCCATCAGAACACGGTGCCTACTCACAAAGAAATTGTCCTCTGAAACTGACTGGCAGCAAGGATGGCGTTTTATGCCACGCTGCTTCATCCCACACGTGGTCCTGAATCACTCCCAAGCGTGCCACAGCTGAAGAGAACATGACCACAGACCAACTATCTGTCCTCTGCCAACCATTAATGGCACGTCCTCCAGCTTCTACTCAGAGAAGAGTTCGGAGAGAGTATTGCCTGGACAAAGACTACAGGATAGCGTTAGGCCAGGCATCGAACAGCTAAGAAGACAGAACGCAAGGGGTACACTTCTCCAACTCATCAGCGTGCTGTGAATCCACAGGTTCATGCAAGCCAGGAGTTACATGGCCCTGGTCCTTGCTGGGTGCAGAGCACTGACCTCCTGGGACAGAAAGAGTGGGGCGATGGAGAAAATGCCATGAAAGGTATCACCAATGATGAAACGGCTGATGAGGCCAAGCTCATTAATTTTTGTTTTCCAAGATTAGTGGAAGGCAACTGTTTATTATTTAGGGAAGCATGAAAGGCCCCGGGGCCAGACTCTGCGCTGGCAGTGATCTGCAGCAGCTTCGGCACAGTCCCTAGGACCAGTCCAGATTCACAACAGACCATCGGGACGGAGGTCAGAGCTCAGCACTTGGTACCGCACATCCCAAAGCGACAAAGAGATGCTAGGAGAAAGGTTGGACTTGATGACCCTGGAGGTCCTTTCCAACCATAACAATTCTGTGATTCTGTGAAAGGGAACAAGGATGAGAAAGCAACAAGACAAAGATGGACTTCAAGACCTAGATTGCACAGACAGAAAACCGTGGTCTGGCTGCAGCAGAACCTGGGACAGCATGTTCCTAAGGAAGCAGGGGCTCTGCCTTGAAGTGAGTGGACACCCCACTAGAGAATAAGTGGAGTTTATTATTCCACTTTTAGACGTGTGGGTGGACACTGTGGGCTGTTGGTTCAGTCTCTGAGGGCAGGATCTTGAGTAAAGAGCTGGATCACTCTTGCTTCAGTATCTGAGGACACAATTATGTCAACAGAAACAAACCTGCAAAGGTTTAATCCACCAAGGGCTGCAGCTTGACAGCAGCCACTATAGAAGATAAAGAAGTCAAATGCATATTGGATGAAAAGTAAGATGATTGTGTATCACTGCTGATGTAATGCAGGGGGGTGGGGAACTCTGCCTAGTATTCTTGCATTCCTTGCAAGATCCTGCTCCTCAAGATCCCAGCACTATCCCTAAGGCACTATGGCCCAAGCCCAGAGCCAGCAGCCGAGGTGGCCAGGCAGGCTGAATACCAGTTGGGAACTGCCACCCACGAGTCCAGAAAAACTCCAATGACAATTGCAGTTGAGGGCATTCTGAAGAGGCTCTTAGAGGAGCACACCTCTGTTGGCATCCGAGCTCCCAGCCAGGGGATGATCTGCCCGTGGTAGGTGTGCTCTGCAAGCCCTCCTGAGACAGGATTCCATGGATACAGCACCCCTGCAGAGCTACTGTGGCATGATCCCCATAACAGACCATAAACGTAGCAACAAAGCGCTCCACGTAGAAAACACATTCCCCCACTCCGGCCAAGAATAGTATAAGAAAAAGGAAAGCAACAAAAAGAAGATTCTGCCAGTCATTGGACTTGGGGAACTCAAAAGCCCCAGCTGCTGAGATGCCCAACTCACACGCTTCAGCAGGCAGGGGAGAGCGCAGAGGGATGCACATGCAAGTAGAAGTCTCCTTCACAGAGATGAAGTCAGGAATCCAAAGTGACCAGGAAATACACAGAACCAAAGTCAAATGGCACCGTGCAGCCGGCCGTTTAGGCAGCGGGAGCTGGACGTGGCTCTTCTTCCCTGACACAAAGCCCATCGCCAGCGACAAGCTTCTCCCAGCCTCAAAAAAAAAAAAGAGAAAAGAAAAAAGATCACTGCTGCTTCCGTAACACTGCATGGATTGCATCTTGGCCCAGGAAGCAGGCGAGCTATGGCTTTGAGCAGCTAACCACCAAGGGTGAAAAACGGGAAGCGTGGCTGGTATAGTCCTGAGAGCAATTAAGGTGAGAAGCCATCGCTCTCAATCCTACCCCTTCTGTCGTGCCTTCCGGAGCAGAATATCCCTGCCCCACAAAAAAAGCCTGTTCCTGACCTCGGAGGTCATCTTTGAGGTTTCTAAACCAGCCCCAGCAGCTCCCAGAGGCTGCAGCAGTCCCCCGAGAGCAGGCTGCTGGTCACGCTGCCAGGACTGAGGGCTCCGTGTCAGAATCCCTTGAAAACAAACTGTTCAGGTGAGAACTCAGTGCACGGTCACCACACTGAAGCAGAGACAGGTTCATCCAATCACGTTGTTGGCGAGTTTCTCCTGGTGACAGAGGGTTTCCTTTTCTTTGCTTTCTTTTTCTTTTTTTTTTTTCTCCTTTTTTTAAATTTTTTTTTTTTTTTAAACGCTAAACTCATCTCCCATACTTTTCACACACTCAAATCCACATGCCATGGTCTGTGGTTATGCCCTAGGAGTCTCCTACAGAAAAAAAATCAACCATCCAGTAGTCAAGCATGAGAACTTAACGCTATCAGGAAGGCCCCCTTCTCCTTCCTGTGCGCATCTCAACCTACATGTGCAGGCATCAAGAACAGACCAATCTGCAAGAAACACCAATACACCAAGGATGGGGCTTCTCAGGGCGTCTCAAAATTCAGCCCAAATTCAAGACAGCAAAGGGGAGGTGGGGGAGTTGTCACTAACACTCATCTATATTAAGGCTGATGAACTCCTGTATACACTTCCTGTACTGCAGCTCAGTTGGGCTGTTGCTGGGATATTGACCTGGTTGTCCAAAGGGGCCCTCTGCTTCTCGCATCTCCTCATTCATCCGAGCCAGACGCAGCCTAGAAGGAAACAGAGAGAGCACAAGGGAGAGAGGTTTGGTTAATTCCCTCCCCGATGGCTATCTGCAGGCAGAGTTCCTGTATCCTGAACTGCGTTCAGTTTTGGACCCCCAATACCAGAAGGACATTGAGGGGCTGGAGCGTGTCCAGAGAAGGGAAATGAAGCCAGGGAAGGGTCTAGAGCACAAGGCTGGTGAGGAGCAGCTGAGGGACCTGGGGGTGTTGAGCCTGGAGAAAAGGAGGCTCAGGGGAGAACTCACTCTCTACAACTCCCTGAAAGGAGGTTGGAGCCAGGTGGGGTCAATCTCTGCACCTAAGGACAGGTGGCAGACCAAGAGGAAATGGCCTCAAGTTGCACCAGTGAAGGTTTAGTTTGGATATTAGGAAAAATTTCTTCCTCAAAAGGGTTGTGAAGGGCTGTCCCAGGCTGCCCAGGGCAGTGGTGGAGTCCCCATCCCTGGAGGGGATTCAAAGCTGTGGAGATGTGCTGCTGAGGGACGTGGTTTAGTGGTGACCTGGCAGTGCTGGGTTAATGGTTGGACTCAATGATCTTAAAGGTCTCTTCCAACCAAAACGATTTATGATTCTACACACGCACTGGGAACTCCTGGCTGCACTTACAAGGTAACGATGTCTGCATTGGCTGCCTGGACAGCAATACTGAGTGGGTCCTGCCCATCACCATCCACCGCATGCTGGTTTGCCCCTCGCTTGAGGAACAAGCAGACCTGGCTGCAAAAGGGAAAGAAAAGATTAGCAGAGCAGGAATTCCAGCTCTCCCCAACCCACACTGAAGCAGGCAGAGGGCACTGTCCTTCCACAGGCAGGCACAGCATCACTTATATTGGTCTAAATCAGGAAACGCTGCACTGCCATGGAGAAAGGAACGGGTGTTCGGGGCCCAACGACCCTGTCTATCCTCACGGGAGCCGTTATCCTTTAGACAATCAAGTTGTTGATGTGCTAGAAAAAGGCATGCTTTGCAAATAACTGGTTCCCAGCTCCCTTGCCCACATTACCCCGTGACTCTCAAAGTTAACGCTGAATCTCAACCCAAGGGTGATGGAGCACATCAGAACTTACCCAGTATGTCCTAGGTACGTGGCATGGTGCAAGGGAGCTCGGCCTCGGCTGTCTCTTTGGTTAACATCTGCCCCATTCTGCAGCAGGAATTCACAGGCTATCAAGGAGCCCTGGCAAGGTAAAGAGGAATTTCTAAATCAATTCAGCCAGGTAAAAGAGAGAGGATGCACGAGCGTGTGCCAGGCTGTACGCTGCCCACTGTCAGTGGCTGAACATTAAAAGCCAAAAGACACTCCCAAACGAGGCCTCGCAGTCACTAAGTACAACGTACCCCCATCACAGCTTGAATCAGAGGCGTTTTGTTTTCATCTTCATCATTCACCCAGTTGATTTCAGCACCATGTGCCAGTGCTTCTGCCATGAGAGGCAAGTTTCGGGCTTGCGCTGCCTTGTAGATCAACATGCCAGGATGCAGCTCCCTCAGGTCCTCCAGATCTGATGCTTCCTGTTCAATCTCTGCTTCACCACTTGACTCCTCTGACACCTCGCACTCTAAAAGGTGGAAAAGGATGGAGAGAGATGACCCAAAAGCTCTGCATTTCCAGTTTCTTACGTTCTTGGCACCAGACAGTCCTGACCATCCATCCTCACCTTCCTCTGTCACACTGTCCACCACCGAGCCAAACACCAGGATATCTGTGCTGCCGTCTGTGCTTCCTCCAAGCCCGCTGTCACTGCTCAGACCTGCAGGGCCAACAGAAGACAAACCAGATCCATTTTAATACACAGGCATTCCAGTCCCGGGCACAGCTGAGACCACGGGGGAAAAGGGCTGCGCAGAACGTCACACACACATGGCACCAGGCACCGCTAGAAAGGGAGAGGGGGGGACCGCTATCCCATTTAGCCCTATCCAACAAAACTGCCCAAGGAAAAACTGCAAAGCCTTATGGTGTCCACGTCCCCACGCTGCCCTTCATGCAGGGATGCTCCAACATTGCCACATCGCTTTGGACTGGTGAGGACAGCCCTTGCTGCAGTCCATGAGGGACGCCATGACGTCGACTGGAGCAGAGCAGCAGCAGAGACAGCTTTGCAGCAAGTTATGCAGCGTCATAAGCAAATCAAGACGCTCCTCTGCTTTTACAACTAAGAATCTCAGTTTCCACTCTATCCATGCTCTTCCCAGAGCTTTTCAGGTGTCACCGGGGCACTTGCCAATGCCTTGCTCTTGTGACTGATTATTGGCCATGACTGAGACAAATAATATCAACAGTGTGTATCTCAAGCCAAACTCTTCAAGCCTTGTCCATTGGCCCATTCACCTTCACAGACATCCCATCCCTTTCCCCACAGTGCTTCCCACCTTCCCTGCTTAGCTGGAGAATGCCACAAGACAGCTGACTACAGACAAAAACCGGAGTCACGAAGCATTGAAGCAACTTGTCCAAGGACACACCATGAGTCAGCGGCTGAGGAACTTTGTACCTTTTCCAGCTTGCACCCCAAACCAGTCAAGAAAAATAACAGAAAGGAAGGAAGAAGCACAGGCAGGAATTGCTCCTGCAGGAACAGGGATGGCACATTCACCTTTGCCCCCTTGGGAGCTCTGGCTGGATTCAGCTTCTTGCTTCTTTTAACTTTCCAATGACTGTAAGGGGGTGTCTGTCCTCCTTCCAAAACTCAGGAAATTTAAGTCTCCATGATCTATCCAAAGACCTACCCTCAAACCACTGTGATTAGAGAGCAAAACAAGCCAGGTTGTCGCTGACAAAATGTTTCTAGAATATGGCCTCAGCAATCTTTAAAAAAAGTAAGAGCAGGAAAGCCTGCAAGAACTGAAGATCTGAGCCTTGAAAACCACTGCAGAACGAGACACCTTAACCTTAAAGCCTGTCTGTTGAAATCCTTGGAGCAGCTACAGCTAGGTCCCAGATAAAGAACAGCCTCTCAATCAGTGGTCCTGAAATCATGGCTCACAAGTAATCCTTCAGCACTGCTCTACAGCCAAAGGAGAGCATGAAGCTACAACAGGAAAGGTTTAAAGTGACATATCGTGCATCTATTTTTGTTTATTTGCTGTCAGAAAAATCATTGCTGGTTTTTGTAGAAGGCAAACCTACTGCTGGGTGAGACCGTGCTCTCCATGGTGTCTGTGGCTCCAATGAGGCCACATGGCACTACTCTAGATTTACACCAAAGCAAGAAAGGAGGATCTGGCTCATCTCACAGGAATATCTCCAATTCCCAGTTCTGTTCGCATAGAATCAGTGACAAAATTCCTATTTTCTTCTACAGGAGCAAGATAAGGCTGTTGAACAACTCTCAAGTCCTGCATCTCCCAAGTATTGCTCCTGTTGACTAGTAACGCTCAATTCCTTGAAACTGGAATAGTCCCTAATGCACCAATTCACACAAGTACTAAAGCACCTTCTTCATTGATTCCATGGAAACAGAGGAGAGCCTGCGATCTCCTGCCGTGCTGACTCAGGCCTGCAGGTATTTCTCTTCAGTTCATACAAGAACAAACAACAGAGCTAGTAAGTTTTAAAAAGTTACAACTCCTCAGCTAAGCATGATCCAGACCATGGGACTAGTCTGTGACAGGCGTGGGGCATCTGAAGGAAACACTTCCCACCTCCTATTTGCCACGAGATCCCACCTGTACAGGACGGGATCCTTTACCTCATCTGAGGGACAACTGCTCCTTTAAGATGTAGTAACTTGACTGCTGGCAACCCTAGGAAGATTTTTGCTTTTGGAAGCCTGTCGGCCTGTCTTTTTCCCACGTGGGACTGGAAATACACGTGTTCCAATTGACTGTCGGACAGAAAATAGGTAACTGCCTCTGAAGCTTGGTTTGGAACAATTCAAATTTGGGTGTCTCTTTTGCTGCTAGCTGCCAGAGCGTCACCTTACCTCCGTCCAGGAGGAACGGCGTACCGCTCCCACCGGGACCAATGCCACTGCCACTCCATGGGCCACCTGTTAGCGGATGCTGCATAGAGATGTGGCTGGCACCTAGAGGAAGGTGGACGGAATATGAGGGGAGTTCATCGTCACAAACACAAAAAGAAAAATTGTCCGTAAGTCAGTAAGACTTGCTAAAAAAAGGAAAAAAAAAAAAATTAAAAGCCAAAACTAAAACCAGAAAAAGGCCAATGGAATGCAGAGTCTGGGGGTAAAAGATGAAGATGTTGGGAAAAAAATCGAATCCACCAGAATGCAGACGCCAGGGACTGACTGGGTAGGTTATTAAAATAATAAAGTGCAGTAAGAGCAATGGGTTGGGGTTTGTGCAGCTAACTCCCCGTCACTCTTCTGGAATATTTACCCTCTCTCCAATGAGGCTGATACCTTGCCTTAGGTCTGGTGCAATGCACGTGCCCTGGAAAAGCTGGGAGGGAAAGCGAGCCAGGAGCAGAGACACTTTCTTTGTACTTACTGCGTGGGCCAGAGCCAGCACCGGTGTCAAAGTAGGAGAAGAGAGAGTCCAGCTCATCAGGGCAGAAGAGGGAATCTCGACGGAATTTCCTTTCCAGCGTAGCTGCTGTTTGACAGAGATTTTGAAATACATAGGTAATAACATGCAAATGAACAAATGAGACAGTTCTGCAGCTGTATTTACACAGGCTGAGCTTGCACATCCAATGCTCCCCAGACTCGTGCCCATGTACTAAATACAACAAAGAGCTGCCCATCGGTGGTGATACACTGGAGACAAAGTCACCCCAGAGCATCCCGAGCAGCCAGAACCCTTCCTAAGCACAGCCTCTCTCATAGACCAGGCAGGTAAAAAGAAAAGGATTTGGAACTCATCAAAAAGCAGGAAGCGGGAATACAAAAGCGAATGCACAAAAGCAAGTTTCGAAGTTGCTGGATCACCCTAGTGCAACAATCTCCTCCTTTAGCCCCAAGAACCTCCTTAAATAGATGGGAAAACATTGGGAAATGGCTCTAAAGACCTGTGTCAACATGGTTTGTACAACAGCAGTGTTGCTTATACCTCTGGCAGGCTTGCAGGTCCTAAAGACAGGGCCACCTTATTAGGCTGTATAAATGGGGAGCAGGGCAAGGGAGGCTCCCACCTGATGACAACATGGCTGGTGATGCACTGCCTGCTTCATGGCGGTACTTCCTACGAGCCGTGGGTGCTTTCGTGGTGCTGTTGTGCCTCTGGCATTTCTTCACGCACCAGCGTCGAGGTTTCCGCTCATTCTCTGCTAGAGCCTCCCCATTCGGCAGCTTCTTCAGGAATTTCTTCTCCACATACTTCACCTTGATCCAGGCTTCTTTGTCCTGCCTAAGAGAAGAACAGCATAAGGCTGTGCACAGGGTCACTGATTCACCTAAAGCCATGAGGAGTTGGAGCTGCTCTGGGTCATTTTATCAACCTGGCTTTGAGTCTTCAAAATCACTGAGGTCTGCCTTAAGACGTGAGAGTTTCTCAAACCTAAAAGTATCTCCCATTTCAAAGCAAAACTAAGAAGTGCAGGGTGTAGTTGAGAGTGGAATGAGATGTTCAGCCCCAGGCGACACCACGCGCCCCAGTTACATGTATTTGAAAGGTCTCAGAGCAGGTGTAAATCCAGCAAGCTCTGGTTCCCAAGCATGTTCCACCAGGTTGCTTGCTGGCAATGCCCCACTGACCTTCCTGAGAGTCAAGCTCAGGCTAGGCACAGAGCGATGGGTTGAGGTAGGTGCACCTGAGGTAGTTTGGGCCCTCGGTGAAGGGCCAGTCACTCTCAGTCTGACTTTCCAGGGAGCTTGGGGTACCGGGTTTGCTGTGTGGATGGAGAGCTTTCCACAGGATGGCGAGGACCAGAGCATGTGCTCAGACCCACCTGGAGCTCCCCGGTGTTGGTTTCTTAAGTCCCAACTCTTCACACTGTGCCTCATAGATCTGATTCATGGTACTGTTCCCCAGCTCGCACATCAGCTGCAATACAACAGGGGATGAATGAAATCCTCTGGTGAGGAGCTACCTTCCCTCTAGTCTCCCCTCCCACCAGGTCAGACTCCCACCAGGGCCACCACTTGTCTATCTGTGGTCATTAAAAGCCAACACTCACTTTCAGTAACTCTGGCTCCCAGGAATCCAGTGTGAGGGATCGGACCTTGGAGCAGTGAACACCCAGACTCCTATTTATCCAAAAAGGAAGAAAACTGAAGTGGTTACATGCCTCAAAATAGAACTTCTCATGCATCCTAAGATGAACAAGATCAATTCAGTTCCTAAGTATTTATTGATACAGACGTAGCTATAGCAGAGAGTTTTATGCACACAGGTACCTGCATGCACAGGTACCACAGCAAGCAATTACTTTTGAATCTGTGCAGTCGTTATGGTCAGTTGTAAATTCAGGCTCCACGGTTTTTCCAGGAGCTCGCAATCCATCCCTGGCTGGCAGCACAGAGCATGCACACGCAGTACCTGTGGATACCGGAGCACTCAATGCACAGCAGAATGCCCAGGTTGATGCTGGCCCAGCGAGGATCTGGTTGGCCGCAGTCACAGCACTGGTCATTCCCAGGGATGCTCTGCACTCTCTGCAGGATGGTCTCTCCTTTCGTGCTGCGCTCCCGGGAGTCGGTAGCGGAATCAATGCTGCTAGTTGACGGGGAAGCCGTTCGGTCTAGTCTCTGCAGGGAAAAAACGGTTCTAGGATTGGTTCTAGGATTCTGCAAAGCACTGTGGAACAAACCAGGGCTTTGCATGGCACAGACTCTGCCAAGAAGCGTTACCTGAAGAAGAATAAACTAGTGCAAGAAGGGAAGGGGTAAAGCGTCATTAATCTCTATCATTGCTGCTGGACACCCTCCCTGCTCTGGAAGTGCAGGCAGCATGCAGAGCGTTGTCTGGCAAACTACTTCTATCGCTTGTCCCAGCTAGGGAGCAAGCTCTTCCCAGAGGAACACGGATCCAGAGGGATGGCAAAAGGTGAAGAAATCACGACAACACCAATTTAAAGCCTTGCCTTTCCCCCAGCCCAGTGTGGCTTTGGCTGGTGAACAATTGTTGCCTTTGGGTTAGCGCTGACAGCAGCTCCCTTCTTTGAGGGCAGGCAAGTATTTCCAAACAGTCCACCCACAGCCCAAACACCTGCCAGCAGGGCTCTGAGATACAACCGTGGATTTTCCATGTCCCTCACTCACTTCAATATAGTAGCTGTCAGGGCTCTCCCGGTATGCAGAAGCAATACTAGCTTGGACAGCCTGAATCCAGGCCTGACGCAGCTTCTCCGAGTCAGCCTGCAGCATGCAGCTCCTGGGAAGGAAGGAAATGAGTTGGAAAAAGCAAAAAGACAGGGTGCACGTTTTGGTCCTAATTGCTCCACTTCATCCTCCGCACACACGTTCCAATGGGGGCAGTGCCTTGATTTCACAGGCAAAGGGCAAAAATTAATCCTACAAGCTTGTGCCGGCAGAGGTGTTCCCTCTTCAAAACCTCCAGGCAGGTCTGCTAGCTGTTTTGAAAAGCTGACCACTGCCAGTTTCACTGTCTATAGGTACATCAGGTATGTGTGCCTTAGACCTGGCTCATGCTGATGCCTGATGAACTTCAAAGGGACTAAAGTACAAGCAATAGTATCTCCCAGTCAACACTTAATAGCCCAGGGCAGCATCTACCCAAACCTAATCTCTTACAGCTCCATGCACAGTCCAGCTACCATGAGGATGGCCTAGGGGAAGCCACCAAACTTACTTGGTAGGTGAGACGACCTCAAAACAAAACCTCCTCTCTATGTCTTCACATGGCTTGACAGTACAGAGCCGCAGATCTTCCACCACTACTGTGAGGACATCCTGGAAGGGTAAGAACAGGTGACTTTATTGGTTCCTTGAATCTGTGTCATCATCAAATCCCTGAGAAAAATCCTTCCCTAACCCTGCTGGTTAGTCTGGAAAGGGCAGAGCCAGCCCACCCTCAGGTAACTCTACAGCAAAGGAACAAATTGCAGAGACTCAAAGCACGGCACAACATGCACGTGAAGCGGCAGGTTTACTGAGGACTTCACCACCTTCCTCTGCTGAACAGGAATATTTAGATGGCCACAAACACCATCTGCCGCCACTTAGTACAGTAACTTCAGAGCACAATAATGCCTGAACAGTCTTGCTGTCCCTCTGATCCAATTCCCCTCCCCACTCCTTCCACTCCACTCCCCCATTATGGTGCAGAAATCCCCAGCAAAGAAGGATACCAGACAAGTTGGCTAATCTGCCGGTGTCATCTGGGGTAGTCTCACTGACCTTTAGCTTCTTCTGGTACACCAGCTGGCTGTTCTGTATGGAGAACCACCTCCTGAGGGAAGACAGACAGACAGACAGCAGCGTGAGTGAAGAGCAGAGCTCTTCTGCATCAGAGCAGGATATCTCTTCCTTTAAAAAGAGTGCAATTTAGTCCAAGAACAGCTCACACTTCTCCAGTGCCCTCCCTCAGAGAACAAAGGATTTACAGCCTCAGGGAATGACTCCCAGCATTAAGATGCTGTGATGGCAAGTATTCTAGAAATCATAGAATGAGTTAGGTTGGAAGGAACCTCTAAAGGTCATCTAGTCCAACCCCCCTGCAATAAGCAGGGACACCTCTAACTAGGTCAGGTTGCTCAGTGCCCCGTCAAGCCTGACCTCGAATGTCTGCAGGGATGGGGCCTCCACCACCTCTCTGGGCAACCTGTTCCAGTGATCCACCACCCTCACAGTAAAGAGTTTTTTCCTAATATCTAACCTAGTATCAATGTATGGCAAGAAGGAAGGAAAGACGGGAAGAAACAAAGGAGTAGGGCAGTCCCATATTACCGCTGACAAGTTCTGAGGCAGAAGTCCGTGTGCACACTGGCCCTGGTACAGGTAGTAAATCCAGTGCCCATGGGATATGTTGCACTGGTTAGGGCACACTTGCACACGTGGGCACACTTGATATTTACTGGGGAAACGGGATTACTTGCACATGCCATACTAGATGCAGCATGCCTGCTTGTGTCTCCAAGGGAGCTGTCACAAGGCAAGCCAGAAAATTCCTTTACATCATGAAGAAGCTTCCAAGTGGAGAAAAAAAAAAAATCTCAGAAAGCTCTGCTAACTAGCAGCTCTACAAATAGTGTTGGAGAAAACAATAGGAATGAGTTGCACATCTTGCTGTTTACACAGGCTGATTCCTCTGTACCCACAACAGTCTATGGGAGGCCAAGCACTGTGAAAGCTCCTGTTTCCTATGGCCAGAGTACAGACAGGTAGGTGTGAAGGGGGTCTACCTCCTTAGGAGGCAATAAGGAACTAGTTAGCAGCTTTCCATTAAAATACAAATGACAGAAGGTCTACGACGATGCTGTTAGCAGAGGTAATTCCCTGGTGTCTTTATCTTCAGTGCAAAATCCAAACCTCCAAGTCACTTTCTCATGCCAAGACACAGTCCAAAATATAGCAACCTGATCATCTTCATGGAGGGCAATGGAAGCCACAACCATCATCAGGAAGAAGGTACCAGAACACTTGAGCATAGAGAATCAGAGGCTTGCAGCAAGATGTCATTTAGAGTAGGCATTACATGCTCTGTTGGCAAAAGAACTAAGTTCCCTGGGAAAATGAGATGAGACAGCATTCTCTTTCTTTTATCATTGCTGAAATATTAAAAGGATAAGACAATAAAAGGACTTGACATGTCTGCAGAGACATGGGAAAATACAGGTAACTGGAGGCCATCCCATCTACGTGGAAGCCCATTTTGATGGGCTGTGACAGTTCTGCATCGTTCTGAGCTGCTGTGACATGAAGCAGAGCCCAAGGTTTGTCTCTCAGGTTCTGGTCTCTGCTCCTTGCAGCCATGCTCTCCTGCTCGTCACCCCAGAGCACTTCTGCTGGCTCCAAGCCCAACATCCTGAATGAGGATTTTGCTGTTCTGGCTGCCTGTCTCCTCCTGCTCACAGAACGAGAAGGCACTAACAGCGACTAGCTGAGTGACAGTGAGAAGGTGATGAGTAGGCTACAGGAGCTGTGAATAGCTAAGATGCGGGTAAATATGGTTAGAAGTGGGTGGGTTCGAGGAGACAGAGATGGCTGTGAGGAGGATTGTGTATGACTGGGATGTAGGAGGATACAGGGAAGATAGCAAGGATTTGGGCGACAGGGAAAACTTGGAGCCTTTGATAGTCACATCACTTCAGACACCAGGAAAACCAGAAAGTCCCAGAGGGTCATGTTCCCTCCAGGGTATGTGCCATTTGGAGCAACCCTTCAATTCACAGCCAGGGGCATTGCTAGAAGGGAGTTGCCTGGAACTGTTCCTCTCAAGTAGAGATCTTGACATTAACCTGACACACTTTAGAAGGACCTTCTGCTCTGTGAAGAAACACGTGGCATCAGTGAAAGCAGCCGTGCTACAGACCAAGGCTATACTTTGCTTAGGAAGCAGCAAGCAGGAAATCCTAAAAGGCTGATAAAATTTCAGCTAAGAGACCTTCACAGTGCAACAGCTTGTGAGCGCTGAAACCAAACAAAGTGACATTCTGTAACTGCTGCGGTGGTTTCTGGTGGTGCAAACTCAGTGCTTAACTGCCAGGGGACCAGAAAGCCTGAGGGGTAACAAGATTATACAGTACTAGAGGAAGCTTCAGAGAAGGAATCACTTATCCAACCCATTCAGAGGTCTCTAATAATTCCAAGTCTTTTTTCCATACAAATGCAGGCAGTTTCTGTGCGTACCACAAACTGTTCACTGAACCAGTTAGTGTTTATTTATTCCAGTATAAGAGCAGCACATTCCAGCCTTGCTGTGGTGTATACCTTGAATGCACCCCACAGCCAAGTAAAAGAACCTTTAACCTTGTATCATTTCCCTGTTATGCGAGGGAAGGAAATGGAGGTCAAAAAGGCATCGATCTCATGCATTAGAAACTCACGGAACGGGTCTGGATCGTTTTGCACAGCCATGTATGAAACCCATTGACTATCTCAAGGGAAACTAAACGCACAAGTATCGAGCGAGGCTAGAACATGAAACCTTTGCTTCCGTTTTCTCAAGGTCTCTGGCAGCTGTAGGAATCATGAGTAGTGCAGGAGGCACATAAGCCTAGCATTCCCAGTGACCTATCAGATGAAATATTTATACATTATTAAGAGTAGGGCTCACGCACAGAAAGCCATTTCTCAGCTCCCGGCAGCACAGTCGATACTTCAACTCTCACATCTCCCCATCCCAGCACAGACATGTTGGACACTCATGGCATGTCCTGCTTGTTAGGGTATTTCTCTTAACTGTTATAAATTTACAGCTTTCTGAGTGCAAGATTCAAGCTGCATTGTGCACAGTCTTCCCTGTATGTAACCTGGTCATTCCTCCATTGTGGAAGGCACTCATTTTTTTAGCTGGCATTTACAGAGGTGCAGCAAAACATGAGCTGGCTCATTCCATGATACCACCTAAGGTGAATATACAGCTTCACAGAAAGGAGCATACTTGGTTTTGAACAGGAAAATAATAATCACATGCACGAACTACACAGCATCTAGGTCTCTTACTGATGTACGTACATGTCTCCAACACACCAATATCAAAGAACTGCAAAGCAAGTTGCTTTGCAAGCTCAGAATGTGAGTTTTAATGTGCTGGTAGAAAATTTATGTGGTCTTAAAACACCACTGCAATGAAGCAGATGCTTATTCCTCTTCTGCTCTGAGCTGACTTGGCACCACCTAGGCAGGTTAGTGGGTTGATAAGGCTACATAAATCTCTTTTGAGATACTGTCTCCCTTGGGAGAAAGGGAATATGAGTTATTACTCACCGGTTCCATGTTTTGAAAGCATTGCTAGCTCTCTTGAAGAGGTAGCCTTCCATCACCACTCCATTCGGGGCATCAACATTAAACTCCACCTTCGAGTCATCATAGGAGAAGTCCTGCAAACAGAAGGAGACTGAGACTCTAATGTGACCGTACCCTCTAGGACCAAGATGGAAACGAGCCTAAACAAAACATCAAGAAAAGACAAACACCTCTGTCAAAATCCCAAGGTTCAGGCAACGCTGTCTGCCACGGCGTATCCCTGTGCCTTAGCGGGCTGCAGCCACGAATAGCAGTCATGAATTATCCTCACTGCACTAAGCTTATCTGTCCCTTCTGTTTGCAGGAAAGTACTTAACATGCGGTATTTCCCCCCTCTGGTAGCTGATAAGGAGAAAAGCAGGTAGCTCATCCTGAGGGCTAAAAATTCCCAATATTTGGGCAGCGCAATGGGGAAAAAAAAAGAAGCAATAGAGGTGCTTTTCATTGGCTGAGTTAGCAACGCGGCTGCCACCTCCCCGTTCTGCAAGGGACCAGGAACAGAACAAACCCCAGCCTTCTCACACAAGGAAAAGAGGCATGAGGATTTCTAGAGGGGAAGACTTATCAACTCCATTTTCATTTGTTATCATCACATGCCATCTCCAATCTGCGCTCCCCCAGTTCCCCACGCTATGCTACCAGTCAGAGCTGCTTTGTCAGGCTTGGCAGTGATTCATCAGAGAGCTCTCATGGATTCTGACAGCTGGTGAGCAAGACAGAGCAGAGAGAATAGCAGCTGCTCTCACCAAGCATGGGATCCTTCTCCCCGGGCAATGGTCTGCCTCCTTCCCAAGAGAAACTAGGTCATGAAACAAATGACTTTCCCCTCTAACCTGGGGAACTGAGGCACATGTTCTCTTTGCACACTGATTCCGCTCTAATGATACATTCTATGCCCAGCTCCTCCTCTCCTGAGTGCAAATATTTCCCCCTGTACTGCTTGGTTCAGAGACACAACAGTGCAGCGAGAACAGCCCCATTAAGTTAAGTGCCTTTCCTAGCTCAGCACACCAAGACCCTTGTGATGCTGTGTTGCCAGGCAACGGGCACTTCACTCTCATTAAGATGAGTTATTTTCATGCTCAGAGATGCAAGTGTGCCTGGGAGGTGTCATCATAATAATAATAATGATACAGAAGGAGGAGATATAACGGGACAGGACTGAGTCATTCCTTGGAAAGGCAGCATGATGCCCAATTAGACACTGGGAGCTGCTGGAAGGCACCCAATTAAGAGAGGGCTGCTCAGCCCTGAATTTTCTTGCCGTAAGAGGGTGAATCCCACAGGGGTCCTCTTCTGCAGATGTCTTTCATGTACATATTTGTGAACAAAGGCTAGAGGGAATTTTCCTCTTACTCACAGATATTGGAACACATGATTTTTGTAGAGCTGCTCCAAATGCACCATTCTATAAATCTGATCTGTGCTGTTTTATAATAAATAATGCAAACACCCCCAAACCTGCACCTTGTTGAAAAGTGCACCATGAGCGCAGGGCAAAACCCTTCTAAGCGCATCGTAGAAGTGACCACTTAGCTGTGCCTCACTTTGGGGAAGAGGTAAAAATAAGGGGGAGCATCTAAATATAATTACTTGACTTCTTCAGCTGTCCTTATAGAATCAAGCAGTGTGACGGTAAGAAGGATATATTGCTGATGAGTGCAGGAAGAACAGATGGGCCATATACGTCACTAGAGTAAATCCACTAAAAACCAGTGGAGCCAAGCCAGGTGTGAATTTAACCTCATCGAGTATTGTATTACACCTCCCTACAAATTGAATGGCTAAAGCTGAAGGCCCATTGAGTTGTTCCTTGCCTTTGAAGGAACTCTAACCTGCACCAGGCCAGGTTTTAGAAATAAAATGGTGCACAAAACCACCATGTGTATATACAGATATACAGGAAACCGTCTTGATGGTGTCCAAACACAGAAACAGATTGCTGGGAAAAATGGCTTGTGTTTGCATTCCTTCGAAGCTATTTCTCTTCCTTGTTCTCTCTATGGTTAGGAAACACCCCCAGGCCAAATTCTGCTCCTGTTTCCGCTGGTGCAATTCCTGAGCAACTCCACTGCTATGAACAGAACCAGTGCAGGGCAGCGGAGGGCAGAACCTGTGGACTAGAGCTGCCAGCTGCATTTGTAAAGTAGGTTCAAATGAAGGGAGAGATCAGAGGGATAAGGACCAGTCTGCCTCTCATCCCTGGGGCGTGCAGCAGCCGGATCCTCAGGGACACTTTGTCCTATTCCACTGCACTCTGCTTGGAAGCACATAAAGTCTTTCCAAGAGTTATTGAGAGAGCTGAGAGACAAAGTCAGGGAAAGGGGAGGTGGAAAAAAAATCCAGACGTTATCCCCTTTATCAGTATCATTTTTCCTCTCACTGCCAGGCAAAGGCCAAAAGAGAAATGTTCAGAAATATCTCTGGGAGCTGAAAGGCAAAATCACAGCAAGTGCAGCTGTGGAAGTTCCAGCGCACTAGAGCGAGCTTAAACTACGGGCTTAAACAACAGACTTCTTGCTGTAGCCCATACAGGGAACTTTCTCACCACAGCCATTGAAAAAAGAGGACAAATTTCTGGAAAAGAGTCACAAGAACATCTGTTGAAACCTGATTCCAGGTCAAAGCTAGCTTCAAAGATGTCTGAGGCGATCATCTTGCCAATGGTGTTGAAACATCATTGTAGCCTGTGGCCACAACGGGATACACACAGATGTGTGACCATGAGTCCCCTTAACTGGCAGACCTGCCTTTAAAGTGTCTCTGTTCTATTCATTGACACAAAAAGGTTTCAATCTTGTTAATTCTAAGGATATTAGGAAGAAGTTCTTTGCTGAAAGAGTTGTCAGGCACTGGAACAGTCTTCCCAAGGCAGTGGTAGAGTCACCATCCCTGGAGGTGTTAAAAAAACAAGTAGATGTGGTGCTTCAGGACATGGTCTAGTGGTCAGGGAGATGCTGGGATGAAGGTTGGACTTGATGGTCCTAGAGGTCTTTTCCAGCCCAAATGATTCTATGAAATAAGTCAAAGTGTCCTGGCTAACGGACACTGCTCCTGCTGAGCACGACATCCACAGTGCCATCTGGAAGTCTCTCGGTGACTCTTCTTACAAGGGATGCAGCACATCCATGGATTGTCTCACTCCATGTACAACTAGGAAATAAAAACCTTCCAGCCTTGTAAGCCAACCCGCGATGTCTGCGGGGTTCTGGGGAGAAGAAACGTGTCACCCATTCTGCAACATCCAACGTGACTGATTCAAATCCTACCCTTGACAAAGCAGGGGAAGAGAGTGCACACGTACACTTCCTCTTGTCCCCTCTTTTTCCATCTCCTGCTATACATGATATTTTAAGGCACGATTTCAACAAACTACCAAATTCTTCCCATAATTTAAATGTACACAGAGTAGGCAAATCTGCTCTAAATGAGTCTGGGCTGAGTTATTAAGTTTGTATTTAGCACCTCATTGTCTGTGTGAAATGAAAGAATGCTTGACACAGAAAAGGCTTCCCAGGAGTGGGATCTGAATGGCTTTGGCTACAACCACATAAGCCATCGTGATTAGCAACAGCAGTGACGTGTTGGATCACACACTGGTAAAATAAATGAGATGTCCTCCAAAACGAGAAACCAGATCTCTGCCATCATCTGCTTCCTTTTCCTTCACTGACTCGGTAATCACACGGATCTTGTCTCACTATCTCCTCTCCTTCCCAGACCTGTCACTCGGAGTTTACTCGCCAGCCTGCCTAGGAACTGATATTCTTTTAGAAATGACATCACAATGGTTTCTATGGGAGCACAGCGAATGTTGCTGGAGCAACAATGAAGTAACACATTCCAAGACACAGACCCATAGGGATGTGAAAAAAAAGGACATTAATGTGGACACTTTCAAACCAGCAAATGGAAAGCAAAAACCCAGCACAGGCACAGAGAGATCTGTGAAAGGAGGAAAACAAAAAAAAAAGAAGAAAAAGCCCTATTTGAAGGTTGCCTCATGGCCCCCATAGTTAAGAACTCCCTTGTCCACCTCCACATAGCATGCAGAGGCTGCTTGCATTGCAGAGACCAGACAAACTCTTCCAATTGCTCCTGCAAAGCCAGCTTTTCATACAGAGAAAACGTCTGATGAAATGAAACATCTCCAGCTTCAGTGAACAGAGTTGATACGATGAGGGAAGATGCCCCTCATCACCCTGGAATCCTCCGCAAGGGGAGTCTTCTAAGTAAGGAGCCCTATCTAAGAGCAGACCCACTGAAGGAGGAAAGTCTTTTCTATAGGCTCATTCCTATCCCAAAGAGCACACCACCTGCCTGAGCAGATAGAACCTTCCTCTAAGATACCAAGACTTCTTAAAATTCTTTAAAATACAACCAGTATGGTGATGGCCCTCCCTGGAAAGCCACAGCACTACTCCCTGGGTGAACCAGCTCTGTGTGGCAACAGCGATACTGTCCTTTTCTGCACAATGTGTTGATTTCTACTGATAGAAAACACGATCGGAACTAGGCAGTCGTGCCTGGTGACTCATTTCAGTCCAGCTGGTTTTAGCTGTTCAGAGAAACATATCTTACTGCCAAACCCCCCCGTTATTTTATTTTCAATCAATATCACTTAGGATAAGCGACAACACACACGATAGAGGCACATGTCTCACAGCAGACAAAGGCTTTATCCAAAAGTGCCCCCTCTAAGTAAGCGACGATGCTCAGTATTTAACAATAACATTACATACACTCTAACAACGTTATGCATTGAAAAACTTCCAGAGAGGCATTAAAAGCTGTGTGTGACTAGTCTGTTTGATTATAAAGACAACATAACTCGGAGGAATATTCACATTCCCTGAAGAGAGACACACACCCCTTCCACACAACTATCAGTGCACGCACATTCTGTTCTGCTGCTTGAATAGATTTCAACCTTTCCTCTCTCTGGCTGTTTTTACCTCTGTGTATATGCTGTGTACAACCCAAGACCTCAGAGGCAGATGGAATTTGGGGGAGGGCTCCTCCACCTACATTCCCATTCCACGCAGACAGCTTTCATTCATTCCAGCCAAATCCCATTTATAGACCTTTTGTTTCTTCAGTTTCCTAATGCCAATTGATCTCCCTGCTCTGGAGCTTGCCAGCAGATGATGCACAGAGATCTGTGCCCTGCCCCAGAGCTCTTCCACCCCAGAAACGGAGCCAAACCCATTTGTTCTCTCGCAGTAATAAAGCTGTACTTGCTTTCGGGTCACACCAGCAAGCAAGGTCCCACAGCCACAATCCTTGTGGCCCCAGAGAAAAGTGCCCTCTAAACTTTCTCCCCTGCAAGAGTCTCCTTACCAGAAGGTATTCAAGCCTGCCGAAAATCTTCATGATGCCAGCGGCAAGGGATGTTTTGCTGCTCTCGCCCAGAGAGCAGGGAGCAGCTCTGTGTCCTCTCGCTCTCCGTTCGCTCTCTAGAGCAGCATCTCTGTGAAGCACCGTGGGCTGGCAGCGAAGGAGGGATTTCTTTTTCAGCCCCTTCTCCTTTTCCCCTCCTACTCCTTTTTGGGAAGCTTTAAGCTGCCGTTGGCTCCTGTCAGAGCAAGGGGCACTAGGCGAAGGAAGCCTGGCCCCTGGGGACCACCTGCTTGCCCCCTCCTCATGCCTCCTATTCACAGTCAATCAGCTTAGAGCAAGGGCTAATTACCATACAGCTGCCACGGAGGCACAGAAGGGAGGGGGAGAAGCCAGGCAGCACAGAGCAAAGTTGACAGGAAGATGCTCACCAAATGCCTCCCTGACCTTAACAGAGCCAGGCTTGTCTGCCTGCAGCAGGGTCTGCTCCCCCAGCTTCCTGGAGCAAAGCCACCCCTTGGCCAGGGATCCCAGCCCTGCAGCCGCAGAAATCAGGGTGCTGAAGTGCCATATGGCCCCTGGTTTGTTATCTACCAGCTGGGCTAAATGAGGCAGAGAGCTCTGCCTTGGCGCTCTGTCCTCCCTTCCCCAGCAAACAGGCAGCAGAAGCACAACTGCTTCCCCCAGACCAGGGAACAAACACGAGGCTGCAAAGGAGATTTTATACAGCTCTGTATTCTTCCCCTTTCAGTCCCCGTCAGTTTTGGTGCAGTGGAAGGATTCAAGGAAAGTCAGGATCTGCGAGGAAGGAGTGGTTTAAACCTTACCATTTCTCTCCTCATTTCCCATGGGAAAAAGTTCCTAGGCCTGGGTGTTCCATCGCTAAGTTCTCCAAAATTTTTCAGAGTGGCCCAATCTACACCAGGCCTTGTGTGTCTTCATGCATCCGTCTGAAGCAACTGAGCCCACATAAAAACAAACAAACTCGTGATGCGTGGTTTGGTTCAATACCCAGGAGAAATGTGGGAAGCTATGAGATATCTCCTCAGACTTTGCAGAAAGGAATTCCCTACTGCAGTCCTTGCACACAGGCAGTCAGAAGAGAGGCACCTCCAGCCTCCACGATGAAGCTCTCCTCTCTCTTTGCACAACAGGAGAACTCAAATATTTATTGTAGCCCATAAAAATTGAGACTCTTCCTTTTCCTCTTGCTGATTTTATTGGGATTCTTATTGTGCAAGTGAGCATTATTTTCATATGACGTGTGAAGCTGCCAAGGGAGATCTTTAAAGTTTTGGGGCCAGGAAGGCAGAGAGGGCAGTAATTAAAGTGACAACTTGAAGTGACAGCTGTCCTAGGAATGTGGCCCAAAGGTGGCAGGTGCTCCACAGAGGGAAGATGGGCAGAGGGTGGCATAGGAAAAAAGGCACCTGAATTCCAGTATCAAAGAAAAGTGTCAGGATTTGTGCCAAGTCTCTCCCTCCTACCAAATTTATTTTAATTAAAACAAAATGCCTTCAGACCACTTCCTGATGAACTTGGCTCTTAGAAGGCTGCCCTCCATGCCTCATAAAGCTGCCCAAAGACAATTCATAGAATCATAATGGTTGGTCAAGCCCTCTAAAATCATCAAGGCCAATCGTCAATCCAACACTACCATGACCATTAGACCATGTGCTGAAGTGCCACGTTCTACACATTTTTGAACACCTCCAGGGTTGGGGACTCCACCACTGCCCTGGGCAGCCTGTTCCAATGCTAATCACTCTTTCAGTAAAGATTTTTTTCCTAATATCCAATCCCACCTAATTCACTGAGCGAGGTCACGTCTTCAGAACCCGCACAGCTTCCTCACCTCAAGAACACTTCAAAGTGTATTACTTAAAGTGGATTCCCTCCCTTTCTGTCATGCCTTAGAAGGTTGTTTGGGAAGACCTTGTGTTGAGGAAAAAAAAGGATATTTCTGCCACTCGTCTCTAATTAAGCACAACACAATCTCCAAATTTTTTAAGAAACCAGAGGGTATTCTGGGCTCAGCATGAAGACAAATATTCAAACACGTGCTGTGCTCCCTTTGGAGACGGCGAGATGCTCACCAGCTGCAGAGTGCCATGCTCCATTACAAAGGGAGGAGCAACACTGACTCAGAGTAGCTCAAAGTCTCACAACATTTCCAGGCAGGAAGCTTTAAATCCTAAATCGCAGTAGGGGTGTTCAGCTCTCTTACAAGCTTCTGCAGAGAGAGCCACAGCTCCATGCGTATGTATCCTGATGAAGAGGAATTGCTCCTTCTCCCTCTTGGAACCTGACCTCTGCTTCATTCCCTGCTAGTCCAGTCAGAGCCACACAAAGAGACTTAACTGAAATGCATTGCACTAGAGAGATTTTCCATGTTCCCTCAAATGAAGTCATCACTCCAGAGCCCCAGGAGAGTTGAGAGTTCACAAATGGATGTACCCCTCCCTCAGAACACTTAACCCAAGAGAGCATATGCACAGGTCGATTCACAGGGAACGTCTGTCATTAGCTTTCAAATACGTTTATGGTTCCATTTCATGGGTTACGACATTTTTGAGAGACCATTAGAAAGAAAACAACGGCCACTTAGATTCCTCCTGTTGAAGTATTGATCCACCCAAGTGCCTGCCAGATATGGACCCCTCAGAGATTCCTACTCAGGGCCTGGCTTATGAAGAGATTTCTCAGGGCTCTCTGATGTCCCCTCTTACTGTGCCCACAAAGCACAAGAGTGTGTGGGTGTCTTGGAAGCCCACCAAGGCTCTGTTATTAGCCTCTGCTGCTAATTCCCCTCCCACCAGACCCACGGTCCTCAAAGGCTCCCAAGCACCAAACGTGCATTAAGTGCCAGCCAAGTCCTGCTGCCGCTGCAACACTGAACTCTGAGTCAAGACTGAGCATCGCACAGAGGGAACAGAAATCTTATTTCAACACAGGACTGAAAACAACTTTGAGGATGAAACCAAACTCACTTGAAACTAGGCTTTAAAGTTACATCTCCAGTGCTGAGGTTACAGCACTAATGCAACACCAGGTTTCTTTGTTTTGCTTCCAAAGGCAGGACTCCGCAAATATTCAGAGCGGCTAATTCTAACAATAAAGGTGCCAAAAGAAGGAAATACACGTGAGTACTCACCTGTAGCAGGGTCTGCAGGGGCAGGGCAGCAATCCATGGAAAAACAGAAGAAAAAAAAAATTAGTTGATGTTTCTACAAGCCTTGGATTTGGAATCATTCCCAGATGAATGGTCTGGAAAATCAGAGCCCACATTAACCAAAGATGCCTCCCTGCTGAAGGCTCAGTCTTTTTTTTGATAATAAATGCTATTCTCTTGCCAGTTCATGGTGGTTACTCCCAATCACAGCAGGTGAGCGCACACAACGCGGGTTACCACGGCTCAGCTGAAAACAACAGCTTGCTCAGCCATGGCAGCTCTACTGCTTGGGTCCCCACGGACCCTTCCAAAGTTATGCTGCTCAAGGCTGTAGCTGCAGCATGTCACAGGAGCTAAGCAAGAATCACGTGGACTGCAGTTTGGAGCACACTTGCATGGAAGAAGCTCACTGACTGCAGCACACGCCTCTCTCAACAGCAGTGCCGAGTCCTGCTCTCTCTCCCCCACGACCCATTAACATCACTTCAGTGCAGTGTGAGCTCCCTACCAATGAAGAAAAGGCCCCACAGCAAGTCCTGCCTATGAGTGCATCCGCTCATTCATCTCAACAACTACTGTTGCTCCAGGCTATGAAAGACTAACCCAGGAAGGCCCCTCATCAGGTGGCAGTTGCCACCATGTGATGCAGGTTGATGCAGAGAAGTGCTGCTTGCACCAAGCTTTGCCCCAGGACTCACCCTTTGCTGTATCAGCGCATGCTTGTGCTCCATCTCCCTCTTCTCCACGGCAGAATCAATCACCAGCTGGTCCAGCTAGAAGCAGGGAGAAGAACACCAAGTATAAAAGTCAAGAAGGAGGTTTATGGGCCACTGTGCAATTCTGCTGCCCTGCTCTGGGATTACACCAGCCCTGCTTAACATCGCAAGTCCCCACCAGAGGGGGAAAAAGGGCTGTGTTTGGGTGTGTGCTGAAAGTAACCATAGCTCTTGGCTGTCACCTCGTAGTATATCATGGCTCACCCACCACTCATGATGCTCTGACAACACCCCAATTACCAAGTGTGGTGGCTGAGTAGGAAAGGATGAGGATGTCCTCCCAGGGTGGGGGGGTACAAACAGCAGACTCACATGCCCCATGCCCTCACCTCTGTGGCTAGTTTCTTCATGTAGGGATCCAGTTCATGGAGAAGACTGTAGCCCTGCTGGAAAAAGGTGTACTGGGCATGCATGAAGGACAGCATCTGTGGAGGGAAACAGCAGCAAGGTCAGAGCAGGTTCTGGGACAAAGTGTGCAAAGTCCTTATCCTTTATTACCCACAAACAAGTCTCTCCAAGGTCTAACCCTTCCCAGAGCAATCTATCCGTTACATGCCTCTCCCTCTTCTCCCTTCTTTTCACAAATCCTTCCACACTGCCATGTAACCTCTGTTGTGAGCACAAAGCAGGGTGCTTCACCCCTGAAAGTCCCCTCCAGTCCTGGCCTGTGGAGTATCTTGCAGGTCCTTCCTTCTCCCCTCTCGTTAGCATACCTACAGCCCCCAGAGCAGTCCCAGACCGTATCTCCAGGGCAGAACGAGGAGTCGGTTATGTCAACCCATGCAACCTGAAATGGAGGGGCTGCCTTTCATTGAGCCACTGAGAGCAGCATAGAAAACAGAGAGCCCTTACCGCATCCAGTATCTCAAACTTCTTCTTGGCCTGTAGGACATTGATCTGTGAAGGAATCAAGACAAGACTTCAGCACCATTAGACCTGACAGTGACTACCTCATGATCAGACAGAACATACTGGCAGATGGTCTTAGTTCGGTGCTGCTGGAGTGACAGCTAGTGGAGACACCCACAGATCAACATTAACGCTGCTTAATACACCCACCGCCTGAGAAGACAGACCTGACATGAAGCCTATGAATGATTCAAAGAAGAATCCTTGACCATTCTGGGTGCAGTGAGTGTTCCTGCAGGAAATCTCCCACTGGGAAGAGAAATTCAGTCAAAGCCAATGTGTTTCATTTCTCTTACTGAGGAAATGAAGGTCCTCTCCTCCCAGCACAGCTGCTCTTTCATATAGATGGGCTGGATTATGCCAAAAGGCAGCTCAAAGAACCCCAGGACCTACCACAACACAGGGCTTTGCTAAGCCATACATGGGTTTATAGTGGTGCAGCCACAGCAGTGCTTGGAACTAGAGCAAACCTTGGTGGTTTCATGCTCCATCACACACCAGTCCTAAGGATTCCCTGCCTCAGGGGGCAGAGGGCAAAATGTCCAAGGGATGAGTCATTCAGTACCCTTTCAAACCCAGCTGTAAGACCCTACTGGCTCCCCCTCATCCTTCAACTTCTTCATTCCCTACATTATTCAGCAATTTGCCCGTGATACCTTGTTCTGCACTGGGAGACCCAGTCAGAGCTGGGGGCAGAGACACCAACCTGCAACACGTAGTCTAGGGCCAGATGCCGGAAACACTTTCTGGTTATGGTCAGGGTGCCTGTTGCCTCCTCCACTTCATGGGGCTTGTGCCGAGGTGCCTGGGCATTCTTCACCAGCGAAATCTCCATGTCTTCTCGCACCTTGTCAAACTGCTTCTTAGTTTCCTTGAACTTCCGGACGTCACTGCAACCCAAAGCAGATGAGATTATGAGAACCATTGCTGGAAAGCAGCCAGAACATTGCTGATACCAGGAGAGCAGGGAGACATGCAACCAGGTACACTATGATCGCTCAGAGATCCTGCTCCAGGTGCCACTGGGGTCCTAACCCACCCCACCAAGCTTCACCATGTCCAACTGGGATGACTCCAGGTTAACTCTGGACAGTCTTTCTTCAGAGACAGCTGGCAAGGAAAGATATTAGACCTTACATACAGTCTTCAAAGCTCTAAGGAAATTCTCCAAGGACATCAAGGTGGTGGCCAGGCCAGATGGCATCCAGCTCTAAAGATAATCCACAATTGCCCTCGAGAGCAGAACACTTCAGAACTTACCTGTGAAAACACATGCTTCATATTTCACTTCAAGAGAAGAGTAAAAACAGCTACTTTTGAAATTCAGGGCAGGGCATTCAACTAGGGCAGCCAGGCTGTTCATGTGCACATCTAGCTGATTCTGACCATAAAACCAGCACCACTCAGGACTTGAGCTGCATAACCACAAAGAAGCAAGGACAGCAATTCCTGAAGATCAGCTCTTGCAAGTGGCCTTGATTCCTCAGGAATAAAAGCAGCAATACTGATTCACAGCAGCTGTAACACAAACACTTATTTTCTATCCAGGGGAGCTCTCTTTAACTCAATTATCAACTGTTACAACTTAAAGTAGTTAAAAACTGTCAGTAAATAGGCAGAATCCACTTGTTCCTTGCCCTAGGGAAGACAACAAACTTCAGCTGAAGATGACAGACAGTAAATGTTGAACTCTACCCTGTGGCAAACTGAAGTTGCATGTACTGATATATGGGCCAGTCTCTGGCCAACAGAACCTACGATGGGCAGGTACAACAAGGCTCAGTGAAGGTCAGGTGCTTGGATTATTGTTCTGCTGAGTTACGTGGCCATGTACCTCCATCCACACGAAAAAAAAAGGGTCCCTTTGTGCATTTTTGGGTCACTTGCAGCAAAGGCTGTGGGGATTTTGAACAGTTCTTGATCCAGTTTTGGTGAGAATGGCTTCCTCAACTGTGCACATCCCCAGTGGAGAGGAGCAGGAGTTCAGAGGCATGCGGTACTGCTGGAAATTCCCAGCCAGCTCTAAGCCAGGCTGCAGCAGCATGACCGTAACCTCAAGAGCTGGCTAGTGACACCCTCCTACTCAGCAAGGTCTGGGACTAAGTCAGTCACAGAGCATCTGGCTACTGACATCACGGGCTGGGCAAGCTGATATTTCCTGTGTGCACCAGGTAATTAAACCAGGCAAAGACCTTCACGGCTGGAGGACAGAGAGGGCAAGTTAGAGGGTAGATATTGCCCTCTTCTATGTATGAATCGCCACACAAGGACACAGCCCCCGTTGTTCCTTTGTTCCCCATCATCAGCCCAGAAGTTGCAGACTGGCCTAAGGTGGATTATTCAAAATGGTCCCAAGTGTAGAATTTATTTTCCAGCCATGGGCAGGAGCAGTGCAGATATCAAAGCACCAGGGCCTGCAAGCGCAGAGGTTGAACGGTACAAGTGCAAAACCAGAGTAAGCTGCAAAGATGCTGAAAGGACAGACCCAAAACGAAGGTGAAATTCCCCCTTCTGCGTGCCAGCCTTAAGCAGATTAAATCTGAGCTCAGCAGAGAAATGATTATAGAGAAAGGGGGGGGTAGGGTGAGTGCTGGGCAAGAAGATGGGGATGAGGAATGGGGGGGGGGTGTCAGCCAGGGACCCCCTCCCTCCAAACACAGCTGCTGAGGGACTCACAGCCCATTGCCAGTTCCCATGGCAACCAGCTCTTGCTTAGCTGAAGGCCTCAGTTGCCTCTCTGACCTATATTCAGCTGACTTGGGATCCCACGCCGCACTAGCTACCTGCCCTGGGGAAAAGCGGCACTCAGAGGAATCATGTTAATGCAGCCGTGGCAGGGACAGCCTGCTGAGAGCCTTGGTTGAAGGTGCACACTGTCCCCATCCAGTTAACCTGCTGGGCCCAGTTCTTCTGCACATCAGGCCTGCCGTGTGCAATCCCCATCCTTCAGATGCAATATTCTGCATTGCCCGCATCAAGGCATTGTAGACTTGCTTTCCAGTAGCAAGTAACTCTGAACCAGTGGTTGAGCTCCAAGGTGAATGCACAGTGATTGTTAGCTGCCCCTCCACACAACGATGGGCTCTCCTGCCTCTCACCTTCCAGCCAGCTGCTCAGGCTTCTCCAGAAGTGCAGGGCTGCTGTGATTTTGAGTGACTAAGTTGGATCCCAAAGTCATTTGGCTGCAAAGTTTCCTCCTTCTCCAAGCGCACACTGGTTTAAACCACTAAGGCAACCCAGCATTGAACATAAGGTAACATAAGATGTGGAGCTGGCCCTGCTCTGCAGGGATCTGAACTCTGGGATGTGTTTGACCTAGAGGTCAAACTTTACCAGACTACGGGATGATGCCCTGATCTGGAAGTTTGCCTCGTGCCCAGCTGTAACTATGAGCTGGGAGCAGCATGAAGACATCTGGTTGGCAGCAGAGCAACCAAATGACAGTGTAGCAAGGTGACAACTACAGCCATCACACAAACCAGATCCCTTCCTCTGCCCTTCAGTGGCTCTAGTCATGCCAAGGTTGCAGTTCTCCTTCCAGTGCAACCAGGACAGGTGCAATGGAAGGTCAAAAAGCTGAAGACCAAATTAAACAGGCAAGTACTCACTCTTTTACAAAATTGTGTAGCTGCTGCCGGACTGATCTCTGAGCCTGGTCAAACAGGATCTGAAAGAAAAGAGAGAGAAAATAATATCAAATATTTTTGCAGCACGGAAACATTGAGGAGTCAGAAAATCCATGAATGCTCTCTAGGAGCTTCAGTGTGAGGGCCTCAATGTTACTCCAGGGCTTGGTGGCTGTCATAAAGGAAACAACTCTTTTCTGTAGCTGCAGCACTCCCCTACAAGTGCAGAACTCCTGCACTGCAGGTTCCACAGCCTGCGCCAGGGCTCTGAACATCACAAAGATCTACAGTACCAACATATTTTCATCAAAGGAATGCCTGTAGAAGCAGCTGCCTTCACAGTCCCCATTTTGAACTGTCTCCCGAGTTTCTCATTTTGCCAGAGGAGGGCACTGTCACCTCAACACTACACCACTGAGGAGACATGAACACTGCCAAAGGTACATCACAGCCAGCCCCACTCTGATGAACACGGTGAGAGGTCCAAGCATATGGTACAAAGTGAGACTTCGTTCTTATCATTCTTTTAAGTTTGACAGTCATCTTAGCCCATTTACAGGGCAGAAGAGCTGGCATTGCCTAAAGCAGCAGATTTTTGTGAGGAGGTGGTGGGTTAACTTTGCCTGGCTGCCTGGTGTCCACCAAGCCCCTCTCTCACTACCCCTCCTCAGCAAGACGGGAGAAAATGAAGAAGCTCATGGGTTGAGATAAGTACAGGGAGACCACTCATCAATTACTATCACAGGCAAACCAGACTTAATGTGGGAAGACTGAGGAAACAGAAACCTCTAGAAACCATGGAGCATGACTGGCATTCCCAGCCTGAGCAGTACCTTGTCCATGACACCAAGATCTTGGCAGACACTGCAGAGATCTGACATTTGACACACTCTGAGGCGGTCACAAGCTTTAACCTTCTCAAGCCTCACAGTAATCTACCAGCGAAACCACTCTGGTTCATTCCTGACCCTTCCTTCCAGTGCCAACAGACTCACACAGACACAGATGTCCTCCCTACCTCGCATCTCTCACCAGGAGATAAGCTGGTCGTGCTTTTGACACTACACAGGTGTGCTACTCCAAGCAGAACACAAAGCACTCTGTGTAGAAGCAGCAGAAGGCTGCAGAGCCTCCAACACATTCATTATGTGTATTGCTGCAGCCAAGAACAAAGCAAGAAACATGCCAGGACTGGCTGAGCATAAACAGCCATGAACAGCCTCTAAATACGAACAGATGCAACACAAGAGGGAAAGAAAGAAAACCCCAAGACCACCCAGCTTTGTGTTTTTACCAATGTAAATTATTTACTGCTCTTGGCATCCACTCACTCACTCCAAGAGGCATTGGCCTGTTTTCCCATGGAGCAGCTTCCCCGAGTGACATTCGAGCATTGACAATGCTTCCCTCCACTCGTGACACCATGCATGGATACGCAAGCAGCAAGAAAGTCACGTGGGTCCCACCTGCACCTACATCTGGAAAGCTTCCATCACTGGTTTCCATCAAGATGATACATTTGCTTAGGATCAGGGAAAAGTGGGGACACCATTAGGTCATACTCAGGACTGCAGACAAGTACCCTGGGACATTCCAGGGAAGAATGGATTCCAGGGTACATTAAAAAAAAAAAAAATCAAACCACATAGCTAAGGAATGGGGCTTCCTCAGCTTGATAAGAAGGTCTGTGCCTGTAACAGGGAGGGTCTCTCCCAGCAGGATGCTTCCAGGACTGTGAGCAATGTTCTTCTCCTGACACAGCACAGGTTTCTTCTTGGGCTGCCCTGGAAGAAGAATTAACTAAGGATTCAATCCAGGTCTAAAAATCAGAGCTCATAAAACTGCTCCTTACTGAAGCTGTTTATTGAGAGGGAATTGAACTCGAGGTGATCACAGAAGCAGTGTTCCTATGCCTGTGGTACACGGACACCTCTACGAGGAATTTTCATTTAAATGTGTCTGCATCAGAAAAAGAAAACTACACAAATGAGGAAGACAGCCCATATCTGTACCTCCACCTCCTGCTCTGTCAATACCTCTCCTGGGATCCCTGCAGAGCCCCACACCGCTGTGGTGGGGCCCTTCCTTCCCGCCTGCACTGATTCATGCAGCACAAGCCTGGGGCAGGGACTGCCACGAGGTTTGCGAGGGGATACCAGGTGATGAACAAGCCTCTCTTGCTGGCGCCACCTCAGCATCCTACAGTACTAGCATTACTTTGATTGCTTCCTCATTAATCTTGCCAGGCAAGATCAGCAGGGGAATATTTTCAAGTGGCTCCCCCATTCAATTTTCAACGCAAAATAAATAGAGTTTAAGAGCTAGGGTTTCAAATACAAAATCATCCCTTGGCTTTTTCTCCTTTCCCAGACATACTTGGAACGTATCATTTGTTTTAAGACTTTCCAGACCAAATATCACCCCACCCTCTCTCTGAGCTTCCACCAAGACATGAGAAGTCCAGCCCATGACTCACACACATCTGTGCCTGAGGAGTGTCCACGTGAAAGAAGGGAGTTAACAAAGTCCTGACCCAACAGGAGCAAAAAGCTGGAGCCTACCTTTCCCCTTCCCAGCACGGGCTTCTGTGGCAACAGCATAAATCCAAGCCTATGTTTGATATAGGACTTAGGAACTTCGCGCCCCCAGGAAAGGAATGCAAGTTCAGCAGCCCAGACTATTATTCCTGCAACTGCAAACCTGATACCAAGATACAAGACATTGGCAATCCAAAGGGCTGCCATTGCTACAGCACTCCCACATGACTCCCTGCAGAGCTTACAAGAGAAGGGATATCCCACTAGGCTCCAGAGCAAAGTAGAAGCGAAGAAGAAGTGAGATTACCTGGCTGTGAACTGCTTCTCTCAGCACTTGCATGAAGTTCAGAAGCAGGACATCACAGCTGCACATAGGAATAGTGCTTGAGCAGAGGTTAAAGGCAGGCAGCAGCATTGGTGGTGGGACTTTATCAGGGAGCAGCAGAGGCCATTGGACCAGGACCTGAGGGGGGATAATGCAGCTGGCAGGGTCCTCACCAGCCAATGCTCCACTCCACCATACCACATAAGCAGGGCAGGTTCAGAGATGGTGGCCAGGTTCAACCAAGAGCCTAGATCATCAGGAAAGTGATGGTGATGAGGCAGGTCCAATGCCAAGCTTAGAAGTCAGTCCACATATCAGGGTCAGGCCCAGAGATTGCCAGGCAGATCCATGGTGACAATCAGTCTGTACGTTGGGATCACCAGGATCCATAGCTGGGTATGGCTGTAGCTGAGCTGGAAACTTGTGCTCCTACAGCTCAAACCAAGGCTGAATGTCCCGGGCAGAGCTTAAATGGGGCACATGGGCCCAGGGGTGGAGGGTGTGGGTGGAACCACCAGGTGAAGCTGCTCAGGGCTGCTAAGGTCTATTAGTGCACTGAGAGCCACAGCCAGAGACGAGATCAAGATCACTAAATGAATAAGCCATTCTCCTGCATCAACTGGCCCCAGCTGATGAGATGGAGGGTGTGGAGCTTCTTCTGCAGCTGCCTCACATCTGGACACAGGCAGCTCTCCCTTCTTCAGCTCCACCAATTCACCACCCCAGCCACGGCGGTCAACAGCTGGATGAGTCACATCTCTCATGGCCAGTCTGGAGGCCTCATTCTCACCAACGTCCCTTGAAACAGTCTGGGGACTAGTTTATGTCGCTAAATGAGGGCTGGTTGTCAGGTGGCCTGGGAATCAGAGCTTGATCCTTTTATTCAGTTTGGGGAACCCTTTCCTGTCAGCAGGCTCCCAAACTGGGGACACTGCAGTGTGTCTGTGGGAGGAGGCAGCTCACCCAGGCTGGCCGGTCAGGTACAGGGCTGCCCAGACATGATTCTATCAGTTTTCTCTGAGCATCTGCTGGGGAACAACAGTGACCCCCTCCCCAGCCTGCAGGAGGTGATCATCTCCAAAGATGGTCCACTCTGTAAGCCCCTTCTCAAACACAGCACTGTCAGGACTCTGGCAGTCTGTCCTGGCCTCTCCACCTCATCTCTTCAACTACCCATCCTGCAAAGAGGTTTTCCAAGATGTGGGCACTTTCTTGTTCTATGGCATCTCATAGGTCAGGGTGTGCCTGAGAGAGCACTGGAAGGAGCATGTAAATACCACTGCAGCTGCTCAAATAACAAAATAAACCTCAACAACAGCAGCACACTGTACATTTTCCCTGATGCCACATTCCTACAGTTTACTTCTCATTCACTGCAGCTGAATGTAAGTAACCCAAGGGGCAGGAGAGCCAGGCAGAATTCAAGCATCCTTTGTTTGGCAGGAGATGCTTAAATGCCTTTTATTGCTGTTGGTCCTCCACCTCTCGAGGAATGACCCACCAGATAAATGCCACCCAGGAACAGCATTGCGTCTGTGATGCTTTTGTAATACAGCTCACTTGAGGATTTCTGCTCTGGAGAACAAGCCAACAACACTACTTCTATTACACACTGGATGTCAACATAGTCAGACTTAGACTTCTGAACCAAGCTGAAGTCGAGTCTCTCTCATAAAACACTCAAGAGCTTCAGTGTGTGCTTAGATTAAAGAACATTAGTTCACTACAAGACTAGTTATCAAGCTTCAAGCTCACTAAAGTCTTTTGGACTAGTATAATGCCATTGCATTAGGACACGATAGCAAAACCTGGGGAGCCATGAGATGACCGAAAGTGCTTCTCCTGTTAGACAGCAATTCTGCATCCACAAATGACATCCCTTCCTGGGGTAGCCTGATGCACCTGGACCCTTCCCAAGAGCTGTCAGAAAATGCAGGTGGTCCACCCAACCCTGTGGAGAACAGGCAGCTTGGAAGCACTCCCCACTTTCACTTCCTTCCCCCTGAACTCCACCACTACCCTCCACCCATGACATCTGCCTCACTGACTCACCACAGCTTGGGTGGCTTTTCTTCTTGTCAGCAGGAAATGCTTCCTGGCTCGCTCAGCACAGCTAAATCTCCCCTGCAAGCTGCTCCTGCTCCTGCTGGAGGATTCCTGTGACGTAGCTACAGTGATTTATGGCAGACAGGAAAGCTTAGGACTTAATGAAGCTCAACCCCGCGCTGTCTGGGGTAGTACTGATGAGGGCAATGTTAACGTTACGTCTGAGGTGGAAAATACCTGAAATTGCACTTAAGGGGCTCAGCCAGAGTAATCCTATCACAACAGCATTTTCACTTGCATCCTTTCACTTTTCTTATCTTCCTGATCTCACAGAAGGAACTGGATGGGAAAGAGTCTTGAGTGCAAACGTGACAAGGTTCCTGGTACTTCCTTCCAAGGCACGTGCAGGGCAACAGGCTGGTGGGAAAACTGCCTCCCACTCCTTGACAGAGCCCGGGATTATTGCATCCCCCCATTCAATGCCTCTTGCCCTCATTAACCTGGAGCCTCCCCTTCCCGAGTTCCTTGGAAGTGGATGCTGACAGCTTTGAACTATCTAGAAATTGCACATCTCTTACTCTGGACAGCCCGTCAGCAGCAGGAGGTTGGCATGGAGCGGAGCAGAGCCAATTGTGTCTGCTTTAGATGTCTACGGAGAGGATTATTCTCCCTTCCAAAGCGCTGATTAGGTACATGACCATGCTGGAAAGAACTGCACCTAAAAGGAAGGAAGGGAGGGAGGGAGGGAAGGAAGGAAGGAAGGAGGGAGGGAAGGAAGGATGGAAGGAAGGAAGCAAGCAAGCAAAAACCATACAGGTTTTGGAGCTGACAGCACAGCATGTGTCTGCAGACAAGGAGCGTTTCCAGTACAGCTTGACAAGCCACAGTCAAAATGTATTCACTCCAGTGTGGTATGTAGTGAGGAGGAGGGGTCACAGAGGAGACTTCGGGCCCTCGAGCAAAATTCCAGTTCATGCCACTCAGGCTCCAGTGAAAGGAAAGGGTTCGCTCTGGCGAGCTGTGCAGGAAGGCTGCTGCAAGGCTCTGGCACCCTCGTCTGCCACCCGCTGCTCTGAGGTCTCACAGAGGTAGCTGGAACCTTGTTCCCTGTCATGGGTCGTGCAGCTCTTCCCAGCGCACGGAAGCTCGCCCGATGAGGGATGCGACGCAGCATCCTTCAGACAGCCCAGCTGTGCCCCACGCCGCGGAGCCTGCGCTTGCCAGAGGAGCTTCTGCAGAACGTCAGCTCATTCCGTGCTGAGGCAAGGGCTCCTGGCAGGGATGGGAGCAACAACACAGGACAAATAACGGGGCAGACCTTAACATTTTTTGGAGGGAAGTGCTCTGGGATGTTGAAGGGTTCATAGTGAGGGGCAGACCCCTCACTCCCTCAGGATCTCAGGTACAAGGCATTTTTCTGGAGTAAGATTTCATTTTCACTTGTGGGTAGGAAGTGTCCCAGTTTCAGAGTCCAGCGGTACTTGGAGAACTAAATACCTCAGAGACTCTGTACCTCTGCCCTGCGTGGGTTTGGTAAAGAGCCAGTTCCCCTACACACTGTACTTTTACACGTACCGGAGGTAATAGAATCATTTTGGTTGAAGAGACCTTTAAGATCATCAAGTCCAAGCGGTTAACACCAGCACTGCCACGTTATCACCGATGCTTTTAAATTCGTAGCACAAGTGACAACGGCAGGACTGCTAGAGCCAACAGGGAAAGGTGGGCTTTTTGCTTTCGGAACACAGGGAGGAGTCACAGTCATTTTTCACCAGGTATTTTCCTCCTGCATGAACTGAAATATTGGGTCTGTGATGCTTGAGGCTGGGGACCCTTATCCCCTAGATATCTAATGTAGCATCCTTTGGCTTTTCTGCTGATGCTGCTATGGACATCTGCAGCTGCAGTGATGCCTCAAGAGGTCAGCATTGTAACATCAGTAGGAAGCTTTTTTTTAAGCCACTAAGCATAAGCTTCTGAACACAACACCCTAGGAAGCCAGTTGCCCAAGATGTTGGAAGGCCATTTTCCCTAGAGTAGCAAGCAGAACCAGCCTTGCTGTAAGGTTGCTACAGAAACACGTCTTCTCGGGCTGCGAGGGCAGTGCTGCTCTCCACCTCACCAATCAAAGCAAACACAACCAGCTAGAGACAGTCCTTCCTTGACCTCTTCCTCAATCACTGTTACCTAGATCAGTTTGGCTGAGCTGTCTCACCTTCCCTGTCTCCCCTACAAAGCCATCCCCAGCTAAACAGCTGCCCAAGCAAGCCATGTTAGGCACCCAACACGACCAGCCAGAGCCAGGAGCCCAAACTTCTTAATGGGGAGAGGCAGTCACCTCCAGAGTACAGTTCAGGGAAGCCCTGGGCCATCGGCTGCTTTGCTTTCTCTCACCAAGCCAAAGCACGAAGCCCAGCTCTGAATGGGGAAGGGTCAGTGCAGAACTGCTCCCTGCACCGTTTGCTCCACAGCCTGTTGATGGTGGTTGAAATCCTCCAGACACCATTCCCCACGGAGCAGCACTGCTCCAGCACATGACGTCTTACTCAAATTTCATTATCAGACAGGAGCCCAACACGGTTTCCAGTTATAGCAGTGTAATCTCCTAGAAGACTGTGTGGCTGAGCAGAATTTGAATCCCAGCACCTTCAATCTCAGTATTAAAGCTATCCTCCTTTCCCTCTGTCTGTCTACCCTTCCTTGGTTTCATCCCTTTCTACAGTTTGGGCAAAAATTCCACTACCTGAGGTGTTGATTCATCCTTCTGCCAATCCCAGTATTTACCTGGCATGAATTAGCAGCGCTTCTGTTAGCCTGTGTGTCCTCCCAACAGCCCCTCAGAGACAGGAAAGCACTTGAAATGCTTTTTGCAGATGTGGAAGCTGAGACATAAATGTACAACAGCCCAGATCAGTAAAAGTATCGAGGTTTCTAACTTCTACATGTGCTTTGACACGAGGAAGGCATTAGCCCAAATGAATGTGGCTAAGAGCACAAAAAAAGGCAGAGGACACTGACTGCAGCTCTTCTGAGCTCACCTCTCTTCTGTCGTTTGTCCTCTAAGGTTGCTTTGATGTTTTTTCCTCCTTGTGCATTAAAAGGAAGGTGGGAAAGCTCTGGAGCTCAGAGTGTTCATCTTCTACATTCAAGTGGCTTTTATGCTTGGATTTTGCTGAACTAGAACCAGGACATCTCTGGGCCACGTGCTCTAGCAATAAAATTCTAGAACAAGCTTTTCCAACTGATTTTTTGGGGGCTATTTTCCCTTCTTTTTAACTTGTTCCAGTTGTACATACTGTCCTGGCCACATTCCTAGATTAAGCACTGACAACTGCATCACAGCCGAGATCCTCAGACACGGATGATCCAAGATACACATACACGCACACGCACAGGCACACACAAAGGAGACAGCAAAATGCACTAAAAATAACTCAGCTAATTGAACAGCCGTCGGAGAGGGCTCAGGATGCAGCAGTCATTCCAAAGCCATTTCCTGGAGAGGGACTCACGCTGCTGTGCACCAAGGGAGGAGAGTGCTCTCCAAAGGCCATGGAGAGGGAGGATTTAAGCACATTTCCCCTTGTTCATGCAGCTGGTGGTAGGGAAATACTGCCTTTTACAGCCCCTGAGCCACACGTAGCGGGGAGCCGAACAGGGTGGGGTGCATGGGAAGGGTTATACCACATCAGCTGAGGATGTGATAACTCTGGGAAAGGGTCCTTCTACTTATTAGTTGGCCGAGGCAAGAGCAATCCCAGAAGTGCCACTTTTGGCAGAGACCAGGGATCCGGGGGAAGCTGCACAGCTGGCGCAGTGGAGCTGGCAGGCAGCATTCTGCATCGAGAGGTTGCTGGCTGGGGCTGCTTCCTCACAGCTGGGCTGCACGCACTCCTCAGCCCAGCCCCTGCCAGAGCAGCTGCATCCCTGGAGCGAAGGGGGAGCTCCTCAGGGGTTCACGTGCCCCTTGGCAGAAAGGCTTTAGGTCTTCAGAGGGAATCTGAGCAGCAGCAGAAAACCAGGGTTCGACTTTCTTTGCTTTGACGCAAACACATCTCTCTGATGCTCACACTGGTTTATTCAGTCTCTCCCCAGCAATGACATTGCTGTACAGCTGTCTGACACTTCCCAAACACTAACAGTCCAAGGAGAGCTGCACGGGCAGTACCTCCTTCCCCTTCATTTTTCACTAGGAAGCAGTCTTCTCACCTGCTTCATGAAATAATTAAAGGGACTTGATGCAGCTTCTTCTCCAGCTGCACGTGGTTAACTTGCATCCCAAAAGCAAGCATCGTGCCTAATGTACTTTGACAGGGGCACCGCGGTACAAAAGTGGGTCAGTCCAGTGCTGACACCCTGATGCTTCCTTCACTTCACTTGTGCTTTAAGCTCCTGCTGAGCCACAGACTTAAAATGGTGGGTCTGGCATGGAGCCACCAAGCATAAAGCACCTACTACAAGGTTTACAGATGCCATGGCTGGATGTTTGGGATGGAGAAAGGGCAGAGTCTAACTCTTTGGGCTCTGTTAGTGAGATACAGTCAGCTCAGGAGAATAGCCATTGTCTGGGCATTTCCCTCCTTTCATCTCCGTGTAACATTAATGCATCCTGTGTTATCCTTCAACGCTGAGCTGCACACAACTCACTGCGTCTGCTCCCAGCAGCAACCAGACAATGCGGTCCCTTTGGTCTGATCCACTCACAGCCTTGCTGTTGTCCTACAGTCACAAATCTGAATGTCAAGCTTCAGAGCGTGTTCCAAATCTGCAGTAACAAGATTACATGTGGAAGCTGTTAACAGCCAGAGTCCTCAGTCGTCAGAGCTCCTCAGGACCCTGTCTGTCCTCATTGCAAAACCCTGTGCTATCCGAAGTGCATCTGCAGTGCAGGACCTTTGCGAGCTGTCCTCTTCCTTTGATGACGGGGTCTCTAACCTCACCCTTCTACACAGTCGTTGTCCCTCTCCGATCTGAAATGAGCCAAAAGGCGCACATGCGACGGCGCACCCTTTCACTAAGTGGTACCTCCTCTGCAGGCCTGTGCAAATCCCGTTTCCTAGCACTCAACACGCATAACTGATCACTGTGAGCACGCAGACTCAGGGCTCAATAGTCAGTGTCACTGCAAGAAGCAACAATGACTCCCGGCCCTTTGCTGCTCTCTTGGCTACACCATGTGCAGGGACTGGAACCTAAAAGACGCTTCCTTCATGGACTCCACCTTTGTGCAGCACCAAGTAAGACAAACACATTCACCATTCATCAGTGCCTTGACAAAGAGGTTGCCATCAGCACACAAAAAGACAAGAGGAAGCGGCATCTTACCATGTGATAGTTAATCATTTCCTGCAGACTGTCTCCAAATTTGTCGAGGCACTCCTGCAAAAAAAGGTGAAGAGAACTGGCAGTGAATAGAAGCAGCTGCCCTTCATTCCCAGGGGTTCAGCGGCTGACAGAGACTCTCAGTAAGCTGCTGAAGAGCCTCTCTGCCATTTGGCAAGAAAGTGTTTCAGAAATGTCTGGCGCTGAAGCCACAGGCTCCCCGTCCTTTCCATGTTAGTGTGTGGAATGACACGTCAGTTGTCGCTTGTGCAGGCTGGTTACTCGCATTTCCTAAATAACTGATGCTTACTGACCTAGATTCCAACAACCTTGTGGCTTCTTAGAAGCCCAGTTCTGCTTGCAAACAAGGACTCTCAATCTGACCTTTCGGCATTGCGTTACGAGGCGGTCTCCACATTCCTCCGAAAACAAAATTTCATACTAAATGGCTACTTAAACAGTGTAAGGGTCTTGGCTATACGGTCCATTCACATCATCAGGAAGCCTAACACTCCCCAGCCCGCTCTGTGTCCTATGCTCCATCCCACTGGATGACTTACCGAAATCATTTCATCCTTCTTGCACTGCTGCGACAAGTCCCGGACTCCGCTGACAAAGTGCTTGTTGGTGGTGATGTAGGCTTTGCCCGCTTCAATCATCCCACTGCATAGCTTTACCAGCTGCACAAGGAGAGAGGTGTGAGTGGCCGGGCAGCTCGTCACATCAAACTGAGCTGCAACCAGGCTGGCTTTGATCTGTGCCAACACCACAGCCCAAGACCTTTAGATGCCATTCAGGATCCTGCTTGGCTCCGCTGGCAACCCTTGCTGCCCATGGCACAGACAGGGCTGCAAGTCGCGCTTCCCAGGGTCGGCCATGCTGTCACCATTGCACTTGTCACCTGAGAATAACAGTGCCAGGCTATGCCCTGAGGAGAGATGAATCAGAGCAGCCCCTTTTTTTCCTGTGGGTTTCTACTGCTCATTCTATCTACAAGGAACCCGCTCGCACAGACTGACCAGGGAGAGGTGTGACTCCTTGGTGCTGGGTGGCAGTGACAAGCTGGCTAGAATCTCCCTGCTGGGAGCACGCTCTTCTTTGGGATTGCCAAGCCTCTGAGCCCAGCTCCCTGTTCTGTAATGTGGAGATCTCGTACCTTGAGATGAAGGGGAGCCAGCATTCAGCAAGCTCAAGTTTTTCGATCATGTTTTCCTTAAACCAACTGACCAGGACTGCTTAAGCCACGTCTGCCTTGTGCAGCCACTGAAAATCAACGTTCCCTCACACGCAGTTAAGCCATCAAGATTGTAGGTAACTATACACCAATTCTCACTATTCTGCAGCTCAAGGAACCTTGCTGGTGCCCTGTGAGGGATCACAGCACGTATCTCTGGACTGCCTGTGACTTAGTGCAGGCTTCCTGTTGCACCTGGACAGAGCTTTGTGAAGAGAAACGTTAACAACTTCAAACCAGCTACACACGCTCCAATTATCCTCACCAGCCTTGAAGCTACCACTGAAGTTACCTGCAACTCGCAGCAAAATGGAGTGGCTTCCTCCCTTCGGAATGAGTTTGCTGCAGCACAGACATACATCTCTGGGCAGCCTTTACTAACTTCTGATAATTTAACAGCTGCAGGAACATTCCCAGACTTCCTAGCCACAGCAAACTGCCTTAGCATGCCCGGAACTTGCTGTAAAGACTGGAGCATTAGCTTAGCTAGAATTCCCGGCCATTAGCCTATCTCCTTTCAGCCAAAGCTCCTTGTGAAAGGTTACGCTAAACAACTAAAGATAAACCCATAAACCAAAGGCCCAAGAGATTTGCAACAGTAACAGCTGGCCACTGAGCACAATTTTAAAAAAATTTTTGTCTGTTTGTCTTTTCGGTTTTGTTTTTAAAAATCATCACTGTTCTAGGCTTTTTAACAAAGTGAAAAACTTTAGCTGCTGATAATGAACAACAATTGGAACTCAAGTTTTCCATTCTCAAAATCCAGGATCTTTTTAGGGATATTAACCTTACGAACTAACAACGGCTTTAGAAATCTTTCACTGCCAACCAGCCTCACCTAAAGGCTGGGAATGAATGGCTCCAAAGTTTGGCTTGAAGCCACAGCCCCACTGCAGCGTGGTGTGCTGGTTTGGGGCTTGGTGCTTGTTCTGTTTACCCAGCCACAAGGTCTAATCTATGTGCACGCAGTGTAGAATAAGCTTCCTTGCCTCTGTCTGCAGTTCTGTAAAAATAGATGAGTATATCTGAATGTATAAATGTATATATAGCCACACGTGGTGTATCTGTGTATACAGAGCATATACAGTGTTCATTCTTTCACACTCACGTCCTCTCCTGTCCACGTGGTTTGACAGAACAGGACTGGATATGAGCAGACTTGTACTATCCCAGCCCTGAGAAGAAAAGCAAACAGATGCAGTTCCTGTCACATCTGGAGCCCAGACGTACACGAGGGCTTTGGCCAGATCCTCCGGAAAGGAAATCCAGCCTGTTCTGCAACGTGGCGGTTTTGAGCATACCTCTGTGCAAACACTTGTGGCCAAAGCTGTGTCACTAGTAGCTGAAGGCCATTCGGCACAAGCACACTCCCAAGGGGAGCAATGATGGCTTTGCAGATGGAGCACTGGACAGAGTGAAGGAAATCTCTTTGAAACAGCAATCAAGCCCAAATCTCTGGTGTTCCCTGGGCGAATCGTTTACACTGCCCTTTACCTCCACTTTAAACAGCTGTTAAAAGGCTGATCATTTATAAACTAAGTTCTCAAGAGCACAGTAGAAGGCAGAGGAACAGGGTCAGTCCTTGCCAGCTTGCTGCTCTTCAAGAACTAGTCATGCCAGCTGGGCACCACTGGACAACGCTTACACCAAGCCCTGGAAAGGCTGCCCTGGGCATCCACCCAGCCAGGACACAGCAGAGGAGCTGGGCCAGCCACGGCTGGTTCATTAGGAATTGGGGTGACTGAATGTTGTTCAAAGTTACCCTCAGAAAAATGAATTTGAACTTCAGTGGCTCTTCAGATGCAAACTCCAGCCTCACTCGCCCTAGACCCAGATCTGATAAGTCTGTTGCTGACAGTGACCGAGCCAGCACTTTGCATGAAGTGCCATCTCTGCAGCAGACAGGGGAAATGATGCATGCCACCACAATGAAACGTCCACCCACCCTACACTACCAGAGTATCACCCCACAACTGCTGCCAGGGGAAGACCAAAATTGCAAGAGACCATTGCTTTAATGCAGTCCTCGCCCAAAGGAGCTCAAATCAATCTGCCGCAAAGCACTCAACAATAAAAAGCCAAGAGCTCTGAACAGCTCCTGCACTTCCAGGCCATGATCCTTGCTCCAGGATTGTTCTTGGCACACCAAGTTGTCTGACTCCAGAGGACACTGACAGCAGTAGTGCTAGAATCAGAGCAAGTTTCACCCCACACTTTGGCCTTTGCTTAGAGGAAAACAGATAACCTAAATCCCTCTGCAGCTTTCAGCAGCGAGACTAGTTAGCTCGTGCAGATAACCATTTCAAGCAGCTTGAGAAATAAATAGGTTTTATAGGACACAGCTTTGCCTAGGGCTTGTGACTTCAACAAAGCCCATTTCCCCATCAGGCGTGGGAGCTTTCTCCCTTGCTAGGGGAAAAATAGCTGAAAAACTTTGGGAAATCTCACAGATAAAAAGCCAACAGCTCTTCTGGCTCTTCTTCTTCATTTTTCTCTGTTCACGTTTAGAAACAACTTGGCTGTTGTCTCAGAAATCAGGAGGAGTGAGGGTGGAAGAACCACCTTCCATCATAAAGCCTCTAAAGATCCAAACTACCAACTGGATGTGAAGAATCACCAGCATAAATACAGAATGGCCAAACTGGTCCCTGAGAGGGCACTTCCTGTGTCAGATCACAGCTGTGGTGCACAGCCCAGCTGAACATCAGACAGCAACCACCATCACCAGTCTGAATCTGGCCCCTTGTTTACCTGCATCTACTTACAGCCCCGAGCTGACCCAGTGATGCTCATCCTGTGTGGACACATCATGGCTCCTACCACACAAAGCTTAGTATCACCAGCAAGATGATGGAGAGGGGAAACAGAGAGCACCAAAATAACTTGCCACAGTAGAAGAAGCAATACCAGCCCCCTGAGATCCAGAACTAGAAGGTCATCATTCAGCATTAGGAGCCCAAGTGTGAAGCTCTTGTCCTAACTCCTTTGGCCGTCACCAAGGAGCCTTGACAGGTACCTGTCAGTAGAGGGAGACATGGTCCTGTTGACAAGCCCAGTGAATTACACATCAGCTTCCTGACAGCCTGGGATGGGCTCACTTTGTAGAGGAGACTGGTGGGGCCATATTCCTAAGCAGGAACTCATCAGTCCCTTTTCAAACCAAAGCACTAAGTTGCCCGATCTTACCTTGTCAAGCTTCGCCTCTATCTCCACCACATCTGTTTCCACTTCATCAATGGTTGCCCTGCAATGACAACAGCAAAAAGAAATCATTAATTGATTGCATATGATGGTTGGGAAAGAAGCCAGGAAGTCCCAGATGAGTAAGGATCCGAGGGACTAAGGTATCTGTGGTGGTGGTGGGCAGGAGGAGGGATTCACACACCCCACCTTGGGGTTACCTGCTGCTACGTAAGCTCGGCCTTACTCGGGAGAAGCATCACACAGAATCACAGAATCATTAGGGTTGGAAAGGACCTCCAGGGTCATCAAGTCCAACCTTTCTCCTAGCATCTCTCTAACCACTACACCATATCCTCAAGCGCTGCATCTATTCGTTCTTTAAACACCTCCAGGGATGGTGACTCCACCACCTCTCTGGGCAGCCCATTCCAGTGCCTAACTACCCTCTCAGTGAAGAATTTCTTCCTAATATCTAATCTAAACCTCCCCTGACGCAACTTGAGGCCATTTCCCCTCGTCCTATCATTACTAATTTGAGAGAAGAGACCAACACCAGCCTCGCTACAACCTCCTTTTAGGTAGTTGTAGAGGGCAATGAGGTCTCCTCTCAGTCTCCTCTTCTCTAGACTAAACAAACCCAGTTCCCTCAGCCGCTCCTCACAGGACATGCTCTCCAGCCCTTTCCCCAGCTTCATTGCCCTTCTCTGCACCCACTCCAGCACCTCAATGTCCTTCTTGTACT